>CM073586.1:26454616-26889616 GCA_037074715.1 Magnolia kwangsiensis
AGGGTCCCACTTTGCTGTCTACGGCCAAGGATCATATGATCTGGTTGAAAATTTTTCAGATGTGCCAACCTAAGAAAATATGTGGGACACCTGAGCCGTGTCTAAAGTGGACCCCACAATATCAGGAAATCCTATCATCAGAGGGTCCCTCACCATTTTTTATATGAAATTGAACTGTTGGTAGGACCATCCATTATTTTCATTCAGGGGTGGCCCACTCATCTAGTGGACCAGCGTGGAGTTGCATAGATTCATCTTCACGGTGGCAGACACCTTACACACACTCATAAGCCCCACCCCTGACATAATTTTCTGTCTGGCACATGGTTGCCTGTAAAGGCTACGAAGCTAGCAGGCTTCCCAAAAGGGGTTATTTGTGGAGGAGTTATATGATACTCGGGCACATGCTTGATATGCAGGCACTTAAAAACTATACCCATGGCCTGTATTAATGCAAATTAAACTGACAGCATTATGTAGCCACTGTCGCTGAGTTGCAACAAACAGATTGATTGAATAAGCATAGCTTCTTGTTCATAGGGGCTGAGTAAACTTTGTGGGGCCCAATCTGATGTCTGCGTCTTACCTATGCCGTCCTTTTTTCCAGTTTGTTTTAGAAAATGAGCGTAAAATTGAATCATTTTGAAAAGCTCGAGTGGACCACACCACATGAAACAGTGAGAATTGGATGTGCTTCAATTTTGGGCTCATGCCTTAAAATGGGCTGATAAAATGGGTGAACGGCGTTGACAAGACATATATCACAGTAGGCCCCCACAGTTATTGCCTATGAGTTAGTCAGCATCCATTGGAAATAGGATTTTAGGATATGTTTCTGTTTTTAACCGTCCAATAAATTTCTACCAACACCAATTGTCCGATAATCAAATAAGCCTAACTTTGGTTCATGATTCAACTACACTTGGGCACCATAATTTGGATGGTTTGATTACTTATATGCCACACGTGCAATTTCTAAATGCCTGAGTATTGAAGTTTTTCTTTACGGATACTCTGGCAGAGTGCACTGCATGAAAGCAATCATAACTCTAATCATAACTCTAAGAATCCCTTGCACTCATCTCATAACCGTACACATTGCTTGTGCCATAATCAACTCACCTACATTGTGAGGCCCATTGTAGATAAGGCATGGTACTCAAATTTGCTAGGGTGTGTGGCACGTGTAAGCACGTGCAATGTCATCTAACCATTCAACTTTTATTTTAGGTCATGAGCTAAAAAATGAGGAAGATCGGATTATCAAGTGGACTAGGCACAGTAATCAATGAGGACTGCATGCCCACTCGTAACATCACTGGCGATAAAAGTTTTTGATCAAGCAGGTAGTTGTGTTTTCCCTTTATTAGTGGATGACAAATAAACATTATGGTAGGCTTTAGGAAGTTTTCAATTGTGAGATGCCAATCACAATTGATTTTTATTGTGTGGTCCCCTTGATATTTGGATCTCTCTCATTTTGGGATCATGCCATAAAATGAGCCAGTAAAATGTATAAAAGGCCGGGTAAAGCACATGCATCATGATGGGTCCACATAACTACCAACAACACCAACATCAGTACTAGAGGGGTCAAAACCAAGTAATGGTCAAGAGGTGCTAGAAAATGGGTCACAGGCAACATATACAACGAGTGACTAGAGGGGTGAATGCTGCACATGGAATGGAGAGGAGCTGCTACGCTAAGAGAGAAAAAAAAGGCTAGTTACGGTGAGGGTAGACTGGTGGCAGAGAGAAGGTATAAGCTACACACAAAAAAAAAAAATTACGGCTGAACAAGGAGAGAGAGACTAAGAAAAATCTCTGTGGTTAAAAGGCCTTTTGCTAGTAAAATTTGAAACGTAGGTACGCACGTGCCTCTAAATTATTAAAAATAATATATTTTAAATTTAAATGTCTTTTCATATCCCTATAGCATTTTAAGTTGAGGACTTTGATAAAATTAATTGCATGGGCAAAATTGTCTAATACTATTCACAGTATTCTAGACACCTCACCTAATGCAAGATTCAATTACACCTTGGGCCCAGGGAAAGACTTGGATAAAGTTGCCCCCAGGTGCCTCAAGAGCTATCAAAAACCTGAACCAAACCAGATGGGTAGACCGTCCGTGTGTGCTGTGTAGACAATCAACGGACTACATCGTCAGATCCGAAAGCAAATGAGCCGAATCCTACCCAATAATTTGAACACCTCAAGAATGTTGACAATACACTACTGAACCCGAAAAACGATAAGAACCCAGCAGGGCGAGTTGAAAGGAGTCCCGGCATCACTCAGAGATATCCAACGGGTCTATCAACCTGACCAAAATCAGAATAACTAAGAGGGACGAGAACAACTCATCCTTCAAAGGAGGATAATCCCCATACACATGATAAAGCACACAACCAAAATAAAAACAGCCGATTCATCGGGTCTTGGTACGTTGATGGTTGAGATCTATAAATCCGGCCAGCAATTGCCATTTTGGAGGAGGCCGGATGAAATCAATGGCACAGGGCATTCTAAGATTTCGAAGAGGTGACCATATGAGATTTTTGACGTACCGAAATATGTTTTAATGTGGAGGTGTTGCCCCATTCAAGAGGTCGCCTTAAAAGACAACTACTTGCTGAAGAAACTTACCGTGCAGAGTAGAGTGGGAATCAGGATATCCGACCATTTCTTGCACATAAAAAAAGTGCCTAGTCTTCCCCTTTTCCACTCACATTTCAATTAAGCATATATCATATTCCACTCCACACATCCCAGCATATGTGTAATATCCACTGTTATCATTTCTTTTATATGTTTTAAAGTTCTAAGTCCCATGGTGTAAGGCTAGAATTGTAGCTCATCTCATTTACCACATTTTATTGCATTTTTTTTTATTTTTTTATTTTTTTTGCCTATCCTAAAATTGCCTTGACTATATGAAGTGAGGCTGAATACTTCATTGATTTTTGGCTACCCGGCTCTTTAAGGGTTATGCATAAGCATGGCTAGATGATGTTGAGACCCTAATAACCCCTAATAAAGTTGTAAATTTTCATGGAGTAAAGACATCACATTATGCGGAAAGAAGAGAGTGCTTATAATTAGCCTCTTCTTCTCCTATCACTGACACTCTTACTTAAAATTTATAGTCGCAAATCAACCATAAGAGTAACTTGAATTAAAAAATCTCACAATTCTTTAATCCGTTAACTATCTACGAATTCTAACCAACTATGAATTTTAAACTTATTTCAACTAGTAACAATTTCAAAAATTAAATCCATTCATATCTGAGTCACTCCCCATTGCATAACATAACCAAGAAAATAAAAACTAACCCAAACTAGTTGGATGCACACACTCTCCCATAGAAGTGTTCTCTAGATAAGAATAATAGACCTTTGTTCATTGACTTTGGACCATTGGCTATTTGCCCTCTAGACCGTCAATTAGATACCCTCTAGTGGTATCCAATAGATAATAGGAATAATGGACCTATTGACCATCTATAGCTATTTTCCCTATTGACCATCTACTGGATACCCTCCATTCTACACATGGGTCAGACGGACAATGGACAAGACATCCGACAGGTGGACCTTAAAAGGGATGGTAGAAAACAAAATAAAAAATAAAAATTCAGTGAAGAAATAGATAGAATTGTCTAATAAGTGCAGTTTTTTAAACATAATCAACCCATGATCACCAATACGTACATAGCCCTGATAAGTGTTCTACAGAGAGATTGGTCTATCATATCCCACTTTGGAGGGCCTCACGGTATGATCAACACCTGTCGTGTGCAGTGGCTAAAACACTCGAGGGTCTGCGCGTTTTGTGCTTCACATCATATGCACCCTTCTTTTCAGGAACGGATTGCGTCCTACCCTGCTTGGATCAAAATTGGTCCAGTCAGGGGCTCTGTGGGGGCCATTGTAGTGTCTGGATTTTATCAATGCTGTTCATCCATTTTTTCTGGATATTTTAGTGTGTGATTCAAGAAATTAGACAGATCAAAGGTTCAAGTGGACCACACCACAGGAAGCAATGGTGGTAAGACGCCTACATTAAAACCTTCTTATGAGCTCACTGTGATGTTTATTTTCCATCCAACCTGTTCATAAGGTCACATGGACCTGGATGAAGGAAAATATAAATTTCAATTCGATTCAAAACTTTGTATCCCATAAGAAGTTTTTAATGGTGGCCGTTCAATGCCCACTTTGTGGTCCACTTGAGCCTTAGATCTGCCTCTTTTTTAGATTCATACCTTAAAATATTCTTGAAAAAATATATGAACGGTGTAGATAAAACCCAAACATCATGATAAGCCCCACAGATCCCTTGCCTGGACCCATTCCGTTCAGACCGGGGGAGGACACAATACAGTTCGATGCGGATTGCGTCCTACCCCGCCCGTCTATAGCCGCGAACGAATAGCTCTGTGGTCGGGCCCACCTTGACGTATCTGTTTATCCACGCCGTCCATCCCTTCTCTCAGATTATTTGAAATTATATCTGTAAAAAGAAGGTTGATCCAATACTTAAATGGATCACACCAAATAATAAGCTTGGGTTGCATTAAGTGAACAAAGCATTTGATTCAAGTCGCATTAAATGCAAGAGACACATGTGGTGTGGTTCAATTGAGCGTTGAATCCACCTCATTTTTGTGATTATATTTTAAAATAATATGAGAAAAGAGATGGACGGCATAGGTAAATAGATACATCACTGTGGGCCCGGACACGCAATCCACATCCCTTTGCGTGTCCCTCAGGTTGAAAATCATTACAATTCACAACTTAGCTGGACCATGCTGGAGAGAAGAATGAGGAGAGGATACCAGCCATTGGTTCACGAGCAGGGGTCCACTAAAGCATTTATATTCAATCAAATCCGTTCATCAGGTGTCTATCACGGGAACGAACATACATTCCAACAATCATCGCGATTCTATATGTTCTGTCGTGGCGTGGCTCGGATGATTTTTGAATCTGGCTCTATTTTTGGATGCATGGTGAATATGAGAATGCCTCCATGATGGGCAGAGCTGATGTTAAGCAACAGTACGGTGGGCCCCAGAGTTCGAGTGCTTTGCTCACTGCCAAAAAAAAAAAAAAACACAGGAGTGGATCGGGTGTTACCTGGGTAACACCTTAGTGGGTGTTTCTCTGATCGTGGGGCCCACATTGATGTATTTTTGTCTATATCCATACAGTCCATCAGTTTTCCCAGATTATTTAAGTAAATTATCAAGAAACATGAAGCAGATCCAAATTGCAACTTGACCACACCACGTGAAACAGTGTTCATTGACTATTAAAAACTTCTTATGGGCCACAAATATTTTGGATCAAGCTGATATTTTTAAACTCTCCATCCAGGTTTTATTGACATTATCAACATTTTGGATGGAAAATAAAATTTACGGTTGGCCTCTGTATGTTTTTAACAGTGTGAATTCAATGAACACTGTTTTCCATGGTGTGGTCCACTTGAAATTTTTTTTACTTAATTTTTTAACCCATGATCTAAAATGATCTTTAAAACTGATGGGATGGACTGGATATACAATAAATACATCAAAGTGGACCCCACGGTCAGAGAAACACTGACTACTGTATTACCTTTGTAACACCTATCCTCTCCCCTAAAAAGGGGGCCGTAGAGGATTCCAGACCAGACATTTTTGGCATGCATGATGTGGGGTCCACTGTGAAAATGACATTTTAGCTGGTCCTAGCACGTGCCATGTGCAAAAAGGTGTGCAGAAAAGGGTTGCAGGTGGGGCCAATCAAACATTCAAATGTGTCGGAGAATTAAAAGGATATTAGGAGCTTTTGACGCCTTAATTCAATACAAATGATTGTACAGTAAGATGCAAACAGCGTAGCATGGCACCATTAACTAATCATGGCCCACTTCATCCAACGTCTTGCTGTACAGCTGGCGAACCGCCACTCAGACCCGGATCAAACTAGCTTTTATGACGTGGAATTGAGAACGACCCGACACCAATGTTGTCGGTTGGGTGTGGACCCGAACCTAGGCCCCATCCCACCCAACCCAACCCATATTCATTCTGAGTTATTCGGTACTCTCTAATCGTACTGAGTAAACTCTGTTGGGTCATCATGAATATATGTGGCTTATCCACGCCGTCCATCCATTTTACTAATTATTTGAAGGGTTGAACCTAAAATTGAAGCATACCCAAAGCTTAAGTTGACCATGCCACAGGAAAGAGTGGGAATAATGATTCCTACCGTTGAAACCTTCTTGGGCCTACAGTGATATTTCTTTGTCATCCAACCTGTTCATAAGATCACAAAGATACGGATGAAGGGGAAAAATAAATATCAGCTTGTCCCCATCATTTTTCAATGGTAGACGCTCAATTCATACTGTTTCATGTGTTCCACGTAAAATTTGGATGTGCTTCATTTTTGGATTAATGATCTAAAATTATCTATTAAAATGGATGGACGGAGTGGATAAAATAATTAAATCATGGTGGGTCCCACAGAGTTTCCTCAGTACGCTTAGCGTACTGAGTTACTCGGTAGGCAATCCGCTTCCTATACACCCCAACTTATAAACCACGATCGGTACGCCCGTGTGCACCGAAGATTAGTTTGCAGACGTGTTGTTTTTCACGTTAATACGGCCAGGTTTCAATGATCCGAACCGTTGAAATGATGTAACATCCCTTGGATGGGGGATTACCGTAAACAATCTACTACTGAGTATGGACCATGTGATGTATTTCTTCTCTTAATTGTGTACACACAAAAATATCAAAATTTTCAGATCTTTGAATTTGGGAAGTTCTCGATCCATCGCCCATTCGTGGGACCCATCGTTTCAACGCTTTGGAACTTCGAAATCATCAACAAACTATACACTTTCAACCTTAATTACCCTTCACAAAATCATGTATACTGATGAATCGTTGGATTTCATTCAAAATTAGTCGGTGTTTCAATGATCCAAGCCGTTGGAATGATTAACCTCCCATTAGATAGAACATGCCCTAAAAATTTCACAGGGAATATGCACCGTGGCTGTAATTTTTTCTCCCAATCTTGTATGACCACCATAAAAAATTTAGGATTTTGGATGGATTAAGTCATCTAAAATCACCGATTCATAGACACATTGTATCAACGGTTTGGATCAAACCATTGGCCTTCATGCACTAAATAAAATTCATCAAAAAACTACATGAGACAAAGTAATTTTGAATAGACCGACTGTGACCGATAGCGACATTGCGTTTGGAAGGGTCTTTGATTGCAAATTAGATATAATGGTTATGAGAGAGAAGGTCTCGAGTCCAATCAGACTTACCGTCCACCTAGCGGATACCGTCCAACCTTTCGTGTCGATCCGACATCCAACAGTTGGAATAGGTTAGCCCCAACAACTCATTAGATGGACCATGCGGTAGTAAACAATATCTAGCTGTTAACGAATAAGAAAATTACAACTGAGGTCCACTGATGAACAGATTGATTGATTTTTGCATGAGGTGACCTTCATGACGGCGCCAACCTATTGGACGGGTTAGATGACCTACACGCATAACAGGTCATCAGTGATGGTCCAAATGATTGGACTTGAGACAAAAAAATTAGGATATTTGCAGGAAACATTGCAATTGACTTGAAATGCCATTTACAGCCCTTAAAACACCATTTGAAGACTTCCATTTGAAGTGGAAATTATAATTTTCTCTTGAAATTAATGTAGACCTAGTTTGATCCATGGCCCAGTAGGATGGATGGTCACATACCTTTTCTAGTAAAATAAATGTTTGTAGTAATTTTCTAAGTTATTGATCTATTGATTAGGTTATCTAATCAAAGTGATTTTTTAGGAGTCCTAGTGACACTGTCCAAATTTATAATAATATTTTGACAAGAATATTGATTTGGGCCATTTATTTCCTTGCCCATTGGTTAGATGGTTTTTTTTTTCTCCTCCCACTGGTAGGATTTTTCAGAGGCATTGGATCCCATGTGATGGTAAGTTATGATTTAGATAGTTGGAATTATGATTTGGATGGATGGACTTGAGACAAAAAAACGAAAAGATATTTGTACGAAACGTCACGAATGACTTAAAATACCATTTATAGCCCTTACGGCACCATTTTTAGACTTCCCTTTGAAGTTGAAATTCTAATTTTGCCACAGCCACAGAGACCTTTTTATGATATAATCAATCTTTACAGTCATTTTCTAAGCCATTAATCAATTGATTAGATTATCTAATCAAAGTGATTTTTTACAGGAACCAAGGATCAAATGTAGGGCCCTCATGATGGAGGGTCTATATTAATTGCTTAAGTCCTTTCCAATTCAATCAATTCAAACCATCAATTTATCATATTTTTACAAGATAAATGACTTGGACCATCCATTTTCTTGTCCATTCGTTAGATTTTTATTTTTTTATTTTTCTCTTATGGTTAGAAATGTTTCAAGGCAATCGGTCCCATGATGGTAAGTTATGGTCAGATAGTCGGACTTCAGATAAAGCAATTAGGATATTTCCATGAAACATCACCATTGACTTGAAATATGATTTATAGTCCCTATCGCATCTAGAACTCCATTTTTAGACTTCCATTTGAAGTAGAATTTATAATTTTCTCTTGCAATTAATTTAGACCTTGTTTGATCCGTGAACTAGTATGATGGACGGTCACAGCTCATTTTTCTAATATAATTAATCTTTGCAGTCATTTTCTAAGCCATAAATCTATTGATTAGATTACCTAATGAAAGTAATTTTTAGAGGATCTGGAGATTAAAGGTGGCATCCTGTGAAGGACGGTCTGTATAGCATAAGCCTTTTTCAATCCATCAATTTATCTGGAAACTAACGAAATCATACAAATCATATGAAAAAATGTTTATTATTAAATGCCCATTGACAATAAGAGTCCTAGTGATGGACTGTCCAAATTGATCATCATAGTTTGATAGGATAATTGATTTGGACCATTCATTTCCTTGCCCTTTGGTTAGATGGGGTTTACTATTGTTATTATTAATTGTTTATCCTGTCGTTAGAAATTTTCTGAGGCAATTGGACTTGAGACAATGCAATTAGGATACTTGTATGAAACATCACTATCGGCTTGAAATAGCATTTATAGCCCTTAAAACACCGCTTTTTAGACTTCCACTCGGAGTAAAACTTATAATTTCTCCTCTAATTAATTTAGACCTAATTTGATCTGTGGACCCGTATGATCGACGGTCACAAGTCTTTTTCTAGTATAATTAATATTTGCAGTCATTTTCTAAGCCATTAATCACTTTGATTAGATTATCTAATCAAACTGATTCTTGGAGGAACTGAGATCAAATGTAAGGCCCTCATGGTGGATGGTCTTTATTGCATAAGCCTTTTTCAATTCAATCAATTAAGACCATTAAATTATGTGGCTGGAGTCATCTGACAAAACTGATTACTGAAAGCCCATGGACAATAAAAGGAGTCCTAGTGATTTTCTAGATTAACCTTGGACCTCTTCTTTATATAATGATAATGGGCATGTTATTTTCTTGGCCATTGATGAAGAGGGTTTGGATCCTTGTATCAACTAGATTGATTTGTATCACCCGATGAAAGTGAATTTTTAAAGATTTGAGCATCTAGAGGTGGCCTGCATGATGGATAAATTAGATCATCGATGAAACCTTCTAAGATAAGTCAGTTTGAACCGCCCATCTTGTTGGGTGCGAAAGCATTACCCACACACAACATAGACATGAATCAAACAAGCACCAAGATAGAATATTTGAGCATAGAGAACACAACAATTTATAAGGAAAAACCCTTGTAGGAAAAACTATGGCACAAAGCGATAAGAAATTCACTATGAAAAATAAATTACAAGAGATGATATCAACTTACATACAAAACTTCTAAAGTGGAAAACCTTAGCCCCCTTCTAAACCCTTCTAGAAAATGTTTAGACTCTTTTAGAATAATTATAATTCGTATAAACACGGACCATTACAGAATTAAAAACAAAACTCGCACTTTCGTAAAAACACACAATTCCGTCAATAGGAGCTTCGAGAGTGACACTATAACACTCTGTACTTTTCAGTACTCAAGCGCTAGTATAAATATCTAAATCAGTTTGCATGTGTGTGGGAGCACACGTGACTTACCTTACATATCATCATCTAGTGACCCACAATCTATGCATCTTGACCGTCTAGTATAATCTCCATCGATATATTAAGTCATCTGACCGTTAGGGGTAGAATTCACCCATAAATCAAGCTTTCCGTTCGATTAATCCTTGAGATGTACCATCACGTGATTTCAAGAACTTACTTTAGGTCACTAATGCCCTTGATAGTTGAAATCCAACCATCCATCTTGGAATTTGAAGCCTGAACCATGAGACGTACCATTCAGTAGATCCACAACGTGTCGTTGATCACTCCAACACGTAATTTCCCTAATCCAACCACTGGGTTATAAAATGAACTTATATTATCTTGTATTGAAACCCAAACTAGTAGGTCCTCCGGGTCACATCACTTAATGTTGAAATTCACTACACAATTAGACAATCCAACCATTTGATGGCAGAGGTGGGCATCGAGCCGAGTTGAGTCGAGGTGGGCCAAGCTTGGCTGAACTTGTCCATGATGTACTCGAGTTAGAGCTCGAGCTCAAGCTTGGCCTCGAGCTCAACATTAAAGCTTGGCTTGTTTGCCAAAGCTGTCGAGTCGAGTTCGAGTCGAGCCAGTGGTTTGAGTCGAGTCAAGCTAGAGCTTGTTAGGTGAGAGAATAATGGATTCTGTTCTTGATCCTCCTCCATTGATGAAAAATTCAAAAATCTTAAGAGAATCAAAGCAAAACCCGATGAAAAAACTAAGCAAAAGCTTCGAATCAGATAAGGAAACCTGGTGGTGGCGGTCCGAGCGGGTGTGCGGTTGGCAGTAGGTAGAGAAAGAGAAGAAAGGAGCTGTGTGCGGTCGGGTAGAGACTCTAGGGTTTATTTTTTTTTTTTTAAAGTTAAAAGTTAAAACTTATTTAATAATATATATATATATATATATATATATATATATATATATTAATATTTAATATATTTATTAATCGAGCCGAGTCGAGCTCGAGTTCAAGCTTCGAGTCGAGTCGAGTTGAAATGCCCCCTGGTCAAACTTATTCTACAATTGAGGAGTGTAGAATAATGGATTCTGTTCTTGATCCTCCTCCATTGATGAAAAATTCAAAAATCTTAAGAGAATCAAAGCAAAACCCGATGAAAAAACTAAGCAAAAGCTTCGAATTAGATAAGGAAACCTGGTGGTGGCGGTCCGAGCGGGTGTGCGGTTGGCAATAGGTAGAGAAAGAGAAGAAAGGGGGTGTGTGCGGTCGGGTAGAGACTCTAGGGTTTGTTTTTTTTTTTTTTAAAAAAAGTTAAAAGTTAAAACTTATTTATATAATATAATATAATATATATATATATATATATATATATATATATATATATATATATATATATATATATATAGAGAGAGAGAGAGAGAGAGAGAGAGAGAGCCCTAATATAATATAATATAATATAATATAATATAATATATATATATATATATATATATATATATATATATATATATATATATATATATATATATATATATATATAGAAAGAGAAGAAAGGGGGTGTGTGCTGTCGGCTCGATTAATAAATATATTAAATATTATATATATATATATATATATATATATATATATATATATATATATATTATAATATTTAATACATTTATTAATCGAGCCGAGTCGAGCTCGAGTTCAAGCTTCAAGTCGAGTCGAGTCGAGTTGAAATGCCCCCTGGTCAAACTTGGCTTGAACTCAACTCGAGCTTCAAATAATTAGCTTGGCTTGGCTTGAATTGGCCATTCAAGCCGAGTCAATCCAAGCTGACTCGAGATGAGTTGAGCGAGTTTTTTGAGCTAGCTCGACTCATGAACAGCCTTATTTGATGGTAGTAGAGAGCATTGGATTCCTTTTAGGTCCAACTAAGAGCCACTAGAAACCTTGAGGGTCAGACCTGAAGATGATCTAATCGTCGGATTAGTGAGAATCATTAGTTGTCCATGATATCACAAGTATGGCCCACTTACGAATTAAAATGGTTTTAATTCTGATCAAAGCCCTATAGGGCTGAGTGAGTAAATAAATGGTGCTGATTAAGATGGGACCCACGTAAACAACTTAAGGAAGAGCATAATAAAAATCTACAAGGACCGTAATAATAATGATAATAATAATAATAATATAAAATCATGAGATAGGTAGTCCTAATAACCTATGGAGTAGGACCCACAACATGATTAACAGTGCACACACATGAAAATAATAATAATAATTAAAAAAAATATATTAAAAATTATTCTAATAATAACAATTAATGTCCTAAGATCAAAATATAGGTGGACCTAATCGTCTGATAAATTTCGGGGACCATATTAGCTGTTGACGTTCAATTTCGGAACAATTCGACCATTAGATCGACGAGAATCCACCAATATGACCCAAATCGGGTTGTGGGCCTCACCTAGCCGTAGATCAACTTGATCATAGGCCTAAGATCCCTTAGTAGGGTTCCCTAGAAAAGTGAACGGAGTAGACTTCTCACATGCATCACGGTGGGCCCCACCTCGCAGCGCAAGTGCACTCGCCGTGTACTGAGTTGGAGATGCTCGGTTAGAGCCTCTGACCCGTGCTTCTCCAAAAGGAGAAACTTTCTCTCCTTCCTTCAGAGTCGGCAGCGGACGAGTAACATCCGTGAGTTCTTAATCGGTGGCCCACCACCGGCGGCCATCTGCATGATCCAAACCGTCCATCTAACGGAGGACACACATGAAACCAAAAACCCCCAAGTTTCACGTGATTCAGCGCGTGTGCTTGCACATGATTTTGGGTGTAAACAAGCCCCAAAAATATAAAAATTCTAAAAATGGAAGCTATTTTTCTTCCAACTCAGCGATCCGCGTGAAACCTCTCCCCTTCCCAATCCCAACCATCCATTCTAGAGCAATCCTAGCCCCATGAAGCTAGGGTTCCTTATGAAGGAAGAGAGAGACCGCACCAACTCCCAGTTTTTTCAAAAAAAGGTTGTTTCTTCCCTCCTTTGAACCCATCAAGAAAACGACAATGGAGCTTTGCTCCCTCGCTCTTGCAAGGTCTCTTAGACCAGCCTTAAACTTTCGGAAACAGGCATTCATAGAAACCAGCGTCGGAGGTGGATTCACCATTGGAGACGGATCTTCTTCCTCGACGTGTTGGCGCACCGAGGCAAGCTCGTCTCATCGTGCTACTGGACCTGGTTTGGTCAAGGTTATCCTAGGAGAAAGAAAGAAAGAGTGAGGGAGAATGGACGAGAAAGAAACGAAGAAGAAAGAAAAAGAAAAAAGGGGAGTGGTGCGGCTGTTATCAGGCTGCACTACCGTAGTTCAGACCGAGTCGCTGGATCAAGTGGAGGCTGAGTTGGGTGGACTCAGTAGAGAGGAATAGAGAGAGACACACAGAAAGAGAGATCCAGGGAGAAGAAAGAAAGAAAGGAGGAGGTCATGTGGTTGTTCTTGTCGAGTTAGGTAGGCTTGACTCATTGAGTTCGAGCTGGCTTGGGTAAGGTCGGGCTTGGTTCAGTCCAGCTCACCCTAGGGTAGAGAGAAAGAGAAATCGGAGAGAAGGAAGAAAACAGATGAAGAGCGAGCGAGAGAGAGAGAGAGAGAGAGAGAGAGAGAGAGAGGGATGAGTCGTGAGTTGCTGTCGAGTCAACTCGCTGAATCGAGTCGAATTATCGACTCGTTTTGGGGCCTGGGTCTCGTACAATAATGCTAGAGTTTTCCATCTAACACTAAAAAAAGAGAGAGAAGAGAAATAAGAACGAAGGGAGAAGGAAAGGAAAGGAAGAAAGGAAAGGAGAAAAGATAGAAGAAGAAGAAGATAAGGCAGGGAAAGAGAGTTTGGGGCTGAGTTGTTGGCTGACTCACTGCCGAATCAGTTGGCTCGAGCTAGACATGGGCCTAGCCTAGATCTAACCGAAGGAGGGGTCGTGAGTGAGGAGAGAAGAGGAAGGAAGAGGAGAGAGTGGGAGGAAGCCGAGTCAACTCGACTCGAACCGAGTCGATAAGGTGTGTTCACATTTACTTCTGTAACAACCCAGATTTTTGCTAACTTGGGGTTAGACGTCCTTAGGCAATGAGTCAACCATAGCACCTTGGTAACCTCTCAGAACCCAATTCCAAAGTTAAAGAAATCACTTAGGATTAATTCCTTTAGAAAATAAGCTTAAGTTAACTAGCGCTACGTTAGATTAGCTGTGAAATTGTCCCTGATCGCTTTAAATACGTTCTGCAAGACCCAAAACTTGTAGAACCAATGACACTATCTTACCTTGAAATCCAGGATCAAACTCTAAACCGGTTTGTTCCCAGGAACCCTTTGAAACTTCGAATTTGATATAGACCGCGCGTCGGAAGTCTGATATCTACAGTCTTAGACGGTTATGACCGCTTAGCTGGACTTGACAATCGTTTCAAAAATCAAGCCCAACCGATGTTCTGAGGCTATTTCATTGAGCCTGTACTGAAGAGAGTGAGAAATGACTAAAGGTTTGGGAAATTAATTCCAAATCTGGCACGTGTCGTTGCGCGTTATTATTAAGCGTTCTGACTGTTAAAATTCAGCCAAATTTCACCCTCGGATCAGGAAAAATTTCTCTTTCATGTCATGAGACTTGTAGACTTGATTTAGGTACGATAACCGCTGAACTGAAACTGGACCGCCACGTGCGATTTGGGAACTCTACCAGTCTAAAAACTTCGGGTGAGCAGGATCCGATACGCATGAGCTTAAGTCCGACCGCGTTCAGCCAGGGGACCTCTCGAAGCGCTCTTTTGGAATGAAACAACCCCGATTTGGCAATAACCCAAGTATATTTTGTTCCCAAGTCTATTTAGGTTATGTTTTAGCCTATATAAGGGCTTTAAACCCTCTCACAACCCTCCCATCCGAATTTGCAACAAACCCTAGATAGATAGAGAGAGAGAGAGAGAGAGAGAGAGAAAGTGAGAGACTTGTGGGAGAGATTTCCTTCCACTTACACCCGCTTTCGCTCATATCGAAGCACTGCATCCCAATCACTTTTTCGGTGATTTCCAACGCACGCTTGGGTAAGAAAACCCTAACCACTTGCTGTTTTAAGGATTTCTTTGATTCATTATCGAAATAGCTTATGTATCTTGTGTATTAGGTCGCCATAATGCCGTTGACAAAGCGTTGACGTTCTGTTCAAATCGATACGTTTCTACGACTAAAGGTGATGATTTTAGATGCTTTGATTGACTGATTTCAAAGCTTTCAATGTCGTTTAATAGTAGATTATCGACGAGAATGCCGTTTGACATGTAGAACATGCTGTCCGTTTTCCGTTTCGTAAACGTATGGAAAATATGAGATTTAGGGCATTTTAGTCATTTGTAGGAAATACTGTTTACATCCACATTTTGCTGAAATATTTACCATGGTTATTTGTCGTGTTAGGATTTAGGAATGTGTGCATGATCTGTTTGGCGAAGAGATTCGCCCAAATGCTCACTTTGAGTCGACATACGCTATGTAGACTAAAGTGTGTAGGCTAAGTGTTTGTATAAATGTTTGTATTAGTATGTATTGAGTAGATGGTGTTGTGAATGAGTTTTGAGATTGAATTCTTAAGTAATATGCTGATGTAAATAATTTTCATCATGTTGGCTATATGTATTGATTTCATTATATATATGAAATGCGTGTGTTGAATGATTTGCTTAAGTTGTATGTTATAACATGTGTCAACATGCTTACATTATTGTATTTCATTTCTGTTACTCTCATATGATTACTGATGTTGATATTCAAGTGTTTGGGGCTATACGTTAGTTCAGGCAGTCGGTAATGGATTGAATTCGTGGTTGGCTTCTATTTGTCACGAAGGACGCATCGATGAACGCGAGTCGTGTTTTGAGTTGGCGGCAGTGGTTAGGCCACACGAAGTGTTTCATGCACTTCATATCGTTCGACTTGAGATGCGCTCGTACTAGTCGAGCCCGTTAAATAACCCGACTAACCATTGTATGTTCACCCTGTATGAGTCATAACTGCTTGAACCTAGGATACTGAACTTACTATTGAAAATCCTATTAACCATAGTACCTTGATCCATAAAGACTCATGAGCCGGGCATGGTGGTATGGGACACCGTAGTCGAGCTGTCGGCCTACGCTGGGGCCATAAACCTCCCCGTAGTGACCAGTGAGTAATCCAGACTCGTGAGCAGATTATGGTGGTATGAGACACTATATTCTTGCTGTCGGCCTACACTGATCAGGTGACGAGCCCTTTATAGTGACCTCAAGCGTATTCTGAGTCTGCGGGAGGCGACGACCCTTCTGTAGCGACAAGAGTACATTAGGCCTGTATTGATAAGGTGATGGGGGAGCGGTGCAACGAGTGTGAGCAACAACCCTGACAGCCCTTGTAGCGACCTACAAATATAACATCGTATGAGATTACTAGGAGTGACGACCCTAGACAGGATCTGTGTTGGGATTGATATAAGGAAGGTAACTTAGTTTCCCAATACTGCTGTATGAAAGGATTAATAATAACTCGACAATCATATCCACATCGCATTGCATGTGCCTGGAAGATGTGGAGCACTGTGGGAAGAAAGTATGCCGCGAGCGTAAGATGGTGCCGTATGAGGGAGAATGTCAATAAGGGCATCTATCATGTCATCTCATGCTTGCATTAATAACAGTATCTAAGAATGTTTGATTGTTTGCTTTACTATTATCGCATGATTGATTTGATAACATGCTAATCTTTGCTCTATGATTCCACTGACTTGATTACTCACTCCCACGTTAAGGGATGGTGTTCCGGACACCCACCAGTCCCTATTTTAGTTTTACATGATGGCGCTGCTTGTGAATCGGAGCCGGACTTGATGATGAGGAGGAGGATCCCTCCTTTATGCGTGTTTTGATCGACGGGATTACAGGGAGGTTGATTAGACGCCATGACACTTGTCTTTCTTTTGTACTTTTGGAGCACTCATGTATATTCTTTTCTTTCCATTTTTGGAGTATACATGTATTTAATTAACCTGGTAACATGTTCACACTCTGGAGATTTATAATTAATTATATATTTTATGTATTCATCACAATCTTCCGCTTGCTAATTTAACTGTCTCTGGAGTATGATATGTTGTTTTGGCTTAGTCTCAATCTTGTTTAATGTCATTTTACAGACAACATGCATTTATCATTATCTATGTTGCATAAGTGACGTTCTGAAACTCGGGAGTTGGGCTTCTACCCGATTGTTAATTGTTAATTGTTGGAATTGAGTTGCTACATCACATGCTTAATGTTTATCATGTATATTTAATTCATGTTATTGGTTTACTTTTGGATTGCTTATGGGATTTAAACTGGTACATTAGTGAGAAACCCCCACTTATAAATGTACACCCATACTTGGGATATAACTCGATTGATGGTGATTGCAATGGACCTTCGATCTAGTGGTTATTGAGTGGCGGTCTAGATGGATCATCGATGTTGACCTACAACCAGGGTTGTTTGTGTCTAAATGGTTTTTAAGGATAGTCTTTTATCGCATAATTTTGATACTCACCCTATGTTTCTTGTTTTGATATTTGCCTTATGTGGCTTGTTTTGATATTAGCCATACGTGGCTTTATTTTGGTATTTTTTCTATATGAGTTCGATGTTTTATACTTTGCAACCATACGATGGTAAGCCTCACATATTGTGATATGATTGGCCGCAAGTTAATGGGTTTCCATTAAACATCCTAAACTGGTAATCTCATGAGCCGAAAATAGTGGTATAAGACCTATGCCCAAGCTGTAAGACCCATATCATAATCTGTACTGTTCCGTCACCTCCCGCGATCCTTCTCATCAAATTCTGGCAATCCACGACCTGTAGTTGACGTTGCGCACGACCGTAAGTCGTATCCTATTCATTTGAGCCGGCTTAATCCGAGACCTGTATCGTTGCGACCGCACCGTCGCCGCGGTTCCAACGCCGCAACTCACGCACTGATCCGATACCCAGACGATGAGATGCGGACCCGCGTTCAGTTCGAGCAAAAACACCGCACGTTGCAAATTCCAAGGAAATCTTTACAATATGTCCCATCAATCCCATCAATCAATCCCATCAATCACCTCTCATGTCAAGTACACCCACCCATGCTTTCTTTCTCCACAAGTTAAGCAACCACCAAAAGTCAACCAAGCTCTCACCTCACCCATCACTCACATCACACATCACTCACCTCACCCTTTCACCCATCACCCATCCCTCTTTCCTTACAACTCTCTCTCTCTCCTTCTCATTTTCTCATTTCAAAATCTCAAGCAAAAGCCTCCCACGTCCAAGGCCTTCCATGAGAGAAAAATGTGCATTTTGGTGGCCCACTTCCCATCCCCAAATCCCATCATCCTAGCCATCCATTTTCCATCTCCACCATCAAAGTGAAGCTCTAGGAGACCGGCTATCCAACGGACCAAGAATATCAAGTGGTGAGTGTTCCCATAAGCTAGATTTTTATATTTCTATGATGGGCCAAGTGAGGCCCACCGATCAATGGCGTGGATCTCATTTGGAACCCTAAGATGTGGTCGATGGCCCATCTTGATCATCAAATCATTCCACGATGGGGCCATTCTCCGTGGGCCCCATCATGATGTTTACTTTCCTTGTATTAAAGAGGTCATCTAGACCTTCCATTTTTGGTGGAGTGGGATCTCCACCGTTGATCTTTTATTTGGACGGTCCCATATGTAATGGGACCCATTGATGTAGTTTGGATGGTTGAAACGGAGGGCCCATAGTGCTGGGGTCCCTCCATGCACGTGTGTCATTCAATCTCTCTCTCTCTCTCTCTCTCTCTCTCTCTCTCTCTCTCTCTCTCTCTCTCTTCCTATCATTTATTTATTTATTTATTTATTTTTTGGAATGTTGATGAGGCCATGTGGCCCACTTGAATGAGTCCCACATGAACTATGTATTTTATCCAAACCCTCCATGAGTGGGGCCCATCTTACACGTATCATCCATCTTGTGGTGGTCCACGTAAACAAAAAAAAAAGGGGGGAAAAAAGCAACGTCCAACGTCTGGACGTTGCTGGACATTGAAGGAAAAATACAAATTTTGTTTGGATTCTTAAGCTCATGGGGTGGGCCACCCATATAGGCCCCACCTTGAGGTATGTATTCAATCCAAGCCATCTATCTTTTTCCCCATCCCATTTTAGGCGTTGAGCCGAAAAATGAGATTGATCGGGGTATCTAGTGGGCCATAGTGTTGAAAACAATATCAGTACCGTTGCCATCTACTTAGATTTTTGCTACGCACTGGAAGATGTCCATTATTGGTCTTGATAGGTCTGTTTTGGCCTTGGGAATGCGATGGACGGAGTGGATTTACTTGGGGTGGCCCGCACACCTGAAAATCCTCAAGAAATAGAGATTTCAAAAAAAAAAAAAAAAAACAAAAAGAGAAAGAGAGCAGCGTCTGCTGCTGCAGACGGTGCAGGCAGCTGCCTGCGGCCTTGCAGCGGGCGACCGCCAGGCAGCCCACGGCTCCTGCCGTGGGCCCCACATGATGTATATTTTGTATCCACGCCGTCCATAAGGTGGTCCATCCTCTGAGGTGGGCCCTCCCCAAAAATGAGACACATCCAAAGCTCAGGTGGTCCACACCATGAGAAACTGTGTGAATTGAATCCCACCATTGAAACTTTTTGGGGTCCACAGAAATTTTGGATTAAGCTGAAATTTATTTTTTTTCCTCCTCACCCAGGTCTTAGTGACCTTATCAACGGGTAGGATGGCATAAGAGCATTGTGGTGGGCCCCACATGGGACCCACAATGATGTATGTGTCCTATTAGTACCGTCCACCACTGTGGACGGTGGTTTCCACCGTATATGTGTTTGGGTAAAGTCGTCCAGTCAGTTGCTGGATGGCCAGTAGGCCCACCCTCCAAACCGTTCATTCTATTGGTGGGCCAGGTGTGTGGACCCCACCATGATGCGTGTGTTGCATCCAACCATCCCAACCATTTGAAAGCTCATTATATGAGCTACAGAATGAGGCAGATCTGAAGTTCAAATGGACCCCACCATTTAGGTAATGGTCAATGACGCCCACCGTTCAAAAATATCTAAGGGTCATTGTAGCTCCCCATTAAGTGGATATTTGTGTCCCACTTCATCTATCACTATGATAGTTTATGAATATGTTGGATGGGAAACATATGTCATAGTGGGCCTTAGGAATTTTAATTGCAGAAGTCTTTTCACCACTCTTATTTGGTGTGGCCCATTTGGTATATTTAAAGCCCATGAGAGCAGCCCATTTGATGAATGTAAGGCCCATACTATGAGGCCCATTGTGATGTGTTTGGAGCCTATGGATTAGTCCCATTTTGATGTATTCTAAGGCTCATGGGTTATGGCCATTGCAATGTACATAAGGCTCATTGGTGAGGCCCATTAACGCAGCCAATTTGATGAATGTAAGGCCCATGTGATTCGGCCCATTTGATGTATCTAAGGCCCATGGATCGAGGCCCAACGGATGTCCTTAGGGTCTATTGCAATGTGTGATTTCTCATGGTTCATGTAATGATATTTATGACGGGTTGTGCCTAAGGAACAATGTTGGTTTGACGTCCACATTGTATGTATAATGTTGGTTAAATGTCCACATTGTAACTCTCCTTAGGGTCCATTGATTGGCCCATACAGGTTAATATTCATCGCTTTATAACATGCTTAGTATAATCTCATGACTCATGCCCATACGCATCATATGTATGCTTGATATGAGTAATGACTGATCATAGCATACGCCATTGGGCAGACCATTTACGGGACTCGTTATGTGACTGAGTGCCCCACATGATCGCGCAGTACGCGTTGGATTGCTGCATGTTTTGACAGCGTGATTCATGCATCTCTCATACGTGTGACTTGATCACTGCACGTCCTAGCGACATCAGGGCCGTGGCTCCACAGGTACATCGTGGATGGCCGTATCGGATACCGAAAATACTTATTTCAGCACTGTGGGCACTTAGGATGTCCTTGGGTGAGAGTCCCAGAACCTTTTTGGTACCATGAGATGCTCCAACGTCTGTACCGAGTAGATACACGAGCGCCCGAGTGCCGAATACCAGTAGGCCGCGTCTCCCACTGTGTCGTGGTCGGTTGGAAGGGGGTGTGGCCTTATTCGCCTGAGTGAGGGGGCTATAAGCTAGGCTGAGTTTGACCAGCTCGCAAATGAGTCCGCTATCGATGAGCCGGGTAGATATTGGCAGACTACTGGTCAGGCGGATAGTGAGGTTTATTCCACTTGCTTGACTGTGCAGCTAGGGAGGTGGCAGTCTTTGCGAAGTGTATTAGACCCCGGTGATATCCAGAGAGGAACTGTACTGATATGTGTACATGATGAGTACCGACTTGCTTGGGTTGCATTTCGCATATGACATTCGGCTATGTAGGCCTTGCATTGCATCGGTGTGGCCGATGGCATTCATATCTCGCATCATGCCTTGCATTACATAGCCTTGGTATATTCATGGACTTACCGCATACTTCCGCATTACCTGATCTTGTACACTCGGCGTTTGCCCTCCGCACACACTTACACCACCCTCTAAGCTTTTGTAGAGATCAAAGAGATCTTATGCCTGCTTCAAGAATCATGGAATTTACTGAACTGTCGTTGATCTAGTTTTCAAAGAGATGAAAGGTATATGAATTATAATGGATTCCATCACCAAACTATGCCCAAGAGACTATGGCAAACAACAGAATTAAACTAATTACCAACCAATCGCATGCTATGAAAGTTAGGAAGGGTACCGACATTCGACCATGCCCAGGAGACTATGGTGAACAACAGGTCTTCCTGACATCATAAACATAAAGGAGAAAAAAAAATACTCAAGCCATCGCAGACCCACTGTAATTTCAGTCACAACAGACCATTAAAGACTAAAAATATTTCCAATATTAATCAAACTAAAATCATCTTCAATTCATGTATTAAAATTATATTAAAATCATAAAATCTCTCATCTCACTACAAGCTTCACCTCCTAGCCCTAGTTAGGAGGTTTAGCCCAACATGAATAGGCTAGATATCTCAAAACAAAATAAAATAAAAATAAAAGAAATAAACAAACTCGACTCTCTCTCTTGTAGACGTCCGACCTGAGCCTTCCTTCCCAGCTCTGAATCTTCCTCCTAAGACCTGAATGAATGCTCCCCACGTCCAAAACCTCCTTTTATAGCTGCTGGAAGGCTGGAGTCAGTGACAGAGTTGTAACAGGACACAGAGTGCAATTTTCGCAGCCAAGTTCGGTGCCTCGAAACACGCCACTTTTCTCGCTCAAATTTCAAAGAAACACCATCCCTTAGGATTTTATTGAGTCCTCTACATGATAGACGGTTCAAATCTGCCATATGATCAAAGATGGTGGGCCAAAACTGCCTGAAAAAGTCAGTTTTCGCAGATGTGTGAAACCTTTCACACCATTTCGTTGTTGTGATCGGTGGGCCCCACAGAAGCATTTTCTGGAAAATTCCCCGTCCATTGGATTCAAAACGAAATTTCAGTTAAGAATGGGTGGTTTTGAACGTCCATTAAAGTGGCCCAGAGAAGAAATCACAAAAGGATCAATTTTGAAAGTCCCAGGGTAACCCTTTTGTGGCCCCTGTATCGAACACGTGTGTACGCATGGATGAAAAGAGTCAACATGGTTTTGTAGTGTTTTCAGCTCTCTACAAGATGGTCGGATCAGATGAGTCATACGGTCCATAGGTGGGGCCCACAGTCGATCGCAAAACAGACGCAGGCCGTCCGTGCGTAAGCAAAAACGAAACAGCAGTTGCTGTTTTAGAAAGGTGCGGGTCAGCGCTGCTGACCCGCGTACGTTTTCTTTGGTGCACGCATGCGTATATTGTGCAGTGTGCACACACCCTATACACAGGGCCCACCGTGATGTTTACGAGAAATCTACACCGTCCATCATCTTCCTCATATTATTTTAACCGTCGAGAACAATTTTGAGGCAGTTCCAGATATCAGGTGGGCCCCACTTAATGAATTAAGGGGCTGATCAGTCCGTTAGCCCACTTCCAAAGATCTTCAATAGCTGAAATTTGACGTGTACGGTTCATTTATGGTCCTCATGCCATGTATAAAATTTGGAGCTGATCTGATGGTGGAAATTCTATGATTTTGCATTCTGGCTGACTTTCAGGCCACCTGAGCTTCAGTTTCTTAGTTTTATCGGATCCCTAGCGTGTAATTTCAGTCGATCTTGGTCCCCTAGAGTGCGTCCCTTGCCTTGGTGCATCTTGAGCGCTAAAACCATACTTTTAGCACCTTTTTGCAGTTCATGCTCTCAATTATATCCTGAAACATAAACACGATAAAAGCAGGCCGTTAGACAGCATTATGTCCGTAAATCTAGGCAATATCTGGGGTCTAATATGCAATATTTGACCCTCAACACACGTGTCGAAAGTCCGATTGTAGCGAAACTACAAAGTTATGACCACGTTATTAGGCTTGACAACCATCGTGGGAATCGAATCCAAATAGTATTTAGAAATGCACAACTTGAACCTGGAGCAAAGTGTGTGAGAAATGCGAATATTTTTAGAAAATGAACTCAAACTTAAGTGAATTGGGCCGTTCGCTTGGAGGAAAAATTTAAGGTTTCAGACCTTCAGATTCTGACCCAACTACACCCTTGGATCAAGAAAATTTTTCTACACCCATTGGTATACTTGTGGCCCTGATCAAGTAACGACGACCGTTGATCTGATACGAGTCCTTTACGATTGCTCCGTTTGTTAGATTGTACTATAAACACAATTCTAATGTAGATCCATCGTTAGGGAACTTGCTTCATGACTTAGATGAGAAATGGACCTTCTTAGGAGTCCCGTTTGCCCGAAACGGACACCCTTTGACTATAACCTAAGTATATCATGGCCCTGAGACCATTAACATCAGTTCTGGGCCTATATAAGGCTCTTAAACCTACCTCTCTCTATCCTATACGAATTTTTCCAAACCCTAGGAGAGAGGAGAGAAAAGAAGAGAAAAGAGTGAGGAGAAGAGAGTGAGATTGAGAGATCGTTGCTGGGATTTACTCCTACTACTCCACGTACAGAATTGCCTCCCCATCATCGCTACACGAGTCATTCCAATTTCGATTTGGGTCAAAAATCTTAACCCTAATCTTGATTTAGGGATCCAAATAGAGTAAACGACGAAATAGCTAACCTATTTCGTGATTTAGGTACCCGTTGTTCCGTATTCAGGAATGTAAGATTCGAACCGAGTTTGAAACGAGCAATCTGATGAAAGGTGCGGAATATAAACGTTTAGGTTATGGTTTTCAAGACTTTCAATGTCAGCTAATGATTTATGTCTGACTTGCTTGCTACCATATGATCTTACTTATGATGTATTCGATAATTTATACATGTGTGTGAACTATGTGAATATATGATGCATTCCATGAGTTTGTTGAAATGTCCGAATGAATATGAAATCATGATTTGTGCTTGCCATGACTATTAACCTAGAATACATGATTGTTATATGTATGACAACTCCTTTGTGAAAGGATTTGTCATAATATATGTTATAACTAATTTAGTTCATATATGTGGTAATGTGTAGTCTAAGTATTTGATAAAATGTTTGAATGAGAAATTGTCTGATGAATTGTATTTATTAAGGGTGTTGAGATAAGATTCTCAACTACCTTATCTAGATGTATAATTTCCTTCATGTAGTCTTAATTTTAACCACGTGATTTATGTATAAAATGCATATATATAATAACATGTTCTATGTGTTTGATAAAATGTCTGAATGAGATATTATTTGATGAATTATATTTAATAAGGGTGTTGAGATAAAATTCTTAATTACCTTATCTATACGTATAATTTTCTTCATATAATCTTACTTTCAACCATGCAATTTATGGATGAATTGAAATGTTCGATAACATGTTCAATATGTTGATAAAATGCTCAAATAAGTGTTGTACTTGGATTGTTTGTTAAATGCCTATATAATTATCACATGTCTTCACATGCTACATTTGAGTATGATTGAGACTATTATGTAGTCAGGCAATCGGTAACAATTTCTGTTTAAGTGACTGAATTAGTCTCGCCACATTTAATGCGTTTGGTGAATACGAATCGTACGATGATTGTCAATAGTGGTTAGGCCACGTGGAATGCTTATGTACTCCGTTTCGACTAATTCAGCGTATGCTCATACCAATTGAACTTGTCAAATAACCCGATTGGCCTATTGTGTGTTTACCATATATGGGTACTACTGCTTGAATCTAAAGTACCACTTACCAATGTAAAGTTCGTTCAACCATGGTACCACGATCCGCTAAGACTCATGAGCTGGGCATGGTGGTATGGGACATCGTGGTCGAGCTATCGGTCTACGCAGGGGTGACGAGCCTCCCCGTAGTGACCAGTGAGTAACCTAAACTAATGAGCCAAATACGATGGTATAGTACATTGTATTAGAGCTGTTGGCTTACACCGACGCGGCCTGGCTGTGGTCCCAGTGTGGGTTGGGGTGAACTGTCTGATTCAGACCCCCTTCAAAAATAATGCTCTAGTTGATAGGGCGTTGGTGGAGTGACCTCGAGTATAAACTTTGAACTTGTCTATCCACTGTTTTTCATTAGGAGTGATGTCATATAACTTGCTTATCGTATATAAATGACTAGGATTGATGACCCTAGATGGATCCTTCACTTGGATTAATGATATAAAGGAAGGTACCTTAGCTTTCCGAATCTTTTGTATGAATAAGTCTAATCAATTACTTGGCTAACACGATCATGCACCGCATTGCATGTTTTTTGGCAAGAAAGCGCATGTTTAGGAAGTTTATCATACGTGATCGTGAGATGAAGTCACTGAGGGAGTGTAGGCGAGGGCATGCATCATTACCGCATATCATCCCTGCATTAACAAGAATAGTTATAAATGTTTGTTGTATTACTTTATCATTACTACTTGATTGAATTGATAACATGTTAACCTTTGCCTTATAGTATTACTGAGTTGGCTACTCATTCCCACCCTGAGATGGTGTTTTAAAATACCACCCAAACTGTGGTTTAGATGCAGATGATGGTGAAGTCTATGCGATGGAGTAGGACTTCATGGACGAGGAGGAAGAATCCTCCTTCGTTTAGCTCTCAGACGGGTCTATGTAGACCCATGCTGATTCGACGGGATTATAGGGACTTATGGATTAGTTGGACATTTAGACCTTGATATTTTGTAAATTTTGGAATGATTCATGTATAAATTCAGCCTGGTAACATACTTATACTTTGGAGGTTGTGAAACACTTATATACTTTATATATTTATCTTGGTCTTCCGCTTGCTTAATTACAGTAACTCTAGAGTATGATATATTAATTTAATATAATCTCACTCATGTTTAATGCACTAATATGGACAACATTTAAATATCATTATATATGTTGCATAAGTGATGCGTCGGAATTCGGGAGTTGAGCTTTGCTCGACCCCCGATTTTCGAGGCGTTACAATCCTACGCTCATCTGCTTACTTTGAATGAAGAAAAAAAATATACATTTGAATTTAACCATCCTTTAAGGTTAACACTCAGTTTTTTGGGACACGGGTTATATACTCGGGTCCTGAAAAGTTGGGGTGTTACAAACACCCATTGAAGTTTGTCGATAAGATTGAGGCCTCCATTGATAAGATCGAAGATGACCAAAAAACTGTCCATCGAGTAAATCAGGATTTTGAGGATTTTCTCAATAATATTGAGCAATCTGTTGATCCTATAAACATACCCAATTCCGTAAGAATATCCGTCAAATTTATACTCGTGTTGATCTTCTCAAGAGTAATACTGCATTCCTCAAGCATTCATCGGATAAAGTAATGGCAAACATCAATATGTTTAATTTAAAAATTGTATATAAAGTTCTTTGCTAAATTAAACGTGCTTTCAATATCACAATTCAAAACCATGACTTCCTATTCAAGTCCCAACTCAGAAGCCCTAAATTATTCATCATACCTCTCAGTTAAACAACTTCTTAGAACGCCTCTATCACTGCCATATACTCAGCTTCAGTTGTGAAAAAAAATCAAGACAGATTGAAGCTTTGACATTCAACTAATCTCTCTATTCGCTAATATAAATGAGTAATTAAAAGTCAACCTTCTATTATTCACATTCCTTGCGTAATCAGAATCCACATATGTAGCGCTTCTATGTTTAACACACATTAATTGTCAAATTTCGTAAGACAAAAGTGGTTCAAGTCAAAATCATAACTAAGTGTTTCAAGTATGAAATTACAACTACTCTGCATGCCTAAAGATCAACTTAAGATCGAGATTGACTTATGATCAGCTCAAGATCGATATATTGTCTCAAATAGTCATCGCCTGATTTCAAGATAAGATCAAGTTAAAGTTCAAGACAAGTTGTCCAATGTATATGCTAAAACACAAGTGGTATAACCTTAGAAAGATATTAGGTTAGGATCTTTCAAAAATTCATTAACTTTTGATTTTTAATAATATTTTGACTTTGGAGTTCAGCCAACCTAACTTCCTCGACTAACTTAACATCAAGTTTGGGCAAAATAACAAATTCTATTGAAAATTCGGTCAGCGTAAGTTTTGGTTCGACTAGCCCAAATGAGTTCGGGTTAAATTCCAGTAATGCATTTCTGTGGAATTTACGGGAATTCAGCCAGTTGATTGGAAAATTCGGCCAGCCGAATTTTGGATAAATCTTATCCTGCACAATCCGATAGCCGTTGGAATGAATCTGGTGGAATTCGGCTAGTTGAAGCCATTCTTAGGCTATCCAAATTTTCAATATATTTGGCTATAAATAAATGCCTTCTCTTATTCTAAATTACAATGAAAAATCACTCTGAACATTTTACAAGTGAGAGAGAAGCTCAAGTCCTCAACAAGCTAATAACGTGGTATTTATAATTTATTTTTAGCTTATTTAATTTCATTTCTCAAATATCATTTTAATCTTAGTATAAAGAGTATTCTATACTACTTTCGAGATCTAAGAGAATTAAATAAAGTATCATTTGAGTTTTTCATTTTTAAAAATCTTTAGAACCCTATACTCTTTCTTTTGAGAGAATACCGTCTCTTCTAAATTCAATAAAGAAGTTTCTTTGCTACAAGCTTTTACTGTATCTTCGAATCTACATTTGAAGATAAGTACGGTATTTATTTTATATCATTTAAGTTTGTCTGATATAGCCTACGAAAATCTGAGCGGGTTGATTTGTGATAGCCCATGAAAATCACAAAGTGAGTTTTTATTTGTGATAACTTGTTAAAATTACAAAAGATGTTTTATTGTGGTGAGCCCATAAAAATCACAATGAACTATATTAGGTTGTTAAAGTAAATCTATGAAAACCTTTTTATAATGAAAGCCAAAATTACGAAGGTTGTAATTTTAGAATTGTGGTATGTGTGGTTGTTTTAAGCACCGAACCACTATAACTCCTTGTGCATCTATAGTGAATGTTTATTTCCTTTTTTGTGGTGGATATTATTTATTTCTTGTGGTGAATGCTGTAATTATTTTATATTCTTTTGCTAGTTTGAAAGATTGATTTTAAAAACATTCGTGAAATAAAGTTATCTTGCCTAACATTTTAGGTGAAGGTTGTCGTACGAATTATTTGGAATCAAGGTTTCAATATTTAGGTGATTGAGATTTTATATTATTTATATATTCCACTTTTATTTCGATTATTTGGCATTATCCTATTCACTCCCCCTCTAGGACATCGTTAGCTCTTCTTTTCAACATATCA
Source organism: Magnolia kwangsiensis (assembly GCA_037074715.1). Taxonomy (NCBI): domain Eukaryota; kingdom Viridiplantae; phylum Streptophyta; class Magnoliopsida; order Magnoliales; family Magnoliaceae; genus Magnolia; species Magnolia kwangsiensis. The sequence goes on from CM073586.1 coordinate 26,483,677, forward strand.
TACAAGTTTATCTTCTGATTTTTTAAATATCAAGACGTAATCCATTTTTTCTCGTATATAATGAAGTAGTCATTTTACTACATCCTAATGTTATTTGTAAGGCTTAGACATGTATCTGCTCATAACACTCATTGTGTGTGATATATCTAATCTCGTGCAAACCATATCATACATCAAACTTTCAATTATTCTCGAGTAGGGCACATGAGACATACTATTTTTCTTCAACTGATTTAGGACATTATTTCAAAGAAAGTCTAAAATGAGCACCGTGAAGAGTGCTAACCAGTTATACTTTGTCCATCCCAAACTTGAGTAGAATTTTCTCAAGATATTCATTTTAAGACAACCATAGTCTGCTCCTTTATCTATCCATGTTTATATTAATGCCGAGAATTTTTTTTGCAGTCCCCAGATCTTTCATTTCAAATGTCTTAGATAACTGAGCCTTCAATATGTTAATCTCAGACATGTTATCGCTAGCGATAAGCATATCATCAATATAACTTAGCAAGATAATGAATTTCTTATCACTTAATGCCTTGAAGTAGACACAATGATTGAATTCACTTATAATAAACCACTGACTCAATATAAAAGAATCAAACTTTTTATACCACTGTTTAGACGACTATTTTAAGCTTTATAACGACATTCTCAATCTACAAGCCTTTCTTTGACCCATGTACTTCAAACCCTTCTTATTGTTTTATGTAGATATACTCTTCTAATTTTTCATATAAGAAAACAGTATTTATATCCAACTGTTCCGGCTCAAAATTGTATTAAGCAACCAGTGCCAACACAAATATGATAGATACCTTTTTGACCACAGGTGTAAAAATCTTGCTGAAGTTGACACCTTCCTTCTGTGCATAGCCATTCACTACCAGTTTGACCCTGTACCTCTCATGTTTCTTTCAATACATCCACTTACAGTCGATCATTTTATGCTCAATGGGAAGCTCCACTAACTCCTATGTTTTATTCTCGTATAAAGAATACATCTCATCTTACATTATTGTCATCAACTTATTTGCATATACATTATCAAGAACATTTTAAAAAGTAGACGGGTCCTCCTCATCCATAATGAGGGCGAATATAATGTTTGAGTCATTTATTTATCTTATTGGTAATCTACAATCTCACGGTGGATTTCTCCTGATGGGTGGTAGCTCCATCTGCCCCTGTACCTCTTTTTGTAGGTCAACTTTTTTAAGTGTCTCACCTTTATCAATTTTGACACAAACACCATCGATTTTTCCATTTCCTTGCATTGATCCTTACGAAACATGGAATTTTCATCAAACTTGATGTCCGAGCTCATTGTGATTTTTTGCATGACCCAATCATATAGCCTATATCTCTTCACATTATCACCATATCCAACAAAGGTACACTTATTTGCCATTTGGTCCAGCTTATCTCTCTCAACAGACGGTACATGAGAGTAATCATCACAACCTAATATACATAGCACTGAGTAGTTTACCTCTTGACCATCGTATACTTTTTTAGGAATCTTATAATTAATGGTCATAAATGGGGGACCGATTTACCAAATAGCAAGTTGTATTAATGGCCTTAGCCCATATGTCCTTGTCCAACACAATATTACTTGACAAACTTTGGGCGACCTCTAAAAGAGTTTGATTCATATATTTTGTTATATCATTTTGCTTTGGTGTGTGCCTAATTGTATTGTACCTCATTATCTCATCATCCTTATAAAACTAATTAAATTCCTTCAAAGTAAACTCTCCACCATTGTCCATCCTCAGTACTTTTAAAAGCCTCCATAACTGTTTTTAAACCATGATCTTTTAAGACTTGAAAGTGCCAAATATGTCGGATTTATTTTTTACAAAATAAACTCATACATTTTTAGAGAAGTTGGTAATGAATATTACGAAGAATGACAGCCCTCATCTAAAAACTACAGGTGACGGCCCCCACACATTAGAGTGCACATAATCCAATGGTCATTTACTATTATGTTTTCTAGCTTTAAATGATAATTTTGACTGTTGGCCATATATGCAATGCTCATATATATCTAAATAAAAAATTTTACAATAGGAATTAAACCACGATCAAGTAGTACCTTCATACCATTTTCGCTCACGTGGCTTAAGTGTGCATGCCACATACGTGTTGGTGTAGATTCTGCTACAAACGTTGTAGATCTACTTGATACAGTATTACCGATTGACTGTAGAGATTGTAACTCATCTGTGCCTTCATAACGGTGAATACATCCTTCGAAATAGAGTATACTCCACTCCATAAAACATTCTGATGTGCATGGATCCAATCCAATAATCTTACATGTATGATCTCCATAAAAACCAGGTTATCATCATACCATTGTATGTGGCGAACCAACTCTAGTTAGGGGTCATATGGTATCAAATCCCCGTATCCAATATCCATTCCTGATAGAAGTGACTTGTTTTGGACACTAACAATACACAACAATCTTCTGAACCTTCACAAGATTCATTTGAATTGACCTCCATTGTAATATTATCTGAATTCTTATCCTTCTGGACCTCAGGAGATCGATAGTCCTTCATATGTCCGGTCTTCACACAATTTCATTAGTTCATCTTGCCCTTGCCTTTAGATTTGAATCTTGACCACAAATTACTCTTATCTCACTCAGGAGTTCTTCTCCTATCAACCAACACATCTATATAAGAACTCTTGTCACCGCCCTTCTTTCTTAATTGCTTTGAATGAAGGGTTGATATAACGATTTCGATGTTAATGGTCTCCCTACTGTGCGACATAATGTTTATGAAATTCTCGTAGAATTTTAGAAGAAAATTTAATAGAATTAGAGCTTAATTTTCTTTATCGATCTTCACATTCAGGCTCATTAATTTACAAAATAGTTTATTTAAGTTGCTAATGTGTTCATTGAGATTTGTCCCTTCCACCATCTTCATATTATAAAATTACTTCTTTAGAAACAGAAGATTAAAAAGAGACCTCCTCATATAGAGACTTTCCAACTTCGCCCATAATCCAACAGTAATTATCTCGCTGATGACATTATATAGGACTTCATCAGCTAAGAGCAATTGGATTATGGTAATTACTTTTTGATCTAGTTTACCCCACTCTTCATCGCTCATGATATCAAAACGCTTTGATTTTTCAATGATCACCTACTGTAACACTTGCTGAATTAAAAGGGCTTTGATATTCACTCTCTACAATTCAAAGTTATTTTTTCCTGTAAGCTTCTTTATCTCGAGCTTAATATTTGTTCCGTTTAATGCCATATCCTCATATTTAATTTGAAACTCGAACTTGGTAAACCGTCTTTGATATCACTTGTTGGGCATAGAAGTATCACCCAAACATAATATAAACATAAATTAAATAAGCACAAAGATAAAATATTCAAGCATGCATAGAGAACACGATGATTTACATAAGAAAAAAACCTTTGTGGACGAAAAATAATGATACAAAGTGATAAACAATTCACTATGAAAAATGAAATATAAACGATAAAATGAACTTATACGAAACTTCTAAAGTAAAAAACCCTAGCCCCCTTCAAAAACCGCCTAGAAAATATTTATGCTCTCTTAGAATAACTCTAATTCATGTAAGCATGGTTTATATAAACATCATTATAGAATTAGAAACAAAACCGGCACTTTGGCAAAAACTTGCAATTACGTTAATAAGATCTTCCATAGGATCAACACTCATCAATGCCCGTCGATAGGACCAAGGCCTCCATAAGATGATCCAAAATTGTGTAGCAAGTAAATTAGAATTTTGGAGATTTCCTGGATAGTATATAGCGGCATCCACGGACCAAATTCAAGCATAGATGCATAAATTAGAGGCACCGGATTTTAACCCATTTTTCTTACCAGGATTTCATAGTTAAGTGTCATCCGTTGACAGCAGTCTCAGGATGGACATAGTGGTAATGAACGGGTGGCCCCACGTGATGAATGGACAGAAAAATAAAAGTTATCCCATACCATAAAACACATGGCAAATTGCATTTTGAAGTGGAATTGCCAAACGGACATGAAAACCAATTTCGTGATGTACTTGTCTAATGTATCAGAGATGACAAAGTGGAGCTGCAAGAAGTGGAATATGGCAGAGCCATCTCTACACAGGACACGTGGCAAGGTGATGTATCCATGGCTATCCCTATACCGGCTTTGGTGGTTTACATTTTCAAAATAAAACTTCTAAGACAATCCAAAGCGGTGCAGTCCCCACGTGTAGCCATTCAGGCATCTGAGAGCAGCGTATCAGGTGGGAGTGTCCAGATCACCTCATTATATTTTTTTCCATAAAATCTCGAGCTGTTTAGCGTGTATTAGAAAATGGACGGTCTAGCACGCATCCCTGTGTAGCGTACATGGGTTTCAATTCTGACGAGTGGAGCCAATAGTTAGTTAATCCAGACCATTGATCTGTTTAGTCAAAGCGTGTCTGTAGTGTATCGTTGACAGAATTCCCAATATTCAATGTGGACCGTCAATGTTTCCCCCCTGCTTAACGGTCTATTTTCACACCACAGATCAAAAGGCTATGATTGCACTATTGAGAAGATTTTGAGGCACGCTGTCCATGGTGGGACATAACAGGCTACTACTGATCCACGGCGCACTTGCCAGGATTGAAAGCCGTTCCATACTGTGCAAAGATGGGGTGTGCAGGACACGGACTGTGGGGCCCACGGTGATGTATGTGCTTTACATGCCCACCGTCCATCCGTTTTGACAGCTCATTTCAGGGTATGAAAAAATTAATGAAGCATATCCAAATCTCAGGTGGACCACAGTGGAGGAAACGATGGTTATTGAACCGGAATGTTTATTGGCCATCCAACCTGTTGGTAAGGTCACAAATATCTGGACGAAGGGACCACACAAATATCAGCTTGATCCAAAACTTTTGTCGCTCATAAAATTCTTTTTATAGTAGATAAACACTGTTTTCTATGGTGTGGTCCACCTGAGAATTGGATCTACTTCATTTTTGGAATTATAACCTAAATTGAGCTGTCAAAACGGATGGACAGTATAGATGTAAGGAACACTCATCAATATGGGCCCCACAGTTAGTGATCCACCGAAGCCGCGTCCGGGTATGCTGGCCCGCAAACACCAAACCTACTATGGGAAGAACTATTTGCACGATGCTCGAGAAATTATACAATTCAATTCAGATTTCCAGTGCAAGTGGGCCGTTTACTCAGTAATCCAAACCATTGATATCGTGGGTCCCACCGCTAATGGTCTTTGTAATAAATTTCTCCCGGGTCAAAAAATCTTTCATCTTTGAATAAGCGGTCAAGAAACTAACGGCTCAAAATGCCAAACGAAATACCACAGCTGTTGCCCTTGCACCGCATTGATGGACTGAGACTGTCTACAACACCTGCTTTGCGCAGCAGTACAACACAACATCAAGCTCTGTGGGCCAGCAACGTTGTATGCGTGACATCTGATCCGTCCATCTGACCACCCTTACGTTCATCGTACTTCCCAAAAAGATCAGCCCGATAAAAAAGAGAAAATGACCACTGTAGACAAAACCTTTTACCCAGCGGTTTTTATCGCGGAATAGAAACTTAAGTTACCAACTTAGACTAGCACGTGCGGACAGCGACGTTGAGGACGAAACTACCCCTGCTTTTCACTGCGAAGACGAGAGCCGACGCTCCTCCAACTGAGAGTTGTACGAACGGCTTAGGAGAGATCAAAGTTACAGGGCCCCACAGCTATGTATTTATCATATCCACAACGTTCATCCATATTTCAAAATCATTTCGGAGCATTATCCCAAAAAAAATAAATCATATCCATAAATCAATGGACCACACCACAAAGAGCAGCGGGAAATTTGATTTTCACTGTTAAAAATTTTTGTAAGGCCCATCATAACATTTATTTTCCATCCAATCTATTCATAAGGTCACAAAGGCATGGATGAAGAGGAAAAACAAATTCCATGATGATCCAAAACTTCTGCAACCCCTAAAAGGGTTTCAATGGTAGATACTCAATTCCTCATTACCTTTTACTGTGTGGTCCACTTGATAGCTAGATCTGTCTTATTTTTCATCTCAAGCCTTAATACGAGTTCACTGAATAGATGGACGGTTTGGATATAACATATACCTCATATTGGGACCCACAAAAATCAGTGGGGATTACAACTGGGAAAGGGAAAAAAAAACAAAAGAACGTGAAAAAGAAGACAGCAAGTTGGGGTCGACCGGGTCAACCCGGTCGACCGGCATTTGGCTACGGATTATAACCGTAGCCAAAACTACAAGCTATGGAATTTTTTTTACCTTTTTTCTTATTATGTTTTATTTTTAATTTTTACATGGAGAATTTTATTGTACCTACATTTTTCTTTACTACATGTTTATATAAATATGTGTGTGAGTGTGTGTGTGTGTGTGTGTGTGTATATATATATATATATATATATATATATATATATATATATATATATATAAATTTTTGTCTTTTTTTTTTTTTCATTTCTTTCTTTATTCATTTAACAAGAATATCTTCTAAACTAAAATTAGTTACTTGACGTACCACATATGATTTTGGGGTAGGAGAAGCTATTTTACCCAACCAACCTAGTTATTTTCTAAGATTCCATCAGGTCGATGGTCGAAAATACATTTCATTCACTTCACGATCAATTTCAATCACTTTATGGTCAAATTAAAAATTGAGCAAGGCAAATATGAAATTGAGTGAGTAAATTAAAAATTGAGTAGGACAAGGTATGAATTGAGTGAGGGAAGCTAGAAATTGAAGGAGGTAATAGAAATTGAGAGAGGTAATATAGGAGTTCAGCGGAGGAATCTAGAAATTGAGCGAGGAAACTTAGGATTTGAGCGAGGAAAGCTAGAAATTGAGCGAGGGAACCTAAAAATTGAGCGAGGTTTAGGCTACGTTGAAATTGAGCGAGGGAACCTCGCTCAAATCCTAAGTTGCCTCGCTGAATTTCTACGTTGCATCGCTCAATTGATAGGTTGTCTCGCTCAATTCCTAGGCTCTTTCGTTCAATTTATATATTGTCTCACTGGATTTCTAGCTTTTCTCGCACAATTCGTAGGTTGTCTCGCTCAATTCATATATTTTTCCATATCATTTTATGGTATGAGACCAAAAATGAGATATATCCAGTTCTCAAGTGTACCACATTACAGGAAATAGTGTTGAATGAGCGTCAACCATTAGAAACCTTTAGGGGGCCCACTGTGATGTTTGTGAGAAATCCTCCTCGTGTAAGTTCATTCATAGGGTCAAAAAGACCTGCATGAAGAGGGAAAAAAAATTTCATAATGATCCAAAACTTCTGTAACCCCTAAAAGGGTTTCAATGGTAGACGTTCAATTTCCCATTGCCTTTTACAGTGTGGTCCACTTGATAGTTAGATCTATCTTATTTTTTGTCTCAAGCCTTAATATGAGCTCGTAAAATATATGGACGGTTTGGATATAACACATACATCATGATGGGACCCACAAAAGTAACATAGCAAAAAAAATAAATAAAATTCAGTTTGCCCTGCTCAATTTCCAGTTTCCCCCACTCAATTTCTAGTTTGCCCCGCTCAATTTCTAGTTTGCCCCGCTCAACTTCCAGTTTGCCCCGCTCAATCTCTAGTTTGCCCCGCTCAATTTCCAGTTTGTCCCGCTCAACTTCCAGTTTGTCCCGCTCAATCTCTAGTTTGCCCCGCTCAATTTTCAGTTTGCCCCGCTCAATTTCTAGTCTACCCCTCTCAATTTTCAATTTACCCCGCTCAATTTCGAGTTTGCCCTGCTCAATTTCCAGTTTGCCCCGCTCAATTTCCAGTTTGCCCCGCTCAAATTTCAGTTTGCCCTGCTCAATTTCCAGTTTGCCCCGCTCAAATTCCAATTTGCCCCGCTCAATTTTCAGTTTGCCTAGCTCAATTTCCAGTTTACCCTGCTCAATTTCTAGTTTAGGTTTAGGTTTAGAGATTTGAGTTTAGGTTATAGGTTTAGGTTTTGGGATTTGAGAATGGGTTTGGGTTTAAGTTATGGGTTTTGGTTTCAGTTTAGGTTATAAGTTTTGGGATTTGATAATAAGTTCCGGTTTAGGTTATAGGTTTTAGTTTTGGTTTAGGTTATAGGTTTTGATTTAGGTTTAGGTTATAGGTTTATGTTAAGGTTTAGGTTTAGGTTATAAGTTTTTGGATTTGAGAATGGGTTCAGGTTTAGGTTATAGGTTTTGGTTTAGGTTATAGGTCTTGGGATTTGATAATGGGTTCTGGTTTAAGTTATAGGTTTAGGTTTTGGTTTAGGTTATAGGTTTTTATTTAGGTTTTGGTTATAGGTTTTGGTTTTGGTTTAGGTTATAGGTTTTGGTTTAGGTTATAAGTTTATGTTATAGGTTTTTGGATTTGAGAATGAGTTCGGGTTTATGTTATAGGTTTTGGTTTTAGTTTAGGTTATAGGTAATAGGTTTAGGATAAGGTTTAGGTTTAGGTTTAGGTTATAGGTTTTGGGATTTGAGAATGGGTTCGGGTTTAAGTTATAGGTTTGGTATTGGTTTAGGTTATAGGTTTTAGTTAAGGTTATAGGTTATAGGTTTAGGTTTAGGTTAAGGTTAAGTTTAGGTTATAGGTTTTGAAATTTAATAATGGGTTCGGGTTTAGGTTATAGGTTCTGATTTTGGTTTAGGTTATAAGTTTTAGGTTTAGGTTTAGGTTATAGGTTTTGGGATTTGAGAATGGGTTTGGGTTTAGGTCATAGGTTTTGGTTTTAGTTTAGGTTATAGGTTTAAGTCAATTTTATGTTTATCCCGCTCAATTTTCAGTTTGCCCCGCTCAATTTCTAGTTTGCCCCGCTTAAGTTTCAGTTTGCCTTGCTCAATTTCCAATTTGCCCCGCTCAATTTCCAGTTTACCCCGCTCAATTTCTAGTTTACCCCGTTTAATTTTCAGTTTACCCAGCTCAATTTCTAGTTTGCCCCACTCAATTTCCAGTTTGCCCCGCTCAATTTCTAGTTTGCCCCGCTCAATTGATAGTTTTCCCCGCTCAATTTCCAGTTTGCTTTGAGTGGGACAAACTGAAAATTGAGCGGGGCAAATTAGAAATTGAGTGGGGCAAACTGAAAATTGAGCGGGGTAAACTGAAAATTGAGCGGGGCAAACTAGCAATTGAGCGGGGCAAACTGAAAATTGAGTGGGACAAACATGAAATTGGCCTAAACCTATAACCTAAACTAAAACCAAAACCTATGACCTAAACCCGAACCCATTCTCAAATCCCAAAACCTATAACCTAAACCTAAACCTAAACCTTATCCTAAACCTATAACCTATAACCAAAACCAAAACCAAAACCTATAACCTAAACCCGAACCCATTCTCGAATACCAAAACCTATACCCTATCCCTAAACCTTAACATATAACCTAACCTAAACCTATAATTATAACTTAAAACTATTCCCAAATCCCAAAACCTATAACCTAAACCTAAGCTTTCCCTAAACCTATAACCTAAACTCAATTTTCTAAAGTGAAACCTACACCTAATCCTAATCTCAACTCCCTAACATAAATGTAAACCTAAATTTAAAAATTCAAACTTAAACCTAATCCCGAACCTGAACCCGATTTCCTAAACCTAAACGATAACCCATTCTCAAATCCAAAAACCTATAACCTAAACCAAAACCAAAACCAAAACCTATAACCAAAACTTGAACCCATTCTCAAATCTCAAAACCTATAACCTAAACCCGAACCCATTCTCAAATTCAAAAACCTATAACCTAAACCAATACCAAAACCTATAACCTAAACCCGAAACCATTCTCAAATCCCAAAACCTATAACCTAAACCTAAACCTAAACCTTATCCTAAACCTATAACGTAGCCTAAACCTCGCTCAATTTCTAGCTTCCCTCACTCAATTCATACCTTGTCCTACTCAATTTTTAATTTATTCACTCAATTTCATATTTGCCTCGCTCAATTTCTAGTTTGACCATGAAGTGATTGAAATTGACCGTGAAGTGAATGAAATGTATTTTCGACCATCGACCTGATGGAATCTTGGAAAATAACTAAGTTGGTTGGCTAAAATAGCTTCTCCTACCCCAAAATCATATGTGGTACGTCAAGTAACTAATTTTATTTTAGAAGATATTCTTGTTAAATGAATAAAGAAAGAAATGAAAAAAAAAAGGAGAAAAATTTATATTTATATATATATACACATACACACACATATTTATATAAACATGTATTAAAGAAAAATGTAGGTACAATAAAGTTCTCCATGTAAAAAATAAAAATAAAAATAAAAAAGAAAAAAGAAAAATAAGTGCAGAGCATTATAGCTATGGCTACGGTTATAATCCGTAGCCATAGGCCGGTCGACCCCAACTTACCGGTTTCTTTTTCATTTTTCATTTTTTTTTTCCTTTTCCCTATTGTAATCCCCACTGATTTTTGGGTTTTGGGATTTCAGAATGGGTTCAGGTTTAGGTTACAGGTTTTGGGATTTGTGAATGGGTTCGGGTTTTAGGTTATAGGTTTTAGTTTTGGTTTAGGTTATAAGTTTTGGTTTAGGTTTTAAGTTTAGGTTTAGGTTTGGGTTTGGGTTTTGGGATTTGTGAATGGGTTCGGGTTTAGGCTATAGGTTTTAGAATTTGAGAATGGGTTCGGGTTTAGGTTATATGTTTTAGGTTTTGGTTTAGGTTATAGGTTTTGGGATTTGAGAATGGGTTCGGATTAGGTTATAGGTTTTGGTTTTGGTTTAGGTTATAGGTTTTGGGATTTGAGAATGGGTTCGGGTTTAGGTTATAAGTTTTGGTTTGGGTTTAGGTTATAGGTTATAGGTTTAGGTTTAGGTTATAGGTTTAGGATAAGGTTATAAGTTTTGGGATTTAGGAATAGTTTTAGGTTATAAGTATAGGTTTAAGATAAGGTTATAGGTTTTGGGATTTGAGAATGGGTTCGGGTTTAGGTTATAGGTTTTGGTTATGGTTTTGGTTTAGGTTATAGGTTTTAGGATTTGAGAATGGGTTCGGGTTTAGGTCTTAGGTTTTGGTTTTGGTTTTGGTTTTGGTTATAGGTTTTGGTTTAGGTTATAGGTTAGAGGTTTAGGATATGGTTTTAGGTTTAGGTTAGAGGTTTAGGTTATGGTTTTAGGTTTAGGTTATAGGTTTTTAGAATATTTGATAATGGGTTCGGGTTTAGGTTATAGGTTTTGGTTATGGTTTTGGTTTTGGTTTTGGTTTAGGTTATAGGTTTTGGTTTTGGTTTTAGTTATAAGTTTTGGTTTAGGATAAGGTTTAGGTTTAGGTTTAGGTTATAGGTTTTGGTTTTGGTTTTGGTTTAGGTTATAGGTTATGGTTTTGGTTTAGGTTTTAGGTTTTAGGATTTGAGAATGGGTTTGGGTTTAGGTTATAGGTTTTGATTTTGGCTTTGGTTTAGGTTATAGGTTTTGGAATTTTATAATGGGTTCAGGTTTAGGTTTAGGTTTAGGTTATAGGTTTTAGGATTTGAGAATGGGTTCGGGTTTAGTTCATAGGTTTAGATTTAGGTTATAGATTTTGGGATTTGAGAATGGGTTCGGGTTTAGGTCATAGGTTTTGGGATTTGAGAATGGGTTCGAGTTGAGGTCATAGGTTTTGGTTTAGGTTATAGGTTTTAGGATTTGAGAATCGGCTCGGGTTTAGGTTATAGGTTTTGGTTTTGGTTTTGGTTTAGGTTATAGGTTTTAGGATTTGAGAATGGGTATGGGTTTAGGTTATAGGTTTTGGTTTAGGTTATAAGTTTTGGAATTTTAGAATGGGTTCGGGTTTAGGTTATAGGTTTAGGTTTAAGTTTAGGTTATAGGTTTTGGATTTGAGAATGGGTTTTGGTTTAGGTTATAGGTTATAGGTTTTGGATTTGGTTTAGGTTATTAGTTTTGGTTTTGGTTTAGGTTATAGGTTTTGCTTTAGAATGGGTTTGGATTTAGGTTATACGTTTAGGTTTAGGTTATAGGTTTTGGAATTTGAGAATGGGTTCGGGTTTAGGTCATAGGTTTTGGGATTTAAGAATAGGTTCGGGTTTAGGTCATAGGTTTTGGTTTAGGTTATAAGTTTTAGGATTTGAGAATCGGCTCGGGTTTAAGTTATAGGTTTTGGTTTAGGTTATAGGTTTTGGGATTGGAGAATGGGTTCGGGTTTAGGTCTTAGGTTATGGTTTTGGTTATGGTTTTGGTTTAGGTTATAGGTTTTAGGATTTGAGAATGGGTTTGGGTTTAGGTCATAGGTTTTGGTTTTAGTTTTGGTTTAGGTTATATGTTTTATGATTTAAGAATCGGCTCAGGTTTAGGTTATAGGTTTTGGTTTTGGTTTTGGTTTAAGTTATAGGTTTTAGGATTTGAGAATGGGTTTGGGTTTAGGTTATAGGTTTTGGTTTAGGTTATAGGTTTTGGGATTTTAGAATGGGTTCGGGTTTAAGTTATAGGTTTAGGCTTAGGTTTAGGTTATAGGTTTTAGGATTTGAGAATGGGTTCGGGTTTAGTTCATAGGTTTTGGTTTTGGTTTAGGTTATAGGTTTTGGGATTTGAGAATCGGTTCGGGTTTAGGTCATAGGTTTTGGTTTTGGTTTAGGTTATAGGTTTTGGTTTTGGTTTTGGTTTAAGTTATAGGTTTTTGGGTTTGAGAGTGGGTTCGGGTTTAGGTTAAGGGTATGGTACCTGCAAATACAAATATAAACATGGCCTGTCCAAATTGCCAGGCCCTTCCAATGCCGTCCATAGGAAATGGACAACTTCATCATAGTCATAATAGCGGTTCCCACCTTCCAGGGACCCCCGCTCTTCCGGATAGCTCCGACGCACATCCGGGTCTGCTCCATCAATTTTGAGTAAATACATAAACACGGTCTGTCCAAATGGCCAGACCACTCCAACCATGTGCATTCTTGAGTCAAGAGACGTACCAGATGCTTGAATCTAAAATATGCATTTAAACATAAAATGGCATTAGGAATCGCTTCTCAAAACCGCAGACTGTTTTCTTTTAAAACTCGTTCATCTCACCTGAAAACCTGTCACATAATGAATAACTATAACCACAATGAGTGATGGCTCTTTGTAAACACGCACCTAAGAAAAAAAAGGAAAGAAAAAATTTGCTTATAAAAATATTTACACCAAAATTTGACTATCCATTCAATATAATGCCTTATATTTAGAAGTGAGTTGAATTCGATTATCAATGCCACAAAGAACTATTTGTCAAGATGCTAACTATTATAAAAGAATTCAAAGAAGATTGTACAAAGTGAAAATCACAAAAAACACTACGGAATAGAAAAATGAGAAATCTCGGTATGTAAACAAGATATTCAAACAATCAGTTCTACCAAATGAAAAATTACAAAATCTGTTACCAATTAGAAGACACCTAACGAATCGGTAAGCCAGAAGTAGCTTGAAAAACCAGTAATCTTTATGAGATTGAAAACAAACCAAGAGGAGTTATATGATCGTTTGTGAGAAATCATCCTCATCTAAGTTCATTCATAGGGTCAAAAAGACCTAGATGAAGAGGAAAAAAAATTTCATAATGATCCAAAACTTCTGTAACCCCTAAAAGGGTTTCAATGGTAGACGTTCAATTTCCCATTGCCTTTTATAGTGTGGTCCACTTGATAGTTAGATCTAACTTATTTTTCGTCTCAAGCCTTAATATGAGCTCGTAAAATATATGGACGGTTTGGATATAACAACGACATCATGATGGGACCCACAAAAGTAACATAGCAAAAAAAAAAAAAAAATCCAGTCTGCTCGCTCAATTTCTAGTTTGTCCCGCTCAATTTTCAGTTTCCCCGCTCAATTTTTAGTTTGCCCCGCTTAATTTTCAATTTTCCCTGCTCAATTTCCAGTTTGCCCAGCTCAATTTCTAGTTTGTCCCGCTCAATTTCCAGTTTGCCCCGCTTAATTTCTAGTTTGTCCCGCTCAATTTGCAGTTTGCCCCGCTCAATTTCTAGTTTGCCCTGCTCAATTTTCAGTTTGCCCCGCTCAATTTCTAGTTTGCCCCGCTCAATTGAGCGGGGCAAACTGGAAATTGAGCGGGGCAAACTAGAAATTAAGCGGGGCAAACTGAAAATTGAGCGGGACAAACTAGAAATTGAGCGGGGCAAACTGGAAATTGAGCGGGGTAAACTGAAAATTAAGCGGGGCAAACTAGAAATTGAGCGTTGTAAACTGAAAATTGAGCGGGACAAACATGAAATTGACCTAAACCTAAACCTATGACCTAAACCCGAACCCATTCTCAAATCCCAAAACTTATAACCTAAACCTAAACCTAAACCTTATCCTAAACCTATAACCTATAACCTAAACCAAAACCAAAACCTATAACCTAAACCTGAACCCATTCTCGAATACCAAAACCTATAACCTATCCCTAAACCTTAACCTATAACTTAACCTAAACCTATACTTATAACTTAAAACTATTCCCAAATCTCAAGACCTATAACCTAAACCTAATCTAACCTTTTCCTAAACCTATAACCTAAACTTAATTTTCTAAAGTGAAACCTACACCTAATTCTAATCTCAACTCCCTAACATAAATGTAAACCTAAACTTAAAAACTCAAACTTAAACCCAATCCCGAACCTGAAACCGATTTTCTAAACCTAAACCATAACCCATTCTCAAATCCAAAAACCTATAATCTAAACCAAAACCAAAACCAAAACCAAAACCTATAACTAAAACCTATAACCTAAACCCGAACCCATTCTCAAATTCAAAAACCTATAACCTAAACTGAAACCTATAACCTAAACCTGAACCCATTCTCAAATCCAAAAACCTATAACCTTAACCTAAACCTATAACCTATAACCTAAATCAAAATCAAAACCAAAACCCATAACTTACCCATTCTCAAATTCAAAAATTATATTTATGCAATTATAGCTACGGTTATAATCCGTAGCTAAAGTGTATCAAAAATTGTTATCCTTAAATCTAAACTTACACCTTAAACCTAAATTTTCAAATCCCTAAACCCAAACTTACACCCTAAACCTAAATTTTCAGTTTGCCCCGCTTAATTTTCAGTTTGCCCCGCTCATATATGGACGGTTTTGATATAAGACATACATCATGATGGGACCTACAAAAGTAAAAAAAAAAAATTTCGGTTTATCCCGCTCAATTTCTAGTTTGCCCCGCTCAATTTTCAGTTTGCCCCGCTCAATTTCTAGTTTGCCCCGCTCAATTTCCAGTTTATCCCGCTCAATTGAGCGGGGCAAACTGGAAATTGAGCGGGGCAAACTAGAAATTGAGCGGGGCAAACTGAAAATTGAGCGGGACAAACTAGAAATTGAGCGGGGCAAACTGAAAATTGAGCGGGGTAAACTGGAAATTGAGCGGGGCAAACTAGAAATTGAGCTTTGTAAACTGGAAATTGAGCGGGACAAACATGAAATTGACCTAAACCTAAACCTATGACCTAAACCCGAACCCATTCTCAAATCCCAAAACTTATAACCTAAACCTAAACCTATAACCTAAACCAAAACCTAAACCTATAACCTAAACTTGAACCCATTCTCGAATACCAAAACTTATAACCTATCCCTAAACCTTAACCTATAACCTAACCTAAACCTATACTTATAATTTAAAACTATTCCCAAATCTCAAAACCTATAACCTAAACCTAACCTAACCTTTTCCTAAACCTATAACCTAAACTTAATTTTCTAAAGTGAAACCTACACCTAATTCTAATCTCAACTCCCTAACATAAATGTAAACCTAAACTTAAAAACTCAAACTTAAACCCAATCCCGAACCTGAACCCGATTTTCTAAACCTAAACCATAACCCATTCTCAAATCCAAAAACCTATAATCTAAACCAAAACCAAAACCAAAACCAAAACCTATAACTAAAACCTATAACCTAAACCCGAACCCATTCTCAAATTCAAAAACCTATAACCTAAACTGAAACCTATAACCTAAACCTGAACCCATTCTCAAATCCAAAAACCTATAACCTTAACCTAAACCTATAACCTATAACCTAAATCAAAATCAAAACCAAAACCCATAACTTACCCATTCTCAAATTCAAAAATTATATTGATGCAATTATAGCTACGGTTATAATCCATAGCTAAAGTGTATCAAAAATTGTTATCCTTAAATCTAAACTTACACCTTAAACCTAAATTTTCAAATCCCTAAACCTAAACTTACACCCTAAACCTAAATTTTCAGTTTGTCCCGCTTAATTTTCAGTTTGCCCCGTTCATATATGGACGGTTTTGATATAAGACATACATCATGATGGGACCTACAAAAGTAAAAAAAAAATAATTTCGGTTTACCCCGCTCAATTTCTAGTTTGCCCCGCTCAATTTTCAGTTTGCCCCGCTCAATTTTTAGTTTGCCCCGCTCAATTTCCAGTTTATCCCGCTCAATTGAGCGGTGCAAACTGGAAATTGAGCGGGGCAAACTAGAAATTGAGCGGGGCAAACTGAAAATTGAGCGGGACAAACTGGAAATTGAGCGGGGCAAACTGGAAATTGAGCGGGGCAAACTAGAAATTGAGCGAGGGGACCTATAAATTGAGCAAGGCAACCTAGGATTTGAGCGAGGCGAGGGAAGCTACAAATTATGCGAGGGAACCTATAAATTGAGCGAGGCAACCTATGAATTCAGCGAAGAAGCTAGAAATTGAGCGAGACAACCTAGGATTTGAGCGAGGGAACATCGAAATTGGAGTGAGGCAACTTAGGAATTGAGCGAGGGAAGCTAGAAATCGAGTGAGGAAAGCTAGAAATTGAGCGAGGCAAGCGAGGCGACGTAGAAATTGGAGCGAAGATTGAGCAAGGGAACCTAGAAATTGAGCGAGGGAACCTAGGAGTTGAGCAAGGCAACGGAAAAATTCAACGAGACAATTGAGAAATTGAGCAAGGGAAACATCAATTTGAGCGAGGCAAGCTTGAAATTGGGTGAGGTTAACATGAATTAGAATGAACTTTAAATATA
This sequence comes from Magnolia kwangsiensis, assembly GCA_037074715.1. Taxonomy (NCBI): domain Eukaryota; kingdom Viridiplantae; phylum Streptophyta; class Magnoliopsida; order Magnoliales; family Magnoliaceae; genus Magnolia; species Magnolia kwangsiensis. The sequence continues at coordinate 26,500,758 of CM073586.1, forward strand.
ATTGACTTAGCCTAACAATTTGCTTTGTTGAATTTGACCGATCAGTTAATGAAATTGACCGAGATTTACATGAAATTCTCTTCGGTGAATTTGATCGAGCAATTAATGAAATTGACCGAGCGGTTCATAAAATTTTCAGTACGCACTTATAGTGCTTAGTTAACTAAGTTGGGCACACCCAGATCCATAGCTCAATTGGCAGACTGAGTAGAGATACCTCATATCAACACTTGAGGTCCTGGTATCGATTCCTAGTAGGGGTGGCTAACATGAAGTGTGTGTATTGACATGGGTGTGTACTAACAACCTAACCTAAAAAAACTTTTTTTAAAAAATTAATAGTAAAATATTAAAAAAAATTAAAAATTAAAAATATTGAGTTAGGCCCACCTTGAATGTATGTGGACTATCCATGACGTTCATCCATTTTTCCATCTAAAGCAAGGGTTTCAGCCCAAAATGGTGGCATATTGAAATATCAAGTGGATCACACCACAAGAAACAGTGTTTCCACCGTGGAAACCTTTTTATGCCCCTACAATGATGTTTTACTTGTAATCCATCATGTCCATAGGATGATTTTCGCATGGATGAACCAAAAACCAAGATGGGAGCTTCATTCGGCATTTCAATGGCCCACAAGAAATTTACGCCGTTTAGGTAAATGTATATCATACCTGTCATGCGTACTGTCTTCCGTGAGGGAACATTTTCAGGAAAAATGAGATAATGTTGATGAATAAAGAGGGTGGGATTAGTGGTGTACATCGAGTCAAACCGAGTTGAGTTGGCCTCAGCTCGACTCGGCTCGAACAGTGGCTAACCTCAGCTTGAACTTGGCTGATCTCGGTCCTCGGGCCTGATTGGCCAGCTCAGCTCAGTTCAATTAACAGCTCGGGCTGAGTTCGAGCTAAGATCGAACCGAGTTTGCTATTGAGGCATTTCCACAAACACCTTAATTGCAACTTCAAAATCTCACTGTTTTACCTACAAAGGCAATGATTTTATAGGTATTTTCTCAAACACCTTCTAAATAATAATAATAATAAAGAGAAAAAAAAGTATTTGTTCCATGTACATACCTTCCTATCTACCTTGCCACAAGCCAAACCTTCATTGCCACCGGCCACATGTCGTTCAGTCATTTTATCAAACAGTTGGTGAACAACATTAATGACAAAGTAACCAAGTCACCGAACTAGTTCGATCCAAGTTTGATTCAAGCTAGATTTGATCCGAGTCGAGTTGAGCTGGCCTGCTCGAACTCATTTTTGAGCTCAAAAAATCAATTCAACCTTGCTTGAACTCAACACCGAACTGAATCGAGCTTTTTTCAGATTGAGTAGAGCGAGCTAACCGAGCTAGCTCAATTCGTGTACACCCCTAGGTGGGATCCAGCTAGAGCGTGGTGCGATCCAAGCAACAGATGTAGCGGTGGAGTTTTCGTCCTTTTTTAAAAAAAAAATGGAGCGAGAGAAGTGAGGGAGAGGAAAAGCAACGGCAGTAAAAAGGACGGGTAGTTTCGTCCTCAACGTCGCTGTCCGCACGTGCTAGTCTAGTTTGGTAACTTAAGTTTCTATTCCGCGATAAAAACCGCTGGGTAAAAGGTTTTGTCTACAGTGGTCATTTTCTCGATAAAAAATCATATGTACCAAACCACTGGAAATAATGTAAATAGCGCCTAACCTCTCACCTGATGAACGGTTTTGATCGCATATAGTCACTGGTGGCTCCACACACAAACCTACGGTAAGAGTCCAATACCCATTATTTCCTATGGTGTGGTCCACTTGACTTACGATTCAGGCTGAATTTTATCCACCTTACCTCTCTTCTAGGAGCACACCTTATAGACGGAATGGATGTCCCAAAAACAATATGATGGGCCCACGCTGGGGTAAAACAGGTGTTGTAGAGGCTTGGATCCCACAATCATATACAAGCAGCAGTACGTCCTGGTTCGTCAGAACTCAGAGGTGGACGTGTGTTCTACGCATTGTCTGCGTACTCCATTGAGAAAAACTTTGATACTCTGGCAGACCGTGATTGTTGATATGCACGCACTAAAATATTGTACACGTGGACCATGATTTAATGAAATTAAACCAACATTTTCATTGGGTTCTACTTTAATACTCTGGATTACATTTTTGGATACTTGATTGATCGTTGAAATTATCTCTATTCAACGGTCCTAATTCAATAAAATAGTATCCATTAAAAAGATATTATAATGTTAGTAAATATAGATTTTTAGCTGGTTATCTACTGCTGGTTCCGTCAGTGGACGATTTGATTTGATTTACTGTATGCTAAAAATGTACAACACCGTGGTTGAGCATCAACCAGCATACTCTGTCAGAGTATCAAATAACTCGACGCTCCTGTTTCACATGCACGACCTGACTGACCGGGAATCGAGCATTAGTGATGCTTTTGGAATGGCGAAGAGTCATCGGAGGGAGCGAACTGGGTGTTACCCGGGTTACCCTTGCGTTGTGGGGCCCACCTTGGTGAATGTGTGCTATATCCACGCCGTCTGTCCGTTTTTTCAGCTCATTTTAGGAATTGATACAAAACATAAAGGGGTCGTTTGGCACCATGGATTTGCGTGAATTTGAGGGGATTTCAAATCTCCAGGTTGCCTGAGGGTTTAAAACCACGGTGAGAGCTTGTATTACACCTAAAATCCTTTTGTATAGGTTTCAAACCACCGTGAGAGCTTCTATTACACCTAAAATCCTTTCTTATAGCACTATATTTACGTTAATATGATAATCACCACCGACCAAACATTGTCCATGTCAATCAACCGCTAAAAATCGTTGGTTAGTCACTTGGACATGTTATCGTGCCTTGGACATGGTATTGTGCCAGTGGCCCATCCAATACTTGGAACTTAATCACTTTCAGATAAAGCATATATTTCAGCTGGCTTATAACAACCATTGCATCAAACATTAAATAAGTCACTAATTAAAAATATTAAAGTTGATTTAGTAATTAAATTCAAACCCCCTGTAAATATACCATGCATAGCTAATTTTGGATTAAAGTTGATTTTGAGTCTAGGCTGCCAAACACAATATAAGAATTTCAAATCCAAGGGGTTTCAAATCCGAGGGTTCTCCCAAACAGGTAATCATATCCAAATCTCAGGTGGACCACGCAGTGGAAACTCTATGAGCCCATTGTAATTTATTTGCTTCATCCACACCATCCATCTGTTTTTCCAGCTCATTTTAAGCCATAGCCTAAAATTGAAGCAAATCTAGAGCCCATGGGAACACATCACATGAAACACTGCGCTTTGAATGCCTACCATTGAAAACTTTAGGGGCTATGGAAGTTTTGGATTAAGCTTAGGGGCTGTTTGGGAGCATGGATTTGGAATCCCCTGGATGAACCCCCAGGATTTGAAATCCCTTGGATTTGAATTCCTCCCAGTGTGTGTTTGTCACCCTCATTGTGAATCAACTTTAATCCAAAAGTAGTTATGCATGATATATCTACGGGGTTTTGAATTTAATTATTAAATCAACTTTAATATCTATAATTAGTGAGATATGTAATTTTTGACACAATGGTTGTGATAAGCCCGTTGAAATATATACTTTGCCTCAAAATGATGAAATTCTAAGTCTCGGATGGGCCACAAGCACAAGATCATGTCTGAGTGACTAACCAATGATTTTTAATGCTTGTTTAACATGGACAATGTTTGGATAGTGTTTGACAATGTTTGGATGATGCTGATTTATGTGGATAATGTTTGGACGGTGCTGATCATCATTAGTAGACCATGTGCCTAATCATATGATAATATAGTGACACACACACGTTGCACTTGCAACTATTGAAATGATTTTAGTGTAATACAAGCTCTCACCATGGATTTCAAACCCCTCTATGAGGGGCCGTTTGATGCATGGAATTAGGTGGGATGGAATTGCATTTGGTCCCATGCTAATTCCATGCAATGTTTAGGAAGAGTGGAAAGATTGGAATTAGGTTAGATGGAATTGCAATTGGTCCCATGCCAATTCCACTCAATGTTAGCAAATTGTGTAGGTCCCACCATGATGTGTGGGCTATATCCACACTGTCCGCCCATTTTTCAAGATCATTTTAGAGCATGGGCCAAAAAATTAGGTAATCTAAAGCTCAAGTGGACCCCCACTACAGAAAGCAGCGGGGATTAAGCACCTACCGTTGAAAACTTCTTTGGGGCCACATAAGTTTTGGTTCTGCCTCATTTTTAGGCCCTTGCTATAAAATGAGGTTACAAAACTTATGAACAGTTTGGATATAACATGTGTTATTCTCAGTAGTTTTAAATGATGGTGGGTATATTTATTTATTGTACAACAAACCAAAGATTGAATCCCACTGTATTACAAACATAACATGGAATTAGGCTTATCCCATGGTAACTGGGATGATCCCTGTCATATGTAATAATTACATTTTGTTGAATCCCATCCCACCTAATCCTTCCCAATATCATGCGCCAAACACAATTTGAAACCCCCTGTATTTGAAACTCCCAGTTACTTTATATTACCAAACAACCACGGGATTTGAAATCCCCTCAAATCCCCTCCAATCCACGGTGCCAAACGACCCCTTATATTTGTATTTTCCCTTGACTGTGGCTTTGTGTACATAATCAAGTTCCTATCAAGGTTTCAACGATGAACATCATTATCTCCACTGTCCTACGATGAACAAAAAATATATTGACGGCATAGATGTCGACACATACATCATGGTGGGCCCACAGAGTTTACTTATACTACGATGCACAATCTATGTCCTATCCCTCATGGTGTCACACTTCAAAATTTGACATCAAGTATGCTTAACCCCGCTTTCGCACCCAAGGGCAAAATTTATATATTATACTTTCAGGTCCCTGCACAATTAAAACAACAATGGAGACCGTGAAAGTGCACCTACTAGTGCCCTGGTTTATTAATTAGCGTATGCGTTGAGTTAGTCGGACTACAGAACCTCACAGGAAGAACAATTTAAGTATCTGCCTCAACCGGATGTGTGGAAGCTCGTCATAGGTAAATCATATCCTCACATCCCATGTCCCAAAACACCAGGTGATTAAAACCCTTAAAAATAACTTAGAACATATGAGGAATTTTGGATAAGTGAATTTTTCTTCAAACATAAGAAAATCTCTAAGGGCCTATTTGGACGGGCACGCTGGATGGGATTAGATGGTATTAGACTGGATTGCACGGATTTCAAGGCAATGATGGTGATGTCAGTGGATTGTCTATATCCCTGGATTGCTATACTAGGTCTGTTTGGGCATGCCTTGCCAATCCCGGGATCTATCTTCCAATCCCACCTAATCCCTTCTAATCCCATCCTGCATGCCCGTCCAAACAGGCCATAAGTTTGCTTGCCCTTTCGATTGTATCGATACACATTTTAATATGATCAATTTGCGCTGTCGATGTCCTCGACACTTGATCGATACTATCGATAAGAGGACTAAAAGTGTCTAGTAACCGCATACTCATCTGGACGGATTTATCGATATATAGATACACCCATCGATATCATCAATATTCAAAAATCGAGCCCATCGAAAGTGGGTCGATAATATCGATAGGCAGATTTTCGGCGCCCCTATTTTTTCTTAAGAAAACTACTATGTGCTTCGATATATCGATGCCTTTTCCAATTTAATTTGAATTCAAATATCGATCATATCGGAAGGCCGTCGATCATATCGACAGTGGACGCGAATTTCTTCCAGCAAATATTTCAGGATGTTTTTAACTTTGATCGGGGACCACTCGAGGAAATCGATATTCGTAGGTCAATACTATCGAGCCCTGGTCGATTGGATCGAGACTGGACACAAACTGTCTAGCGTGCTTATAGGCAAATCTGTACAAGTTATTGATCCCATCGACACGGCCTCATTATCATCAAAATTCAAATTCTGATGACATCGGTTGACCCTCAATCATATCTTAAAAACTTGAAATATTTCAAGGCTAGTCTCTCTCATTTTTTAAATGTCAATAGATTGATCTCAGTATTGATGGAATCAGAGTTCGAAATTTGATAACATCGACACCTGTATCGATCCCATCGACCAACTGGCAAAAGGTTTTAAAAGTGTATGACATTTGAGTTTATGTTATCGAGCGGACAGTTGATCCCATCGAGAGTATACGCTCGATGATATTGACCCTGATTGATGATAGCGAACTCTGTCATAAATATGACCGTTTTATATCTGTTGGATCCTTTTGCCTATATAAAGGGAGACTTGTTCATATTGCTGGTAGAGAAAGAAGAGAGTGCTTTTGTGTGTTTTACTTTTAGATCATATACACAAAGCCCTTTCTCTCATGGGAGTTCATTTTCCAATCCACTCTCATTCATTGACATTCAAAAGAGTGGATTGGAAAATGAACTTCCGCATTCAAGGATCCTTCAACAACTATCTTAAAAGCATATAATTAAGCTGGGACGCCTTAAATGAATAGATGACGGGAATCACTCTATCTTTCTTATAGGAAAATTCTAAGAGAGTAGATTTCTGTCCTAACCTTGACCCAACCTGATGCCAAGTACTTATATATCTTTTGTGTTGCGGATCAAGAAAGCTGAAAACTCTTCAACAACAAGGAGGAGATCTTCATCATTGCGCTGAATGAGACTCATCAACTTATCTGTAAGTATCTAAAGTTCAGAGGACACTTGTGATAATTCCTTTCTAGGATTGGGTCTTAATTGTTGCTCATCCCTTGAAGTCCTCATAGGAGGCATCCGGCGGGAGTGTATGTTGTAGGTGCGTTGTGTGAACCCTTGCTCTGTGAAGAGCATAAACATCCAGGTGCGTTGTGTGGACTCTTGCTCTGTGTGGGCATAAACATCTGGTTAGGAGTGCACCAGTAAAACTTCAGGGTTAGAGGTGAACCGAGTAAAAACCTCCATGTAAAGGTTGAAGGTGAACCTGATTTAAAACCTTAGGTTTGAGGTGAACCCTGAGAAACCTCCGTAGTGAAATTCGGTATACTTAAGGGTTGAGTGCGACAACCGGGAGTGGAGTAAACAAGTAGTCGAATCACTATAAAAATGACTGTATTTGAGATTGTTATTGTTTTTTATTGTGTGATATTCCTTACATGCTTTTATATCTGATTGTCAAGATCACACCTCATATACACACACAGTTATATCCATCACAACTTATATGCAACTTGTTTATCTTTCAAGAAGGTCGTGATTGAATCCTTTACTAGGCTTGAAAGCCAGTAAGTTACATTTGAGTAATCCTGTAAATTGAATATCTGATAGGATTAGTGCAATAGGATTTTTAAATACTCTATAAAATTTTAAAAAATCCTATTCACCCCCCTCTAGGACATATTGGCATATTCCTACTTCAACTCAAGCGGTCTTCACCGCTATTTCAATTGGTATCAAAGCGGGTCTCTCTTTAAGGGCTTCACCGCCTAGAGAGTGATCTTGACTGAAGTTTAGGAATATGGCCAAAGGAGAGGGCTCATCAGTCACTAGACCTCCAGTATTTGATAATTCAAATTATGCATACTGGAAGGCTAGAATGTATTACTTCCTGAGATCTTTCGATCATGATGTTTGGGATGTAATTGAAAAGGGATATGTGGTACTATCTGAACAAATCGTACTTAAAGATGAAACTACCATCACTAAACCCAAACCGAAAGAAAAGTTGACGGTGTTCGACAAAGAACAACGAACTGCTGAAGCAAAAGCAATGAACACCATCTACTGTGTCGTGTCTCAGGATATATTCAATCAGATAAGTATGTGTGAGACATCTAAGAAAGCATGGGATCTACTGGAAACAACCCATGAAGGCACAAGAACTGTGAAGAGGTCTAAACTACAACTTCTGACTTCATAGTTCGAAAATCTCAGGATGGAAGAGCATGAGACATTTATGGAGTTTTTCGCCAAATTGAATATTATTTATAACTCCATGGGTGGATTGGGATAAAAAGTTCTGGTACCTGAAATTTGTAGGAAAATCTTAAGATCCCAACCGGAACGGTTTAATCCCAAAGTAACAACAATTGAGGAGTGTAGAAATATTGATGAGATGAAAGTAGAAGAACTAGTAGGTTCTCTACAAACTTTTGAACTACACTTAACTCAATCCCAAAAATCTAAAAACACTGTCCTAAAAACTTCTAAGAAAACAAAATATGAGGACAGTGAGAGTGAAAATGAAGATGAAGATGAGGAAGTGACTTTGCTGGCACAAAGATTCAGAAGATTCTTTCAAAAGAATCGTGACCGTCCCTCTAGAGGTAGAAAAGTGGATGACAAACCTTTCACAGGAAAATTTGAGAAAAGAACCAAAGAACCATAATGCTACGCCTGTCGGGAGTATGGACACCTATCTACCAAATGCCTAAACAGAAAAAATAAGGACAAGGCAATGACCGCCACGTGGGATGATACGGAGGAGTCAAATTCAGAATCAAGTGATTCAGGAAGCGATGGGGACTAAAAATCCTTGAAAATACTTATAATCTCCACCACTCCAATCATTCCCAGTAAATCTGAGAACGAGAAAGAACAACAAGTCATTGAATCATTTCTGTCTAACAATGAAGAAGAGGAAGAAGTCGAAAAGGATATACTGCAAGATACTTAAATCAACTCTATATCCATAACATCAAAGTGATTAAACGACTTGGAATATCTGAAAACAAGAAGGAATTGTTGCAAAGAGATTTTGATAAAACCCTAAAAATTAATGCACATCTAATCAATGATCTGCAACAACATCATTCAAACAATGATAGACTTAAGAGAATTAATTCCTTCCTTAAATTTGAATCCAAAAAACTAAACAAACAAGTCGAGCAACTCAAAGATAAAAATATGCTCCTTCAAAATGAAAATCATACACTCCTGTTTGATCTAGAAGAATCCAGAAAAATGGCTAAGCTAAACTGCAAAATTTCCCAAAGTGGTGAGAAATTAGAAAAATTGTTAGACATGAGAAAATGTGGAGAGGACAAAAAGGGATTAGGTTATGGAAAAGAAACAACAAAAACTAAACATGATACACAACCATTTGAAAAATTTGTTGTCTCTAGTAGTAACGTCAGACCTATCCCACCTTGTCACAAAAATGGTGAGTCGGTTTATGAGCTAAACAAAAGAAATATACAATCATCACCACTCGAGCTAGTTGACAGGATGAAGGAGCCGTTAAGATATGTGGAAAAATTAGATAAGATGAACAAATCTACCACTAGTAAAACTCCTGTCACAAAGTGGGTAATTAAGGAAAAGACAAATTGCCTTTGCTACACATTCAGATCATCTACCAGGTAATGAGGCTAAATGATATCTTAACAATGGTTGCTCAAGACGTCACAGGTGACAAATCCCTTCTCTCCAACTATAAAAATTTTCATAAAGGGATAGTCACCTATGGAGATGGAGCCACTGCCAATGTAATTGGACAAGGAAAGATAAGAGGAATTGATTTGCTCAAAAATGAGAATGTTTTTTGCATAAAAGGACTAGCACATAATCTGCTAAGCACCTCTCAAATCTGTGATAATAGGCATATGGTCAAATTCAACAAAGAATAATACGAAATCCTAGATCAATCCGAAAAACCAATTATGAAGGGTCTTCACACAAATAACCATTGCTACATTATTATAAGAAAAAAAAAGGAGTGATATTGAGAAACACTGAGAATGAGGAAACTCGTTTAGATCATACATCAAGATCTGAACAGGTGCTGAAATGTGAAATTTTTGTTGAGCTTTCAATGTTACATTTGGGGTTTTCCACCTCACCTTTTTGTACATAAACATTTCAATGTTTATACTTTTTGCCTTTTATAGAACTTGTACAAAATTTTGCCGAGAATACCTGTTTTTTGAAATTATACTATTCTATACAGGAAAGATTGTCGAAATATAGGAAAATTTGAAAAATGATCACTTTCGAGATGACTGTCAATTGGAATGTCGATTGCATCGATCAGGAATCGATACCATCGACGACCTCTCGGGTAACTGAAGTGTCGGGGCGGTCAATCTTCTTCCAAATTCCTGTGCGAAACTCAAAATTCGTGACTATCAATGGCATCTAAAAACATGTTATCTGAAGAAGTACATTTGATCTCAGGCTGGGATTCACATCTTCTAAAAATTTTTCATCCTCTTTCAAGATGCTCAAAAGAAAAAAAAAACTGTCGGTTCTTCCTCGAAGCACATCAATTTCAAACAAGAAAGGTAAGCAGAATGCGACAGCCTCTTCTTCCCTATTTAACATCAACCTCGTGGCAGAACGAGCAATCTATAGAAAGAGCGTTGAGCCATTTAAGATCATTGACCTTTTGAAACAGATTGGTTGGGACAATATTGTGAGTCTTGGTGGAACGTTTCAACATAATCTGGTACATAAATTTTCGAGCCTTGTTTACAACGTTGAGAAGGATCCTCCACTCATCTCAGTCGCAGTCATAAATTAGGTCGAAAATATCACGCCGAGGGTGATAGGTAGATTGATTGACATAGAATCCACTGGATTACCGGTATCCAATCGAAATATGAATGGTCTCGGTGTATGGGGAGAAGTTACTCGAGATTATGCAATTGTGCTACAATTTTCAGGAATACAAAGAATATACTCCATGTTAAGCACCTTGATCCTACCTATAAAATTCTTCACAGTATTTTCAGCACTAATGTCTATCCCTGTGAAGTCTCCGACAACAATCTCTCTCCATACATTCTAAATGTGTTGTATGATGTTCATCTAGGGATTCCAGTATGTCTACCCACTCTGATTTTACAACAGATAATTTGTGTCTTCGGAAGAATCCATCACTATAATTCCATTTTCATGTCTTATGTCTAAGCTTTCATGTTAATTCGGTTTGCCACCTACTCATGATCTTCCACATCCATGTAGTTGGTTCAATTATAAACATATCTGTAATCTGAATCTCTATGACAAGGTCTCTTGTGTTGAAAGAACCAATCAAATGTGAAGCCATGAAATCCAACAAAGACTGGAGTTGCTGCAATATGTTACGGAACAGATTCTGAATATTCTCCCTTCTTCATAAAGCATGTCCAGGCTCTCTTTTCATTTATCATGCACCTGGAATCTTTCTGGAATACTTGGGCATAAGTATCTTTTTGAATGTCCTATGATCATGTTTATGTGTGCGATGAATTACAAGTTTACAAATTATGTTAAAATGGTGTCTTAATCCATTTTTATCCCTACATGGGCTTGATATCTCTGTCTGATGGTTGATAGTATACTGCTGTCTGGGACAGTACGTGTGTTTGAATGATGAATGTTTTGTTGAAAATGGGTACATATAATTCTATTCTTACTGCCATAACAATATATGATGTCTCGTGGATGAATGGAGTATCTATTATGAAATGACTGTACTGATTACATTATCTATTTACTTCCTATTGATGTATGCTTAACGCCGTTACATCTATCTGTAAGTAGGTTCTCCCATATGTTTAAAATCTTCAGTCAATATCTCCTATATGCATCAAATCCATGCTTTTAGCACCATTTTCAATCCAAGCTCTTAAATTTACCTTGTAACACAAACATAAGTAAAATAGAACATTAAGCATTATCATGTTCATAAAAACAAGACATAAATGGGAGATAATATGCAATATTTGACCCTCAACACCTTCGCCCCGATGAGGCTAAATATATTATGAGGGAGATCCATGAAGGCGTCTGTAGCAACCACTCGGGTAGAAGAGCACTGACCCACACGGTGATTCGACATGGGTAAAATTGGTCAACCATCCATGAGGATGCTAAGCAGTATTCGAGGAAATGTAATAAGTGTCAACGATTCACCATAATACCTCGAAATCCATTCGAGCAGCTGAACCTAATGACTAGCTCCTGTCCATTCACCCAGTGGAGTATTAATATCATAGAATCCCTACCTATGGGCAAAGGTAAAACCAGGTTTGTTGTTGTAGCTGTCGACTACTTTACCAAGTGGGCTGAAGCAGAGCTGTTGGCCAAAATAACTAAGTAGAAGATCACTGACTTCGTCAGTAAGAACATCATCTATAGAGATGACATCCCCCACACAGTCATTACCGACAATGCCAAACAGTTCGACAACACGTGTTTTCGAGGACTCTGCAAAAGACTTGGTATTCGTAATGCTTTCTCATCACCTCGGCATCCCCAGGCCAATGGGCAAGTAGAAGCCATCAATAAGATTATAAAAAATTATCTCAAGACCAAACTTGAAAAGTACAAGGGTGCTTGGGCTGAGGAATTATCACATGTCTTCTGGGCGTACCGAACAACTGCTCAAACTTCAACCGGAGAGATTCCTTTCTCCCTAGCCTTTGGTGCAGAAGTCGTGGTATCATTCGAAGTTGGTATTCTAATTGCGCGTATCAAATCGTTTGACGAAATTCAAAATAACGAGCAGATGGATCTGATCTTGGATCTCCTCGAGGAAGAAAGAGGGAGAGCACAGTTGAAGATTGCTGCTTATCAATAGAGGACCGCTCAGTTCTACAACTTGAGAGTCAAAGTATGCTGATTCTGAGTAGGGGACTTGGTCCTTCGTGAAACCTTCTAGAGCACCAAAGAGCCCATCATAGGGACATTGGGGTTGAGCCGGGAAGGACCCTATGGGGTAGCAGGCACGACGTGACCAAGTGCATATTGAATTGAGGACATGAATGGGTAGCCCTTACCTTATCCATGGAACGTTGAGCATCTAGAGATCTATTATTCCTAAGAAAGGATTTGAGAAGTTCTACAGCCATGTTAACCATGTTTGATCCATTCGACGATAGCTCGACCAACCAAGAGAGACCTCCCTTTTCAAAGAGAAATTTTCTCTCTACTATTTTATGAATTCTACAATAAAAGAACTTCTCCTAGCCGGGGAAGGAAATTTCTTTTAACATTATTGTTCCTACTATCCTAGTAACATGACCGACCACTGGAACTTCCCTAAGTTGAAGGGAAGAAAGTCCTTTCTCGAGTACTCGGCCTCTTACTACATGATCGGCCTATTGGTTCCACCGTACTTACACCACTACATAATTGGTCTATTAGTCCTACATTGCTCGACCGACTAGTTTTACTTCGTTCGACTTACTGATTCTACTAACTTGAGAAAACTACACACATTCACTACATTCATAACAAACCATTGTAAAAAGAAGATGCCTTTTCATTATAAGAAAATGGAGGGGCTTTACAAAATAAAAAATAAAAAAAATACAAGTGCTGGAGGGAAATGAGGTCTAGCCTATTCTTTGGGGGGCTGCTTTGCTCCGGCTTTAGTAGGGGTTGGATCTTTGGTAGTCTTATCGACCTAGCAGCTTAGGTCAAGCTCCGAGTATTTCTGTCAGACATGCTCCGAACATTGCTCATAGCCAAGGTTGAAGTCTTCTTCCAGCTCGTCAGTCTGCTCCTAGGAGGCCTTGTATGCCTCCACTACTATCGTTTATGCTGCAAGGATAGAGGCCTCGACCTCCACCAGCTTGGCCTCTGTTCCCACCAATTTGGCCTCTGCTTCTACCAGCTTGGCCTCGGGGACAGAGAGGCGCGGCTTTGTTTCCTCTTTCTCGGCCCATAGCTTATCCCTCTCCCGGCTGAACCTAAGCCAGTAGAGATCCTAGGGTCACGCGCTCTTCCTCAGAAACTCTCAAAGCCTCCTATAAAGACTGGACTTTAGCAACAGCCACAACCCTAACACCGACAAAGGGCTCGAGATCTACGACCTTAGCTCGAAGTTCAGGCCCCATAGCCTCAAAACGGGTCCTCATCTCATGGAAAGATCTGCGAGCAGCAATTGCCCAGTAGTTCTTTGAGATGAAAAAATATAAAAGCATTATTCATCTATAAAATATAATAAGTTTGAGTGACAAGAAAGGAGAGTTCAATATGCTTACCTAAATAATGGTGGTTGGCAACACTCCCATGAAGTCCTCGGGACGCAGAGACAACATCGCCGAGACCTCTTCCTCAACCACATTGTGATTGCTCCACTAAGCAAGAACTACCATATGCCGACTAAGGGGTATGAAGGAGCATGACCCGTTCATCGCCGCCTCGGGAGTCTGACGTCCTAAGGTACCCTCCATCTCCGCATGCGAATCACCGACAACTGCAAAGCCCTCGACTTGGCGGTCCTCGTTCCGAGTAGAGGATGATTCTAATTCAATGACTTCCCTTGTCACTAGTTCTGGAGGGAAGACCTCCCCCACTGGTTCATTTAAAGGAGCCCCCTGAGCTTCTCTGCTGATAGCCGCTTCAAGCTCTTAACGACAAGTCCCTTAGAGGCAGGCTTAGGTCTGTCCTCTATGGCCCTAGAGGACTCTCCTCAACGAGCTAAAGGAGGGGTGAGAACTTTCTTAACCACCCTCCTCAGCTTTTCTAGCTAGGCCGTAGAGGGGAGTTTGATTCTCTTTGATGGGTAAGAATGATCTGAAATTTCTATAAAGAAAAGACTACAAGGGTTAAGCATAAAAAACTAACATTCGAACACAAAAGTTAAAGAAAACTGACCAATTACAATGTACCTGTTGGCCCGACCGTGGATAGGCCATCTTGATGCAAGGGTAGAGGAGTGATTAGATTCCTCCAATTCCTTTTAGCCGCGCTCCACCCCTTCACAAGATTAACTTGAAGAAGCTACAATTGAGAGAGCTTGGGCTACTTCCGATGAAGATTTGCAAGGAAGCACGACCAAAGTAAGCAAATGAGGCTACAAAAATAATAAAGAAAGATTATACAAAAACTATAGCTCGACAACTTTTGACCTAGGAAAGTGAAAGTGGTGGGGATCCCGGAGCGCAGTATGCCCACCTCAGCCGATGGGGCCTCTCATTTCCCTGACATGAAGAACCACTTGTCCTTCCATCCCTTAATGGAGGACGAGTTGTCGGTGATGAGGGCTTGGCCCTGGTTCACCCAAGAAAAAAAAAGTACTAGCCCTAAGCGCTTGGGCTGCCCTTCACTCTGTATAAGTACAGAAGCTTGTCTGCAACCAGCTTAGTATGTCCGAACTGATACCACATAATAAACATACCAAACATGGCCCACTAGACATTGGGAATTTGCTTGCCTGGAGCGATCCTTAAGTGGTGGGAGACCTCCCATATGATAGGATGGAGGGGAATCCACAAACCACACTACAGGGTCATGACATATATGGCTACCTCGCCCACGGGAGGAAGACCCGGATTGTCCCCAACTTCTGGAGCTCGGAGTACCACAAAATTAGAAATTGAAACTCAAACCTGATTGAGGCTAAGTCCATTTCCTTTAGCCTCGACCCGAAGGGGCCAACGACTAAGGAAGGCCCCTCAGAAAGTTGAGCAACTGGCTCGTTGGAGCAGATGTTACTTTCACCTCCAGAGCTGCCATTGTCGAAAATGGACAGCCGAGGAGATGCCTAGAAGAAGATCTATGCTCTCTGGGACAAAATCTCCCTGGAAAGTTCTGGACACAAAGACCCTTCGGGATCCCTTTAACGACATTTTGAAAGAAAGGAAAACAAAGGGGGAAGATAAGAGAAAAGAGAGCCCGAAGAAGAAATGAAGAACCGGCCGAAGAAACACAGAAGAAATATAAAGTCCTAACTAACCAAAAATTACCGTATGACCGGACCCGACTAGGAAGAAGAGAAGGAAGCAGGAAGGGGATGGTACAAAGTGAAGCAAATAAGGGAGGTAAGGGCACCCCCTCCCCTATTTATAATGATTTTAGCTGCAGCATTAATGTGTGCATTTAATGCTGTAATCCGAAAAGATGCCTTAACGCACGCCTCTGTCCACGTGGTGACCGAGGATTCATGGGCAGGCCCCACTATCGAGGAAAGATAGAGTTCCTCCTATAATTCGTCTGGAGATGAAGAAGTGCCACACAACCCATGCCTCCTTGTATGATTCGTCGTTATCATCACTATATCTTCCTCGATTCTAGCGCATGCAACATTCCCCTCTCTCGCAATAATGATAGGTGGCCCTGATTGAGTCGACCTCCCCCACGCGAGATCTAATGCTCAAGCATCAGTCCAAGTCCATTTACTTCCCGAGCTCCTGGATAGCTCTCAAAAGTAGGAGGGTTGTTGTTATGGGTAAAACTGGACTAACCAAATGACTGAAATAAAATGAAAATATCAAAGGCAAACGACTCAAATGGGAGGTTGGGTATGAGCTCGGTCTCAGATGCCAACCATGACCTCCACAATCAATCCAAGTAAATACGATGAATGGCGGCATCGACCGCCTAGTTGAAACCTCACCGTCTCAACCTAGGGAACGGCTCGGTATGACAACCTCGAGGACTAACTTTGACTAAGGGCCTGACCTCGGGGGTCGGCATCGACTACCAACTTAGAGGTCAGCCTCAACTATCGGCCTCAACCATGTATATTGACCACTATGGAGGATTCCTAGAATATACAGGTAAGATTACCTCCCTGAGATCATTGTTGAGGATCTCGCCTGAATAAGCAAGACACATTCGGGGATAGATCCCTTCTATGATATGCATCCTCCTAGCAGATTCACTGCCATATACATAAGAAGTATGAAGGGGTTATAAATAGGGACCCTCATAGGAAAAGGGGGACCTAATTATCCTAATTCGACTATGCCCATTGTGTGCTTATTCTAACTTAGGCATCAGAGGGCTCCCGGCTACAACTAACACCCCCATTGTCACTTGGTTTTGCAAGTACGTGATGGGCTAACAGGGACAACCAAATTGTAGTATCAACAAGTACCATTTTTCCTTTTGAATACCAGAGTTGGTTTACACGAGTTGGCCAACACTTTCCCCAAAACCAATTCGGCCAGCATAGGTGGCATGTTGTAAATAAACCATGCTCATCCACCCTACTTTAATCAATGGGTGACTGATTTGTACTTTAGGTAGTTAGACTACTACTCCACCAAAATTGCATAAGTGGTCTATTGCAAATTAACTATGCTCATCCACATTTGCTTTACAATAAGCTCGTTTGATAAAATTACTTTTTTCTGAACAAAAAAAATACTTATTTAAAATAAGCACGTCTAGTAAGATATTCAAATAAGAGCTTTTTAAAGACAATTGATATCATTTGTAAAAATTACAATAACTCTAACAAGTATTTCCCTTAACGCCTCTCACCTTGGACATGGGCCATCCATCATGTCGAACTTGGATGTGGATCACCCTTCATGTGGAGCCCATGTTGATGTAGATCATTCATTATGTGGGCTCAACTTTTAAAGTGAGTCATCCATCATGTGGAATGTAAGCCCCGTATCCTAGACCGTATTGTTCCATAGACTTTCGCGGTCTTACCGGTCAAATTTCGACAACCTTCGACCCTTAACCAATATTTGCGTGCAACCCTGATTCGTATGCCGTTAACCTGTATCGACTCAACCCAAGACCTTTACCATAGCGACCGCGCCGTCGCTGCGGTTCCGATGCCACGACTTGCGCGCCGAGGCGATACCCTGGTCAAGAGATGTGGGCCAACGTTCGGCGCGAAGAAAATGCCGCGCGTTGCGAAACCCAAGAGAATCTCTATGAGGTGTCACATCAATCCCATCAATTCATCACATGTCAAGTACATGTCAAGTACACATCACCTTTCACCCATTCCCAAGCAACTATAAAAGTCAAGAATCTCTTACAAGCCCATACCTCTCTTACACCAAAAGCCCTCAAAGTCAAAAAGTTCTTACACCACCCATGCTTTTGTTATACAAATGGCCACAAAAGTCAAGATTTTCTTACACCCATCTCACCACATCCATCACCCATCTCTCTCTCCCTTTACAACTCTCTCTCTCTCTTTCTCATTTTCAAACTCAAAAAAATCTAAGGAGAGAAATCCCATACGTATGAGAATTCTCCAAGCCTCTCCCTCTCTTTCAAAACTTCAAGTGTGGCCCACTTTCCTATCCCATGATCTCCCATCCTAACCATCCATTCTCCATCTCCTCCATTGGAATCAAAGTAAGGTGCTAAGGAACTTATAGGAGCAAGAAGATCAAACGGTGGGTGTTCCTCTAGATGTAAAAAAATTTAATTTCTATAGCCTAGATATTTTCTTTCTTTCATGAGGGAAGTGTAGGACCCACCAATCAATGGTGAAGATCCCACACAATCCCATGGTTGTGGCCTAATGGCCTACCTTATGCATGCATGATCCATACATGGGGCTTTTCTCTATGGGCCCCATCATGGTAGTTTTATTTCATATCATATTATGTTTGGGTCATCTAGAACTTATAATCATGGTGGGGATGGCATCCTCACCATGCATTTTAATTATAGGCCATGCATGTGCAAGATTCATGTTGTAAATGTAAATCTAGGTATGATGTGCGGGTGTGATTGATCTTGGGAGGGCTCAATAGTGGCGGAGGCCCTTTCCCTATGGCCGAATTGTCCTTCTATCTCTCTTTTTCCTCATTTTATTTCCTGATGTGTGTGGCCCATTAATGTATTTTCCTTTTTATTTAACTTATATAATAAATTTTATCTAAGTACATGTTGCTGTCCAGAATTTTCTGGACAGTTTCTGGTTATTTTTGGACCAGATTTTAGGACTATTTGAGGGACTATTCATACCTATTAAATATACTTTTCTGAAAGGGGGCATCTCATCTTGATGTCCCCCAAATTTTAGCCTCAACTGACCTTCATTGGGGTCCTAAAGGTGTGGTCCAAGTAAGGTGGACAGTTTGAATTTTCTGCACTGTTCCAGCAACATTCCACCATGGACAGTTGGATTTTTAAAATTTATTAAAATACCTATGGGTGTTTAAAAATTAAAATTTTTTTTACAGGGGTGGCATACTTATGGCAGGACCCACCTACAAAATTTTGGGGCCAATTGACTCCTGTACACACCATGGTGATGGCGGGACCGGCCCATTATAATATGGTGCCCAGATCAGTCCGATTTTCAGTACAGATTGATTTATGTAAATGAATTAAAATATTTATACATGTCCAAAAATTTTAAAATTTTTTAAAAGTGTGGTCCACTTATGTTAGAATCCACCTACCAAATTTCAGAGCCAATGGACCCTTGTACACACCGTGGTGAGGGCCGGACTGGCCCACCACGTTGGGGCATCCAGGTCTGTCCGATTTTTCTTGACAGTCTGTTTTATTTAAATTAATTAAAATACTTAAAGAATATCTAAAAATTATGAATTTTTTTGGGGGTGTGGCCCACCTATGGAAGTATCACTCTGTGAAATTTCAGCCTCAAGTGACCCCTTTTGGGTATCCAAAAGAATGGGCCAAGATGGTTGGACTCCTAAATTTTTTCTGCTGTACAGTCCAGCAATATGCCTTGATAAAAAACCATAATTCAAAAATATTTCTTCTGATGGTGGGCCACCTTTTTGGGTTTCCTCTCATTGTATGCATGATGAGGGACCTTGACCCTCAATTTTCAGAGTTTTAGAGGCCTTGGACCCACTCCAATGGAGTGCCCAAATTTATGACAACAACATGTTATAATTATGCTAGCCTTTGGCTGAAATTTTGAGGAGTGGGGCCCACCATATTATAAAGATCTTAGAGAAAATGATTTATACCTTTAGTTCCTTAAATGTTGGGCTTAATGAATGCACTTTTGAGGCCCAACACAGTTGAATTTAATTGGGTCCATGAATGTAGCTAGTTGTTGAACTATTTAAGGCCCATGAGTGGACCCATTTGATGTGTTCCAAGGCCCATGAGATTAGGCCCATTTGATGTAATTTAAGGCCCATAGAGTGGACCCATTTAATGTGTTTCAAAGTCCATAGGATTGGACCCATTTGATGTATTTTAAAGCCCATGGGATTAGGCCCATTTGATATGTATAAGGCCCATGGGTCGAGAACCATTTGATGCAATCTAAGGCCCACGGGTTATGACCCATTGCAATGCACATAAGGCCCATTGGTGCCCCCCATTGATGTGGCCCATTTGATGAGTAAAAGGCCCATATGACATGGCCCATTTGATGTATTTAAGGCCCAATGGGGTGTACTTAAGGTCCATTGCAATGTGTGATCCCAACCTGGTTTACGTAATGTTATTCACTACGGGCAACACCTTGAGAGCAATGTTGGTTTGACGTCCACATTGTGAGTATAATGTTGGTTAAATGTTCGCATTGCGACTCTCCCTAGGGCCCATTAGTAGGCCCGTACTTGTTGTATGCAAGCCGTCTAGGCCAGCTGCGTTGTAAGGATAGGGCATTACTTTATAACATGCTTAGTATAACTCCATGACGCACAGCCCATTTGTATCGGTCCATTTGATCGGCCTGCTCGTATGGCCATTTGATTGATTTAGCCCATATGATTGATTAGGATCATCTTAATATATTTGTGGCCTGTTGCTAAGGCCATATATGAGGCCCGTTGTTGAGGCCCACCTTGATGTGCATGAGGCCCGTTGTTGAGGCCTACCTTGATGTGTATGAGGCTCGTTGTTGAGGCCCACCCTAAATATATATGAGGCCTATGTTGCAAGGCCCATTGTGATGTATGCAAGGCCCATGGGTCATGGCCCATTGCAATGTATGTAAGTCCCAATTGGTGCGGCCTATTCGATATATTTATGGGGTCCATGTCATTAGGCCCATCTTGTTGTATTGGTGACCCGTCCATTGAGGCTCACCCGTGGTATATATTTGAGGCCCATGTGTAGGGCCCACCTATTGTGTATTTAAAGCCCATGGGTTGTGGCCATAGTGATGTATATTAGGCCTATGTGATGTAGCCCATACTGATGTGTATTAGACCAGGGCCCACCTGTTTCGTATATTTGGCCCTTGTGTGAGGCCATGTGCCCATTATATATTTGATTCCGTGTGAGCCATTTCTTGGGGGCAATGTTGGTTAAAAGTCCACATTGTCAACGCCGGTTATTGATACCGTTTATGAGTATGTGACATCATAACATCATGATACATGGCCATTCGCATTATCTGCATGTTTGTTATGCGATGTAATTGACCATTACATATGTCATTGGGCAGGATGATGTGAGACTCCCTGATAGGTGGAGATTATCTCACATGAGCGCATGACATGCGTAGGATTGATGCATGATTGGATTGTATGGCTCATGCATCTTGCATTGTGTTGTGATTACTGTACGCCCTAGTGACATCAGGATCGTAGCCTCCACAGGCATATCGTGGATGGCCAGATGGGACACCGAAAATCTGTTCGAGCATCGGGCCACCATAGATGGCCCTGGATAAAAATTCCTAAACACCCTCTTGTTTCCAGAGGATGCTCCAACATTTAGACCTAGTGGGTAGATGAGCGTTGAGTGTCGATTACCAGATGGTTGCGCTCTCCACTGTGTCGTGGTCGGTTGGAAGGGGGTGCGGCCTTATCCGCACGAGGGAGTAGGCATGGCTAGGCTGAGTTTGACCAGCTCGAGGAATGGGTCCGTTATCGACGAGCCGGGTAGGTATTGACAGACTACTGACAGATGGATAGTGAGGTCCTTTTCACTTACCCAGTTATGTGCTTGATTGGGACGGCAAGTGGTGTGAAGTGTAATAGACCTCGGTGATTTTTTCAGAGAGGAACCGTACTGATATGAAGACTGACATGATATTATGACACCCCGTCACTGTTGTGCATGTGGGCGGGCCACGTGGGCGGACGCTGATGTGGGCGGGTGTGATGTGGGCGGGGCTGAGGCCTGGGCGAGCTACTACACTGGACGAGCTACCAGCGGTTGGCAGGCTACTGTGCTGACAGTCTACTGAGTAGGAGTTGCATACTCATTCATTCATCCATTCACTATCCACTCAGGCTGGTGGTGCGCAACTAATTGTTGTGTATCTTCGTTATGGCAAGGATTTCGGTTGGACACGCGGCTAACCTGAGATCAGGAGTTTACCACGTTGAATCAGACTATCCAAATTTAGGTATAGGACTGGTTTGGATAGAGGTTCCTTGTGGTGGACCCCGTAGCCTACGATACTACGTACTATCATCCCGACATCACACTCCAGCATGGTCATTCCATTAGCACCATATACTACATATTTCATTACATCTTCGGCGTGTGGCATTGTGGGTTGTTATGTTTTTGTATTCCTGTGACTTAGATGAGAGTGATGATATTTGTTAGATCTTTCGAATTGTGTATTATATTATATCCTTGTCATTCGACATTTGATTATCTATGACTCATCATTTGCATAGCTGTCCTATATTGCGTATTCTGATATTGATTAACTTATGGACTTGTTCATACTTTCGCTTATTCTGTTATCGCATGATTATAATCTTGTCAGTATTTCTGTTTACGCTGATAATTCCTGCTCTTATCAGTGTTTCTGCTTATTCAGTCATTGTATGGTTTATGGATTAATAGCTTTCCGGTATTATATGATTATGATATTGTATTGAATACTTGGCACTTATCTCTTGCACACACTTACACCACCCTCTAAGCTTTCTATAAGCTTATGCACGGTAGATGCGTGCAGGTGATGTTAGGTTGCAGCAACATTGAGCTTGAAGCGTGCACCTATTTTCTGGAGCTTTGATTTTGATATATATATTTCCCTTTCAGCATTGTATTCAAATGATTATATTAGTGGATATGTGATGATGATGTTGCCTTTATGATTTGGGTAAACTGGTGGTTATGCTTATTACTAGTTAAAAGTATAAAAAAAAAATCCTCCTTGTAGGATCTCAGGATCGAAAATCTGACATATGAATGCTAGGAGCCGAGAATGGGGTACTACGGAGGCTGTCGGCACCGGATTCGGCGATTGGGATTCCTGTGAATCCGATTTCCGGGTTTAGGGCATGACACGGAACTTGCCTTGGATGTGGACCATTCATCATTATGGGCTTACCTTTGATATGGCCGCCCATTATGTGGAGGCCACCTTAACGTAGGTCATCCATCATATTGGGTCCACCATCAATGTTAATGTTCTTTCATATAAAGCCCTTCAATGTCCACTGCCCATTGAGTGGAGCCCACACAATGTTGTGGGCTCCACCTACAAAGTGGACTGTCTATCATGTAAGGCTTGCCTTGGTTGTGGACCGTCCATCATCGAGGCTGACCATTGATGTGGATTGTTCATTATGTGGGCCATCCATTAGGTGGGGCTTACTTGATGTGCCTTATCCATTATGTGGGGGCACACATTGATGTTAGCCATCAATCATGTGGGGCCCACCTTTGATGTGGATTGTCCATCATTCTGGCCCACTCTGATGTGGGTCTCTATCATATGCGGCACACCTTTTATGTGGATCGTCCATCATTCGGGCCCACTCTGATGTGGGTCTCTATCATATGCGGCACACCTTTTATGTGGATCCTCCATCATGTTGGGCCACTATAGATATGAGTCGTCCATCCTGCAAGTGTATATGCTAGATCTCGTGGAGACTAAGTTTTTTATCAACTAACCAACAACCACCAGGAGTCATAATTAAGGACCTATGTTTTTCTCCCACTGAAGGCTCCCAGACTAACACATACGCACTCGAGTAAGGTGATTGCAGTCCTAATCCAAGGCCCTATGTACACTCCCATTAAAGGCTCTCTATGGAGATTAACACATACACACTCGTGGCCGGTGTATTCGGCCCTACACAAGAGACTAGGTCTTACATAAGAACCTATCGAGTTTGGGTCACAAACTCTTACACTCGATACTCAACAAGGAATGAGTGTGAATAGACTCTATAGTTAGTAACTTGTCGAATTGAGCCCCATTATTGTGCTATCTTGAGATGCATCCTCAATGCTCTCCTATGCATGAATTAACTTCTCAAATGCTCCCCGATCATTGATGATGATGCTTCAACTCTTATGATCAATCGTCATGCATATGATGCCCTGATGATGTGACCACGGTGGTGAGAGGATGGTAGAATCTCATACAACTAATGGATAATTGATTTCCAAAAGTGGATTCACCTAGATGAATCTTTTAAATGATGTAGACAAGGGTATACCAATAGACTTAGTGTTTAATCTTTAGAATAATATGGAGATCAAGTCCATCTTCATAATGGAGGTTAGAATCCACATTAGAGTTGTAATCTTAAGGAAGATGACTTGAATCTCATAAGTTTAGAGTCATAGGATGAGGAATATGAGTGAGAAATCACGTAAGCTCTAATTACAAATAAAAAAAACCCTATTTAATTGTCCAAGAACCAAATTGCCATTTTATATATAAAAAAAAGGTTTTCAACGGTTTTGTCGATAGGATCGAAATACCCCTCGATGGGATCGAACACGATTCCATCGAGAAAATTTAAGAAGTTTTTATATATTTGTTGGATTGTTTCTTTGATTGTTATGGTGTTTGTTTGCTGTTTGGGTTGTGAATCTCTATTGGGCCTACGGGCTTGGACTTTAGGCTTGGTCTTGGGTTTGTTTAAAACTTGGGTTGACTAGGTGAGTTAATCAGGTTTCGGGTCAGCGAGTCGATCAACAATGGCTCAGTGAGTTGACTATGTGAGTTAACTTGGTCAAACCCGATTTCGAAGTCCTAGGGTTTGGGTTTTTAGGGTTCTAAGATTTAGGATCTAGGTTTAGGTTTAGGGTTTGGATCAGAGTTTAGGTTTTGGGTTAGGATCAGGGTATAGGTTTAAGGTTTTTCCATTCATCAACATCATCCAATTTCAATTAGCTTATCAGCCTGTGGTGGGGTGTATACAACAAGACATTGAATGTGGACTGTTTGTCAGGTGGGTCCCACTTGATGTGGACCGTCCACCATGCGAAGCCATACTTTGATGTGAGTGTCATGGCATGCCCACTCCATCCATTATGTGGGCACCTTGATGTGGACAATTCATCATCTAGAGCCCCAACTTTAATATGGATTGTTCATCACGTAAGCCCACATTTGATGTCAACCATCCATCATGTGATCCTACCTTTAATATCCACCATCCATCACATGGGTCTTACCTTTGATGTGGACCATCATCAAGTGGGGCCCACTTGATGTAGATCCTCCATCATGTGGGGCCACACTTTGATGTTGACCATCTATCATGGGGGCCCACCTTCATTTAGATCAACCATCACATGGGCCCCACCTTCAATATGGGTTGTTCGTTAGGTGGACCCACCATTGATGTCAACCTTCTATTAAGTGGGCCCACCTTCAATGTCCACGATTTATCATGTGGATCCCACCTTCATTTAGATCAACCATCACATGGGCCCCACCTTCAATATGGGTTGTTTGTTAGGTGGACCCACCATTGATGTCAACCTTCCATCAAGTGGGCCCACCTTCAATGTCCACAATTTGTCATGTGGGTCCCACTTTTGATGTGGAGTATCCATCAGGTGGGGTCCACTTGATGTGGATCATCCATCATGCGGTGCTACACTTTGATGCGGGTAATCCATCATGGTGGACTCACCATTGATGACGTGGGCTGACCTTGATGTGACCAATCATCATTTGAGGCCCCACATTCAATATGGCTTTTTCATCATGTGGGCTTACCTATATGAGGGAGATTATAAAGAGAAGAGAAGAGACTATGATGAGAATTACTTAAAAAGTTTAAGGACAAACTTGTCCTAAAATCAGCCCAAACACTTTATCCTACTATCGCAAAATAAGTTCTTAAAAAATAAAAAAGCAAACTTTTATTCCTATCATATTTAAAATAAATGACAGTGAAATAGATTTGAATCCAACAATCTATCATGAAAAACTTATTTTTTTTTTAAAATAAGCAAAGCAACTCTTTATAAAATTATAACGATATAAAACATCCCCTCAATGTAGCAGCAACTTATTATTAGTAAGAGTGCATACTAAAAAGAGAAAAAGAAGAAAAGGTAAAGTACTTTCTTTGGTTGACGCTGCATTGAAATAGACACCTGATATAGTTTACTACGTTGAATTGGACACCAGAGATAGTTTACCATTTTAGAGATGGTGGTGGCTCATCCTCCTATCCTGTGCTACGCAGGTAAACTTATCCGTCTAAATTGTTGGGATTCCAATGTAAAAGGCCTCTCCAAGGCTCTATTTACTATTATTTTTCTCAATTTTAACTATTATTATTTTAATATAGTAGCAACCTATTAATAATAAGGCTTACTAAAAGAAAAAAAAAAAACCAAAAAACAAAAGAGTAAAAATGTTGAATGAGTCTCTTTCACGAACATATCACCATAGTAGCCATTTGCAACGGTTCATCATTTTTAAAGTGAACTATGGATGAATCATATCTTAAAAATTAGTTAATTAAATCATCATAACTTTCTAATTAATATTTGATTGTATCTACGGAGTCTTAAAGTCTGCCACACAAAGTATATGACCCACATCCAATGGTATAGCAAACTACTAAAGGAGATAAAGATGATTTGTGCATCCCTTTGATTCTACAGTTAATACAACCCATTGGTATGTCCAACAATTTAAATAATCCGGAGACGTCCTTTAATGAACAATAAATATTATTTCTCTTTTTTATTTTTTACATGGAAAACTCTCTTCATAACATGCTTTTAACGAGAGCATGCCTCCCATCTTACAAAGGAAAGTACGGAGAGGATACATGAGGAGTGCGATAGGACTATTTCGTAGCTCGTTCGACGTTTCTCTCATCTCAGGGCCTGTTTGGCCGGACCGATCCCACGGTGTTAGGTGGGATGGCCATGGGATTAGATTAATGCTCTGCTTTGTTAGTAATACACTGGTACATTGAATGGATATACTGACCATCATTTGAAATTATTGAAAATAACACACATGTGTTATATCTAAATTGTTCATTTGTTTTGTAACCTAATTTTATGGCATGAGCTTTAAAATTAGGTAGATTCAAAACTTATGTGGCCCTAAAGAAGTTTTCAACGGTAAGTATTCAATTCCCGTTGCTTTCTATGGTGGGATCCACTTGAGCCTTAGATTTACCTGATTTTTTAGACCATGCTCTAAAATAATCTTTAAAAATGGATGGACGGTGTGGATATAACCCACACATCATGATAGAACCTACACAACTTGCTAACATTGAGTGAAATTGGCACAGACCCAATACAATTCCATCTACAGCTTTACAAACACGCCATCAATTTTATTCTTTGTATTTTAAATTTAAAATTCAAATTCAAATTGTAATAAATGAAAAAAATAATAGAGATGAGAAAATTGTGCGGGACCCACCCGTGAAGGGTTGGCAGGAAGCGGACTAGCAGGTGTACCACGTACCACCGACTTTAATGGTGCGTGTACGTGGCGCTTGAAGAGGGGTGTGTCGGCCGCAAACGGATTGGCTACTCCCCTGACACCAGCCCCGTGGCTGGTGGTTGATGCTCTGTTTGGCCCAACATGATGAATGTGTTTCATCATATCCGTTCATCCATTTTACCCATCATTTTATGACTTGATTTCAAAAATGAGAGATATATAAATCTTAGGTGGACCACACCACATGAAAACAATAGTGATTGGATATCCATCATTAAAATCCTCCTAAGGCACATTGTACTGTTTATTTGACATTCAATAGGTTGATTAGGTCATACAGGCCCAAATGAAGTAGAAAAAACAAAAATCAGCTTGATCTAAAACTTTTATGGCCCAAAATGTTTTTTAACGGTCCACGCTCATTCAACATTGTTTCTTGTAATGTGGTCTACTTAAGATTGAGATATATCTTATTTTTTATAATATATGTAAAATGATATGTAAAAATAGATGGACAGCATGGATGAAACACATACACCATGGAGGGGCCCACGGAGTACTAACCACCAACCATTGGCTAGTGTCAAGGGGAGTAGTCAATCCGTTTCCGTGTCGGCCGGTCCGTACCTACTGTTGGAAGGTGATTAAAGGGAGACGGATTGGCTACTCCCCCTGACACCAGCCCGTAGCTGGTGGTCAGTGCTCTGTGGGCCCCGCCATGATGTGTTTATTTCATCCAATCTGTTCATCAATTTTTAAAGATCATTTTATTGATTTGCACAAACAATTATAGGGATATAACTCTCAGGCGAACCACACCACGGAAAATAATAATGATTAGATATCCACCATTAAAACCTTCCTAATGCCTACTGTACTGTTTATTTGGCATTCAATCTGTTAATTAGGTCATAAAGACCCAGATGAAAAGAAAAAAATATACATCAGCTTGATCTAAAGCTTTTATAGCCCTCAAAATATTTTTAATGGTCAACATTCATTCAACACTTTTTCCTGTAATGTCTATATACCTTAATTTTTTATTCATAACATAAAATGATCCATAAGAATAGATAAGCAGCATGAACACATACACCATCGTAGGGCAGGGGAGTAACCAATCCGTTTTCAGGTTAAAGTTGCTTGGGCCTAGGAATGATGCGTTTATTATAGATGACAGTACATCCATTTAGTGACATCTTTCAAAATATGAGTAATATCCAGAGCTCAACTAACCACCCTGCGGACAACCACGCTGCGGATAACAGTGAGATAATAATTCCCACTGTTAAAACATTATGGCTTGCTACAATGTTTATTTTTTATTCCATCTGCTCACAAGCTTTTAAAGACAAAAGACAAATGTCAGATTAATCCAAAACTCTTTAACCCGTAGAAATAAGTTTCAACTGTAGACATCTAATCCATCGCTACTTTGTGCAGTGGTTCACTTGATCTTTGAATTTATCTTATTTTTAGACTCAATCTTTACAACAAGCTAGCCACATGGTTGGACGGTTTTGATATAACACGTACATCACGGTGGACTCTAAGAACTTGATAACATCAACAAACCACTGAGGTTGCTAGTGTGTGTCACACCGGCCAATCCGCTTCAGGGTCGGTGGCAGGTGGAATCCAAGTGCCATGTTCAACAAATGTCCATCAAAAGAAAACAAATAAAATGGTTGCTATTTTCAGTAGTGTATTTTTGGACTATTCTCTGTCAACAATGTGACAACAATTTGGGCAGACGCGAATTGGCTGGCGTACCATACACCACCGGTGTGGCTGATATGTTGACGTCACCAGGTTCGTGAGTCTCATTATGAGGTCACGAGGTATGAGTCATATCCAAACCGTCGTTTTAAAGCTTGAGCCGAAAAATAAGACATCCAAAACTTAAGTGTACTATGCTGTAAAAAGCAGTGGGGATTGGACGCTTGCCATTGAAACCCTTTTGAGGCTAAAGAAATTGGTCAATTTAACTTAATATTTATTTATTCTTTCCATCCACATCCGTGTGTCTTTACGAATAGTTTGGATGGAAAGTAAACATGCTTGTGGGACTACAAATGTTTTAAAGGTAAAAATTTTTATCCCAACTGCTTTTTGTACCGTGGTACACTTGAGCACTGACAGTTTTTTATATCAAGATCAAATAAGATCTCACCAAGTGGATGGACAGTGTAGATATAATAAGTACATTATTGTGAGTCATATAACTTTGATCTCCTCTGAACCGTCCGTATAACTCGAGTGAGAGAAGCTGATTAGCTTATAGCAAAGTTCTATAAGTCTGATCATGAGGTATGCGTTATGTCTAAATCGTCTATCCATTTGGTTACCTTGTCTTAAGGTTTGAGACAAAAAATAAGACCGATGTAACCATCAAGGGAACCACACTACAAAAAGCAGTGGAGGATTGAACATCTAACTGTTGAAATTCTTTTTGGAGTCACAAAAGTTTTGGATTAATATAAAATTTATTTTTCCTCTTCATTCAGGTTTTTATGACCTTACGAGCATATTGAATGGAAAATAAATATTATGGTGGGCCCTACAAATTGTTTTACGCTGAAAATCATTATATCTGTTGCTATTTGTGATGTGGTCCAATAATCTTTTGGATAGAATTCATATTTTGGATAATGCCTAAAATGATCTCTAAATATGAACCATGTAAATATAATAAATATATTACGTGAGTCGCAATGAACTTTGTTATCATTTGAACCGTTCATATAATTCGGATCCCCGGGAGTCTCAGTGCTCGACTTCGCACGACACATATTTACCGCAGCTATATAGCTGGTGGCTGATACAGCAGACAATCCGCTTCCGCGAGCGAGGTCTTCGTGCGACACGTACCCACACCAATTAGGTTGGTGGTGTGTGGGACACTGGCTAATCCGCTTTCATTTTGGGCATTCCGATTCGTCCTACATATGGGCCACATATACGGTTGAAAAGTCGCAATCATTTAGAGGAGCCTCACTCCATCTTTGGATGTACTTCCGTCCAACTACGCTGCTATGATGGTTACATCTAACAATAACTAGTTTACTACCATTTAAGAAATGGTACAGTTGTAAGTGAACCTAGGCCGCCCAAATTGTTAACAAATGGTTAAAAGTAAAACTGTGAGCTGTCTAACTTCTTTAAGAAAAATCAGACGGTACTGTAATCTTCTCAAGTTAAGTTCTGAATTATGTTTGTATCAACAATGGGTTCAGCTATTTGGACGGTTCACATTGCCTTATAACTATGCTTTGTGTAAGGTGGAAGGGTTGCCACCATTTTAAAAATGGTTTGAACCATCATCATAAGTAGAGGTGTACATCCAGTCTAACCGATCTAGCCAAGGCCAGCTTGACTCGGCTCGGCCACTAGCTGACCTCAGCTTGAACTTAGCTCGGCTCGGTCCTTGAGCTTGATTGGTTAGTTTGGCTCGGTTCAGTCAATAACTCAGGACAGTTCGAGCTAAGTTTGAGCCAAAATTAAGCTGAATTTCCCTATGCAGTATTTCCACAAATACTTAGGCTGCATCTTCGAAATTCCATTGTATATAAAACAAAAATAATAATTTTATAAATGTTTTATCAAACACCTTCTAAGCAACATAAAAATCAAAAAAAAAAAAATGATATTTATTTCATGCACATACCTTGCCACCAATCACACTTCGTCAAGGCATTTCATCAAACACTTGGTGAGCAACATCAATAGCAAAGTAGCTGAGTCACTGAACCAATTCGATCCAAGTTTGATTTGATCTGTATTCGATTCGAGTCGAGTTGAGCTAGGGCTAGCTCGAACTCCTTTTCAAGCTCAAAAAGCCAGCTTGGCTTGGCTTGAACTCAGCATTTGAGCCAAATTGGGCTTTTTCGAGTTGAGTCGAGTTAAGTGGCTTAACCGAACTAGCTAGATTTGTGTACACCTATGATAATAAGAGTATTGACTTATATGTGTGCAAGATAAAACTATAGAATCACAAGAACATGAATATGGTACATCCATCTATCTATTAGCACACGTGGCTGGCTATCTATCAACGTAGATTGTCCATCTAGTGGGCCCTACTATGGATGGCAAGTTGTTCAAAATAGCTGTATGATCTTAGCCATTTGAACCGAAGCCTTTAAATTTAGATGATGCAGAAATAGTTAATGGTCAAGATTAAATTTTGCAAAGTGAATAGAATGGATGGCTATGATTGAGTTTTGAAAGAGTGAATAGAATGGATGGCTATGATTGCATGATAAATGTGGTTTTAGAAGTACAAGCTGGACTTGCCCCTCATGTGAGAATATAGGTATCATGTCAAACAACTACTTTATCTGTATTAAATGTATTAAAGGACTTAACACTCCAACACCCTTGACTCGGTTGCATCTGTGCGAGTAGGCCGAGTCAGACCTAGTTGACCCAGTAAACATGGGACTTGGTAGTTTACAACTAAGGATGGATGTGTGGGGCCCACCTATGATGTTTATATAAAATCCAATCCGTTCATCAATTGTAACTATACATTATTTAGCCTTTTCTGTAAATTTAGGCCAAAAACGAAATGTAACTGGGCCACAACAGTAGGAAAATGGGGGAGAACACCCACCATAGAAATGTGTCTAATCTTTGCAGCCCACTTTTATCTCAACTATCCATTCATCCTATTCATAAGGTGCGTCCTATCAAGATGAAGGACTCACCAAATACAAGGGTGATCCAAAACTCAGGTGGATCCCACCACATAAATTTAGATGTTAAGGGCGAATGTTTTACATTGATTACTTTGGTGCGAGCTACCTGATTTTTATAATTTTATTTTCTTTACGTTGGGCCACATAGGATTTACGGTTTAGATTCCACATATACATCAATGTGGACCCACAAACATCTCAATTTGTTATCGTGTGAATGAGCTGCATTTCCCCAAGTATTTGCCTATTTAGAATTTGAAACTTTGAGCAGCGGGCTTTTAATTATTATTATTATTATTTATTAATTTCTTTTTTTAAACACACGCACACACACCCCACACACTCACGCTGGTCGAATTTCACCAC
This sequence comes from Magnolia kwangsiensis, assembly GCA_037074715.1. NCBI lineage: Eukaryota > Viridiplantae > Streptophyta > Magnoliopsida > Magnoliales > Magnoliaceae > Magnolia > Magnolia kwangsiensis. Next base: position 26,533,101 of record CM073586.1, read on the forward strand.
CTATGGGTCCTCGAACCCTTGACCGGGAGTTGAAACTCCTGAGAATCTACCACCCGGGCAAGAGTAAGGACCCAGCAGGCTTTAAATTCGAATGAGAAATTTACCACTGTAGATGCTAGCTCTTATCCAGCTATTTTTACGAAAGATACAAACCTTATTTTACCAACATAGATTTTGCACATACGGTCAGGGCAGTTGAGGACAAATATTTGCTTGCACCTTAAAGCAGACCTATGCTACGGATTGTAACCGCAGCTATATATAAATTAATCCGTTTTGTAACCGCAGCTATATATAAATTAATCCGTAGCCATAGCCCAAAACCTAAATCGGGCCAAGCTCACCGAACTGGCAGCGCCCCCCCCCCCCCCCCCCCCTCTTGCTGGCTTATCCAGCGGGGCCACACCTATTTGGTAAGGCCACATCGATTTGGCGGCCACCCTATGGCTATGAATTATAACACTGTAGCCATAGGTACCATACACCATTTTCTTTACTATCCAAACAAAACAAATAATCACATCAAATGAAATCTATTTTCTTTTTATGCTATTTGGCACCACATCCATGGTTTCTGAACATGGCCTAATGGAAAGGAGGCAATAATAATAAAAAATAAAATAAAAAGATTCAGTTCTTTAAGATGAGATAGTGCTGTTGGATTTATAGAACAACCGAATGACCTTCATTTTCATGGCTCGCTAGATATTAAGGCACTAACTTTCATTTGAAGATGGCTTTTATTGCCTGATTTTCCACATAAAGAATTCAACTCGTGAGAACCTCTTGTATTCGAGAAAATGGCTGATGCGTTACCATTTGGATTAGTGTTAAAATAAGAATGTATGGTTATCTTGTCAATATTCTGAATATTTTTTCTGCTAGCTCAACTATGTCTCTCATAAAGATTTGGCTATATGATGAAAACCTGTCTTAGTGAATAGTGATTATTACTTCAACTTTGTAATGCCTTTTGGAATTGAGTTAGACAACCTAAGACTTGAGTGAGATAACGTATAAATTGAGCAAGGGTACCTAGGAATTGAGCGAGGGAACCTTAAATTGAGTGAGGCAAAAAACAAATTGAGCAAGGCAACCTAGGAATTGAGCAAGACAAACTACAAATTGAGCGAGACAACGTAGAAAATCAGCGGGGCAAACTAAGAATTGATCGAGACAACCTAGGAATTGAGCGAGGCAACCTAGGTATTGAGCGAGGCAATGTAGAAATTCAGCAAGACAAACTACAAATTGAGCGAGACAACCTAAGAATTGAGCGAGGCAGATTACAAATTGAGCGAGACAATCTAGAAATTCAGTGAGGCAACCTAGGAATTAAGCAAGACAAACTACAAATTGAGCGAGGCAACCTAGGAATTGAGCGAGTCAAACTACAAATTGAGCGAGGTAACCTAGAAATTTAGCAAGGGAACCTAGAAATTCAGCGAGATAACCTAGAAATTAAGTGAGGCAAACATGAAATTGAGTGGGACAAACTTGAAATACAGGGGCAAACATGAAATTCAGTGGGGAAAACTTGAAATTGAGCGGGGCAAACATGAAATTCAGTGTGGCAAACTGAAATTTGAGCGAGGCAAACAAGAAATTTAGCGGGGCAAACTTGAAATAGGGAAGAATCTTCTCTATGCCTTTGCAATCCCACCCACTTTCAGAAACCTCCATACATTGCAATCCCTTGATCTGAGCCACAACCTTCTCTCTGGGAGTATCCCTAATTTTGTAAGACAGTTCTAATGCTTGACCCTTTTAGACCTTTCAAACAACCAATTCTCAGGATAGATGCCCATTTCCTTGTGTAACTTGTATAATGTTATGGACATGTCATTAGAACACAACTATCTCACTAGTGCAATCCCAAGTTAGATTGGTAACCTGAAATACCTTAGCAGCCTCTCTCTTAGCTATAATTTTTTGACAGGCCACATTCCTGAATCCATTGTTAGGCTACGAAATTTATGGCACTTCAATGTTTCTAGAAATGGGTAATCAGATGCATTGCCTGCTGCCCTTGTAAAGAACACCCATTCCATCCTGTCTATAGGCTTGTCCTACAACAACCTGCATTTGGGGACTGTTCCTGATTGGGTTAGGAATTCAGGCCTAACAACTGTCCACCTTGCTAGGTGCAAACTCAAAGGAAGCCTCCCAATCTTCACAAAACCTGATTCCTTGATCTCCATAGACCTCTCTGACAATTCTCTCACAGGGGGACTATGAGAAGAAACCCTCTCCTTTAACCCATGTTAAATGTGTTTAAGATATACCTACACATTAACCATGTGATTAATAACATGCACCACATATGTGAAGAGGCTTTTTCCAACCAAATAGTGGTGTTGCTAGATTCAGGCCTTGTTTTACTTGCAAATGCCAAGGAAAATGTTATATATGTGGATGGATTCAATGTGCTCTATTTACCATTTCCTATATGTTATCAACCTATTAATTCATAAGATAGGCAAATGTGTCTATCAATCAACTTGACCATATGATAGATCATATCATCATGGATGGACCAATGAATAGATAATTGCAACAATTGGATGTTTCCAACAATTCAATACATGGATGTTTTTTTTCTGGACCATTGATCTAAACTTTAGGTGATAGATTAGATGTTAATGAACTTACAATCGTAATTGGTTTTATGGTTTAGCTCATCCAAGAGGCAGTCCACTAATTGGATAGTGTGTTTCCATTGTCCAATTGCACCAATCTAGGATTTATAGGGTCCATTCCATTTACTAAATGGCACACGATTTGGTTTGCATCTTAAACTTTCTGAATTCATTCCATTTTTTTTTTTTTAAAATAAAATAAATTGAAATCTTGTATGGCAGAGAGATACAAGGAACCAATATGGAAGGGCCAATTCCTTCTGACATTTCTGGTTTGGAGAACTTGATCCAATTGTAAGTACAATACTTGAAGTCCCATCTTTAGTAGTTCTGTGTGAAGTACATCCTTTGTGATCTCATCATCATCATCATCATCATATAAACCTTATCACAACTAATTGGAGTTGGCTTCTTTATTCTCATGCTTAGTAAAAATAAAGTGAGAGATACTTGCATATATTGGAGAAATGAGACTCTTGGATTTGTTGTAAGTCAGTTTTTTTCCTTGTATATGATAAAAATCTTCTTTACTAGCTGATGTTCTTTCCATTTGCTTGCTTTTATTGGATGAATAGGTTCCTTAAATATGGATGCTTTTGTTTTTTTAGTCCTTGATGTCATTTTCATTGTTGTTTTTGTTTTTTTTTTGCATTTATTTATTTATTTTTTTTTTTGCATGTTATCTAGTCTTGTACCTGCATTTTTACATACGTGTGCATATACATACATATATGCATGTTACCAAAAATCTCTTTTTATAAGTGTTAACATTTGATTAGAAGTTCTGAATAAGATGGATATAACATGATTTATTTGGGAATAGATCATTCTTACCATTTTCGGCTTATGTGATTTCAATATATTGATTGCATATCTAATATTCGGAATACTACATCAATTCTCCTTGCATGCAATTGTCACTCTCTGTTCCTCACATTCTATCAGTCTGTCTTGAAGCATTAATCTTAAATGCTGGGAATCAGTTTTGTGTTTGATATGCTTGTAGAACCTAACTTTAACTGATAAACTACTAAGTGGATGTTAGGAATTCACTGAGAAGCATTGTCATACTTGACAAGCAAGATCTGTCTCTGATTTGGAGGCACAATCATCAATACACTACATGCTCGATTTTTTATTACTTTTTTCGGTGCTTTCTTCTATAAAAAAAAAATCCAAGTATACAATAGTACTGGTAAGCAAACTGGTTAGTGATTATATGTAAGGCTAACTTACACGGGACTATATATATATATATATATATATATATATATATATATATATATATATATATATATATATATATATATATATACACACACACACACACACACATATATATAACCTTCAAACGTGACAAGCTTGATGTGTGGTGTGTGGTGTGTACATGAGCTTTATTGCACAAGTGTGGGGACTTAGCAAGGCTCATCATCATTACCTGTTTCAAACCAACTGATGCCCATTCATCCATTGTTGTTCTTTTAACTTGTAATTTTTTATACTGATAACTTAGGTATTAGTGAATCGAAGATGGACTGGCCTCGTACACTGAAAGTAGCACTTGGAGTAGCCAGGGACCTTGCATATCTACACTTAAATTCAGCACCCGGCATTCCTATTGTTCATAGAGATCTTAAATCTACCAACATTCTTCTAAGTGAAAATTTTTGATGCATAGGTAACAAAGATATGTCTAGGGTGATTTTGTTGACATCGATTCAGGAAATTTTTCATGATTTGTATGCCATTATAACCTTCTTAAATGGGAGTTAGAAATTATGTGAATGATATAGAAGAAACTTTAATTTACAAGTGGAAACAAAAATATGCCTTGTCAGTATCATTTGCATACTGATTGTCAGCTATCATCGGCTAGGTTATGGGAAGTTGAGTTTGTCAGGTTATGGGTCTTGGGTCAAAAGATGTTGCCATAAATGAATGGGTCAGGCTCGACTTGAGCTTGTCCCAATCCTACCTGCCTATATAGCTTGAACACATACACATATAAGTGCATATACATACACACACACACACACACACACACACACACACACACACACACACACACACACACACACACACACCCACCCATGTAAACACACATACATGGGTTTTGCTAACGTCCCCAACATTCTACAAGGTTTTAAATGGCACATGGGGCGACCTATCGTCAATGTAAACCATTCAGTCATGAAATTGAGTGGGGCAAACATGAAATTGCGTGGGGCAAACATGAAATTCAACGGGGAAAACATGAAATTGAGTGGGGCAAATATGAACTTTAGCGGGGTAAACTAGAAATTGAGCGAGGCAAACATAAAATTGAGTGGGGCAAACATGAAATTAAGGACCGAGTACTCACATTCCATAATCGATGAGAATGATACAGGAATTAAGGAAACAAAGAGTAAGCAATGCGTTCATTTTTTAAATAAACAACTAGAGAGGGTAAGTTTATATGGATTAGGGCTTCAAAGATATGAATAACTTCATGTGGTGCTCGTTAAATTCAACGACACTATCTATCATGGAATTCAGTGAGGCAAGCATGAAAATTGAGCGAGGCAAACATGAAAATTTAGCGAGGCAAGCTAGAAATTGAGCGAGACAATCATGAAAATTGAGCGAGGCAAACTAGAAATGGAGCGAGGGAAGTATGAAAATTTAGTGATGCAAGTAATAATTTGAGGGAGTGAAATATGAAATTCAGGGGGGCAAACATGAAGTTCAACTGGGCAAAGTGAAAATTGGTCAGGACAAACTAGAAATTGAGCGGGGCAAAGTGGAAATTGAGCGGGGCAAACTAGAAATTTAGCAGGGCAAGTATGAAAATTAGCGGAGCAAACATAAAATTGAGCGGCACAAATTAAAAATTGAGCAGGGCAAACATGAAAATCAGCGGGACAAACATGAAATTCAGTGGGGGAAACATGAAATTGAGCAGGAAAAATATGAAAATTAGTGGGGCAAACATGAAATTGAATAGGGTGAACATGAAATTCAGCGGGGCAAACTAGAATTTGAGCGGGATAAACTGAAAATTGAGCGAGCAAACATGAAATTGAGAGGGGCAAGCATGAAATTAAGCGAGGCAAACATGAAATTTAGTGGGGGAAACATGAAATTGAGCAGGAAAAACTAGAAATTAAGCGAGGCAAACATGAAATTAAGTGAGGCAAGCATGAAATTGAGTGGGGCAATCACAAAATTTAATGGGGGAAATTAAAAATTTAGCGAGGGTAACATGAACTTCAATGAACTTGAAATGCAATTGAACTAGCCTAATACATAATTAAAATGCATTTGAACTAGCCTAACATGAATTTCAATGAACTTGAAATGCGATTGTACTAGCCAAACATTAAATTTTAAGGTCATCACTTGGGGAATTCAACCAATCATGAACCGGAAATGTCGGCGACAACTTGAGCATATTGTCGAGAAGTAGGTCAAATAGACCAAGAACTCTTAAAATTTGAAATCATTTTAATCAGTATGCTTTTATCGTACTAAGTTAACTAAATTGGGCCCAAGATTCAACTTGAATGTATGTGGACTATCCACGACATTCATCCATTTTTCTATTTATATTAAGGGTTTGAGCCCAAAACCCAATTTCACTTTCTACGCCCCACAATGATGTTTTATTTGTAATTCATCATGTTCATCGGATGATGTATACATAGATGAACCAAAAGCCCAGATGTAAGCTTCATCCAACATGCAATATATGAAAATATACCTATGGTGCGTGCTTTCTTTAGTGGACCGACCATTTTCAGACGAGAAAATGCTAATGTATGGAGAGGATGGAATCCAATGGGAGAATGGTGCGATCCAGTGGAGGGATTTTCGTGCTAGGGAAAATGTGTTTTTTGTCTTTATTAGTGGAAAGGGAAAGTGAAAGCAACGTGAGTGAAAAGGAGGGGTATTTTCATCTTGAAATTCACTGGCTATGCGTAAAGGTCTAAGTTGGTAAGTTAAGTTTTGTTTGCCTCATAAAAACCACCGGATAAAAGGTGGCATCTACAGTGGTAAATTTCTCAATTCGAATTTATATTTTTTAGGGAGAAATTTCATATTGTACGACCCATGTATGGCCTACCAACCTTTTTAAGCCCACTTCTTTTTAAGCTTCCAAAAATAAGTCTCTGCTGTACGAACGCCTCTGCACATGATGAAAATGCCCCTGCTCTAAAAATATCACTGCATGTACTCCCTTACATGAAAATACACGTCCGAACTCTCCCTACCATCCCTAATCCTTATTTTCACCCATTTTCTTCGTGAAATCTCCATAGAATCTCCCTAGAATCCCCATCCTACTATCACATTACATCTTCCATCATCCATTACTCAAGGCGAATGGTTTTGTTTTTTTGAGAGGATGTGGATGCATTGATAAATGTGAGATCTTGAAGAGTTGTCTCTGAAGAACGTGTTTCACATCAACGTACTCTTATTATTCTTCTCGAACAGGATTTTATTGATACGGCGACGACATGAGGTAAGGATGTTTAAATTCTTAACAAATTTCCTAGAAGTTTGTGGTCAATTTCACGTGTCAATTTCATGCGTTACTAAGTCAATTTGTAGTCAATTTGACGAATTTTCGGGGTCAATTTCACTTAGCGCATGTTTGATTTTCTCAGGTAAATGTAAATGCAGTGGAAATGGGCAATAATTATTTCCTTGGGTAATTACCTTCGAGGAGACTGCCAAATATAAGTGGGGCCCACCATGATGTAGGTGGATTATCCACACCGTCCATCCATCATGACAACTGAATTTAGGGCATGAGCCAAAAAATGAGGCAGATTCAAAGTTCAAGTGGACCACACCAAAGTAAAAATGTAATCAAACACTTATCGTTAAAAACTTCTTAGAGCCACTGTTTACTTTGGTGTGGGCCACTTGAATGTTGGATTTTTCTCATTTTTCAGCTCATGCCTCAAAATGTTATGGTAAAATGGATGGATGATGCGAATATGTCATATACATGACGGTGTGGCCTACAAATTTATGCCAGTCATTTTGGACCCATTTTTCAAAGCAGGAATACGTTGTTATTTTCAAACAGGTGAAATTGTAATAATTGGCTATTTACAGGCATTTACATTCTCTTTGGAAAATCAAACAAGCCCTTAGTTCCCTGTCAATTTACTGAATTGATCGGTCAACTTCATGCACTACTTGGTCAAGTTCATGCATTTTACCTTCAAATTGTAGTGCATTTTTATAATACAACCGTCAAATTTTTAGTGCTTTTTTTTATAATACGACCGTCAAATTTGTAGTGCCTTTTTTATAATATAACTGTGAATGTTATATATTGAATACATTTGTTGCTTTCTTTGAAATTGGGAATTTCATACCATTACAAATTTCACAGTCAATAAGACATTCATTTCATGGTTAATTTTATGCACTTCATGGTCAATTCGCTTCACTTCACGATTAATTCCATGCACTTCACAGTCAATTCCCTTCACTTCACGGTCAATTCCATACATTTCATGCTCAATTCCCTTCACTTCACGGTCATTTCTATTCATTTCACGGTTAATTCCACCGATTCCCCTTCACTTCACGGTCAATTCAATGCATTTAAAAGTCAATGCCCTTCACTTCACGGTCAATTCCATGCATTTCATGGTCAATTCCTTTCACTTCATGGTCAATTCAATGCATTTCATGGTCAATTCCCTTCACTTCACGGTTAATTGAATGCATTTCACAGTTAATTCCCTTCATTTCATGATCAATGCAATGCATTTCATGGTCAATTCCATGCATTTCATGGTTAATTCAATGGATTTCCCTTCACAATTAATTTCATGCATTTCACGGTCAATTACCTTCACCTCACGGTCAATTCCATGCATTTCATAGTCAATTCCCTTCACTTCACGGTCAATTTCATGCATTTCACGGTCAATTCCCTTCACTTCACGGTCAATTCCCTTCACTTCATGGTCAATTCCATGCATTTCACGGTCAATTCCTTTCACTTCACTTAGAAAATTGGACCAATAAGTCGGTCATATTCGAGCTAGTACAGCAGTGTATTTTCTACTACTTGGTTAAATCCACCTTATACATGTGAATACTAAACGAGTTATATTATTGTGTTTGTTTTCAGAAAATGGCTTCAATAATGATCCTATGCTCATATGGTGGAGAGTTAGTAAGCGAAAACAATCGATACACGTACAAGGGTAGATACTCGAAAACTACTGTTGTGGGTGTTAACACTACCTATGATGAGCTTCTATCGAAAATGTACATGATTGCGAAGAGTAAACCTGAGGATTATGATATTAGGTTGAAAGCATTGTTTCCCTGCATAAATGAATCAGTCCCTCTGATTGTAATTGAAGATGATGAAGATGTGAGAATGTTGCTAGCACCACAGTTAAAGCATTCAGATCAGTACATCCCTTTATTCATCGAGACAATGGAGCACGTTAACGAGACAATACCTGAAGACCCGGTGGTTTTGAACATGACGCCCTAGTAGTAGGAAGTTTGGGTGAGGAAGATATCTTAAAAGTTGAAGTAAAGGCATCACTTTCACATGTTCCTCTAAGCAACGCCCCAATACCCGAGCCGGCTCAGACATCAAGCTTCATTACAAGTCAAGTAAGGGTGTCGATTGACATAAATCTCATAAGTGAATATACGACATCGCCTTCATTTACAAGAGTAGATTTGACCTCAACATCCAACGCCATCAATGTAAGGGGAAGTGACATTCTATTACCCGAGCAGGCTCGAACATCTGACTTCACCATCGGCCTTTCCATTGTGCCTTTCGAGGATGCTGGTTTCACCAATGTAGACCTATCATTGTATTCACATCCACTTGATGACCTGATTGATTTAGCCATTGGCCAAACGTTTAAGAACATGAGCTGGTGTAAGTATGTGTTGAGAAATTTGCAATTCGCAATAACTTTCAATATAAGGTCCTGTATTCCACATCCAAAAAATTCATCGTGGCATGTATGGAAGATAAGTGTGATTGGAAGGTACACGCATCTAGGGTGAATGATGTGGAGAATTTCAAGATTAAGACTTACACGTCCACACATACATATGGAATGTCATACATGAAGAGTGATCATCGAAAAGCAAGAAGTAAACTAGCCAGTGAAATGGCTGTCAATCACATTGAGCAACGACTGAGATTAAGGCTGAAGGACATTATATTGGCAATGCAAGAAAAATATAACATTCTTATTAGCTATAAGAAGACATGACACGCAAAAGAAATTGCAATCAATCATGTAATGGGGTCTTATAAGACTCTTACAAAGAACTCTCGATGTACTTGCATGAGTTGAAGATGGCGAACTTAGGGACACTAACTACCCTACTTGCGGATCAACATACTGGGAGGTTCGAGAGATGTTTTATTGTGCTTGGATAGTGCGTTAGAAGTTTTTGAACATGTCTGCGAAGGGTCTTGGTCGTTGATGAGATGCATCTAAAAGGTAAGTATAAGGGTGATCTGTTCGTCGCTACGGCTTTAGATGACGACAATCATATCTTTCCAGTTACTTTTGGTATCGGAGAATCGGAGAACAGAAACAGTTGGAATTGGTTTCTTACCTACCTCAATCGTTCGTTAGGTGATCTACCTGGTCTTGTGATCATATCAGACTGGCATAAAGGTCTAATGAAAGAAGTTCCCCAAGTCTTCTAAGCAGCAATCCATGGCTACTGTGCCTACCATATATACCAAAACTTGGTAGACACGTTCAAAGACAAGTCATTAGAAATATACTATTGGCAAGCTGTAAAGACTTGTAAGAGGGCTGAGTTCAAAAAGTTAATGCATGATATCAAACTTGTTAATCCCCCAGTACATGCATGGTTGAGGAAAATAGGGTATGAAAAGTGGGCATCATCGCACTTCCCAAGAAAAAGATTCAATTTAGTTACTACAAACATAACTGAGTGTGTTAATGCTCTATTCAAAAATGCGAGAGAATATCCCGTGACTATGCTGATAGAGGTGATCAGATTAAAAATTCAAGAGATATTCTATAAGAGAAGAGAATCAACATCATCATTCATTGGACCGTTGACACCGTGGGCCGAGAAACAATTAAAGGATCTCATACCGAAGGCACGAGATGTTCATTGCCATGTAATTTCTCAAGATGAATACTATATTATGGGAGAGTACAATGATACTGTTAAGCTCAATGAGCTTTCATGTACATGCCGCGCGTTTGAAGTACAGAGATTTCCTTGTTTTCATGTTCTTTCAGCATGTATAAACTACAACCTTTCTCATTATTCGTACTGCTCCTCATTGTACATTGTTCACTCCCCAAGTGCAGGGTTGTGATGTAGTAATAATTCGGTAAGACCAAGGTCGAATCCCAAGGGACTGAAACTTGTACGTATTCTGGAACTAACTAGAACTAGAAATAGGCTAAGATGAAATCTAAAATGAATATAATTTGAGGAATAATGGTGAAAATATTAATCTAAAATTTATAAAAATCAGAGGAAAGGAAACTAGGGATTCAGAGGATCCACTTGTAGAGATCAAGGAGATCTTATGCATGTTTCATGAAAATTAACTGAATCGTCATTGATCTAATTTTCAAGAGATGAAAGGTATATGAATTAGAATGGATTCTATCACCAAATCATGCCCAAGAGACTATGGAAAACAACAAAATTAAACTAATTACCAACCAATCACATGTATGAAGGTTAGGAAGGGTACCGTCATCCGACCATGCCCAGGAGACTATGGTGAACAACGGAGCTTCCTGACGTCATAAACATAAAAGGGAAGGACATGCTCCAAGCTATTGCAGACCCATTATAATTTCAGTCACAATAGACCATTAAAAACCTAAAAGCATTCCCTTAAAATCAAATTAAAATCAACATTATTCAGTATAAATAAGAAACACAAGCAAAATAATCCCTCATCCTGCTACAAGCTTCACCTCTTAGCCCTAGCTAAGAGGTTTAGCCGCTGATAGACATGATACGACTAATCTCAATTAAAAGAAAAAGAAAAAAAAATAATAAATAAAAACTACTCTTAATGTTTATCTCTCAACTGACGTTCGAGCCCAGCTCCAGCCGTGGATGGATGCCTCCAGATGCAGCTTCTCTCCCCTTTATAGCTGTGATGGTCGGTGGGAGGCTGAAGTTCAAGGCGACGCTGTTTATCGCATGGTATAACAGGTGCGGAACCATTACGCACTCTCCCTGCGTAACAAGCCTGCGTTGAATTGAAAGTGGGGCCCATTATCAGGTTCTGCTGTGAAATCCAATCCGCTCATTGGGATGCCCTTAAAAATTTAATAAAACTAGGCTATTTTTGGATCGAAATTGGTGTATCCCACCCATATTTTTGTGCACCGTCAGTCCTCTATTTGGACGAATGGAAACCAGATCTTTGTTGCCAACTGAAAACTGCCACCTAGGCAGTGGTAAAAGGTCATTTATACTTCTGATGGACGGTTGAGATCACCTATACGGATGATGAGTGGGGCCCACAACGCCCCCCTGCAAGCTCTGCTACGAAACAGAGCTCGCGCTGTCGTTGCTGCGGTGATTGGTGGGGTCCATGATTGGTGACGAAGATAAAATCTAGTCCGTCCATTGGATTCTGCTCGGAAAAACATTCGGACATGGTCAGTTTGGATTGGATTCTGCGTGGCCCATAGGAGTTTCTATTCTGCCGTTCATTCTGTGTTTAACTATTAAAATCGTACAAATGCTTGCATGGGGACAAACAGTCACCTAAGTGAGGTTAATACCCCCCCCCCCCCCCCCCCCCCCCCCCCCCCTCTGAAGTGTATGGACGGGTCGGATCTTCAAGATTCATGATGGGTGGACCCCACTACTAAAAAACAGCCAGCGCATTGCGGACGCTGTTTGAAACAGGGAAGAAGAAGAAGAGACAGGTCAGCCCGTCTTTTGACCGGGCTGACCGTCCGGTGCACAGCCGGTGCGTGTACACTATGTACACGCACTGCGTATGTAGGGCCCATGGTGATGTTTTTGTGTAATCCGTTCCGTCCATCCTTTTCACCATCTCATTTTATCCGTCCAGAATACTTTTGAAGCATATCCATAACTCAGGTGGGCCCCAATTCACTGATTTATAGGCTGATCTGTCCATTGGGTCACTTTCAGAGGGATCCAATGGCTAAAAATTGACTTGTACGGTTAATTTCTTGTCCTCAGGCCACGTATAAAGTTTTGAACTGAACCGATGGTAGGAAACATGTGATCTTGCATTCTGGATGAGTTTTAGGCCATTTAAGCTTTAGTTCTTTGATTTTTACTGATCCCTGGCGTTGATCTTGGTCCCCAGGAGTCGATCCCTTGCCTTTGGTGTCATCAGAACGTCAAATTCATGCTTTTAGTACCTATTTCAGTCCAAGCTTGTAAATACACCTTGCATCACAAACACGATTAAAACGGCCCATTAAACGGTATCTTATACGTAAATCCAGGAAATAATTGGGGTCTGATATGTAATATTTGACCCTCAACACAACCCCCAACCAGCATTTTACTAGTCCCGAGCAAAGTATGCGAAAAATAAGTTGAGAATTATAAGACGATTTCTATGAACTCAAGTGATTTTTGAAAAACAATCCAAATACTATAATTCTAAAACTTATGAATGTTGGGCATTACTTCTGCTGGACTCAGGCACATGGTAAACTCATAATCAAGTTCAAAGTATTAATCCATAAATCAGACAATTTATAAACATTAAGATCCATGAGTGTATAGTGTAATCTCGGCTTATCAACATTAAAATTTACTTCTCTATTCCATGATACCATTGGTAACCAGCAAGAGCATTCGGTCCCCCAAAAACATGCTTCCTAGATCATTCTTTCTCTTTCTTTCAGCCCTTGATTTTTCTATTAAGAGTAACGCCAAGAAGGGGTACTCATATCCTCACCTATAGGGAGCAAACCTATGGTGATGACTATACATCTAGACCTTTTTCACATATCATCCATGGGGAAATAAATCTACACCTATAGGGAGCAAACCTATGGTGAAGATTATTTGTCCAACCCTTTCCAAAGGTATCTTTTTCTTCTTTCTCTCTTTTTTTTTTTAGCTGAGTATCTTCTTTTTCTTGAACTGATCATGACAAGCAAATTTTCAGACTGGTTCCTTACATGCTTAATAGTTACCAAGTAACGCTTCAATATCAAATTGAAACCTTAATGTGAAAGTGAGATGTACCATGTGAAGTCATGACTCAATATATGTTTATAACTTCTAATTCTGGATTAACACTTCAATATTAACTGTGAAATCTAACAGATGCTGAATCCAAGAGTCATAAATTACTAATATTACGTATCTTATGATTCTAAATCAAGGATGTCCATCAAAATCACTTCGAATTCACAAGAAGTTCCCAGAAAAATTTAAAAAATTTTCACAATTTTTGCTCAAGACTAAAAGAATACTGATTAGGCCACAATTTTTGCTCAAGACTAAAAGAATACTGATTAGGCAACCTAATCTCCCACCCCCAACCAAAAATCTATATTGTCCTCAATGTAAAAGATATAACATGCAATGCACATGGGACAACAAAAGTAAATGAGAAGTGATGGGAAGATAGTACCTGGATAACGAATCGAGAGAGATTTTTCAAGAGATCATTGGGAGAGAGCAGGTTAGTACGAGAGAGAAAGTAAAACAAAAATAACAAAAATAAAATCCTACCTATACCACTTTCGCAGGTGCTCTCGATTGCATTTAGCATATGCAACAAGCCTTTAAACCCTTAGGTTACCCCTAGTGGACGAGTTGTAGTCTCGTGAGGGTTTACAGTAATGTTACCCACAAACATTGAATCGATCATCCTGCAAGGTTCCCCTTTCGGCCAATATCTTGATAAGTTTCTCAGAAAGTTCCTCAACAGGATCATCTAAAAGCCCTTTTTGCAATAGGCTTGGGTGCCCTGGAGCATGACTTTTCAAAGAGACTTATGTACCTCATATGAAATCTTCTATTGAATCGCTTGAGGTATTTGTAATATATACGATTCACCTATGACAGAAGAAGTTTCAATGTTAGTATTGCATGGTGAATCAAAGACTACAAGTAAATGAAGTTTAGAAAACTTCTTAAAAAGTGATGTAGTCTCAACATATTCCGAAGCTCCAAACTTCGGTTCTAGATTCAACTCCTCTTCCTTTACTAGTAGACGTTTAGGATCAGGGGAAGAGAGGGTTTCAGAATAAGGGTTCGTTCGGTCAGTGATGACTACCGAGATGTTGTCTTGCAAGGCATCCACTTCGTCTTTTAACATGGGATCGTTTGAAACTGCAAAGTGTGCCAAGCAATCCCACGAGTTGGGAAATTTAGATGAGCGTGACTCATTTTTGTCATTGAAGTCCGTGATGATCTGCCCAAGGGATCCATTATCCTTGAAAATGGATAGATATATGCTCTCTTGCTCCAGTCCTGCACAGATAGATTGAAAATCAATCAGAGAAGCATCGATGTGATCACTCTGTTCATTGAAATTACTCAATTGAGGCGTTAAATTGTTAAATATGTGTAGCTCAGATGGTAGCCTCAACTGAGTAGTTTCAAATTTCAGAGTTGTAGCGGGCAACTCCGCCTTCTCCCGAATCATATCATTATTCAATTCAGGGGAGTGATCCAAACGTATTTCACAAGAGTTAGAAAGGTCGGTCATGAGGGGCTCATCCTCCACCTTTAAATCAGACATGTCAAGTGATGGGAGTGGCTCATTATGACCGACTACTTCATGTACGTTTTGATCATTGATCTGGACCAAACTTGAGAGGGATTCCAGGGGGACTGTGGCTGCACATTCAGGATCGCAATCATGTTCTAGTCCAGTGCAGTGCACAGTTGGGATGGGATCGCCTTCCTCATATTCTATTCCTAAATTCGGCTGAGGTTCGAATAAACCAACCTCCTCATCATTGAAATCTTGCGTGTCATGTAAGGAAGATGTGTCATCATCAATGTATTTAAAAGACACCAATGTATCTTCACAATTCTTTCGAACAGTCATCGAGATCGACTCCTTAGGAAATTGAACCACATGCTCATTAAGGGAATCTCACTCCTCATTCCAAATTCCAGAGTTTTTCAAAAGAGAATGAGGATCACTTTCCTTGCATTGTATTTCTGGATTGGGTTGAGGCTGAGACGACCTATCCTCCATTAGCCTATCAAGGCGTGATTCAAGCGCTTCTACTAATTTCCTCATGCCAGCAATATAGTCTGTATAACTCAGAGATAACTCTTCCTGGATCGTTTCTGGTGGATATTCATAAGTGGTTGATCCACGGGAGTTATTACCGTGATGTTTTACTGGCTCATCTTCGAAATATTTCTGTTCACTGATTAGAATCATACAGGTCATCTGTCGGGGGTTGATAAGCGTCATCATTCTAATAATCACGTAATGTTCTCTTAACTCATGGAACTCGTGGAATGCAATTATTCTCCCACAAATAATCACCGAAAGTTTTCTTAATCGGTGGAGCATCATATTCCGATTGGTTCTTGAAGATATTTTCAAAAAAATTTTGAGACATAGGTTATTTTTCATAAGCTATCTCAACATACGGACGTGCCTACTCATTCATATACATGATGAAACCCTTAATCTGAATTTAATCCTAAGAAGATAGAAGAAAAGATCCTACAGCAATGTGAAAGGTAAGAGGAAGAGAAGTTAGAAGGATGTTACCATACTAGAGATTCCTATATTAAGATCCTGCAAAATAAGATAAAACAAGTTAGTTTCTAAAAAGAGAAAGTGTAGGATTAGAAAATCTCTAAAAATAAAAAATAGAAACAATAAAGAAATTAGAAAGATATTACCAAATGAGAAGTTTCTATCTCAGAATCCTACAAAACAGGAAAAAAAACGAGGTAGTTCTAAAAAAAAATCAGAAAAGTCTAAATCTAAAACTGAAGTTAGTAAAAATCCCAATCTTAAACTAATCCTAAAACTAATTAATTTCAGAAAAGCGTAGCCATCAGTCCCCGGCAATGGCGCCAAAAACTTGTTCACTCCCCAAGTGCAGGGTTGTGATGTAGTAATAACTCGGTAAGACCGAGGTCGAATCTCAAGGGACTGAAACTTGTACGTATTCTGAAACTAACTAGAACTAGAACTATGCTAAGATGAAATCTAAACTGAATATAATTTGAGGAATAATAGTGAAAATATTAATCTAAAATTTATAGAAATTAGAGGAAAGGAAACTAGGGATTAAGAGGATCCACTTGTAGAGATCAGGGAGATCTTATGCATGTTTCATGAAAATTAACTGAATTGTCATTGATCTAGTTTATTGTTAGGATTAGAGTGATAGGATTTTAAATTGTTACAAAATTATTAAAAATTCTTATTCACCCCCCTCTAGGACATATTGGTATATTCCTACTTCAACTAAAGCGATCTTTACCGCAATTTCAATTGGTATCAGAGAGGATCTCTCTTTAAGGGCTTCACCACCTAGAGAGTGATCTTGACTGAAGTTGGGAATATGACCAAAGGAGAGGGCTCATCGATCTCTACACCTCCAGTATTTGATAAATTAAATTATGCATACTAGAAGGCTAGAATGCACTATTTTATGAGATCTTTGGATCATGACGTTTGAGATATGGTTGAAAGAGGATATGTGCCACCATCTGAACAAATAGTACTTGATAATGGCACAACTATCACCAAACCGAAATCTAAAGAGAAGTGGACAACATTCGATAAAGAAAACCAAACTGCTGAGGCTAAAGCTATGAATGTTATCTACTTTACTGTGTCCCAAGATATTTTCAATCAAATCAGTATGTGTGGGACATACAAGGAAGCATGAGATTTGTTAAAAAAAACCCATGAATAAACAAGCACTGTGAAGAGATCTAAATTGCAACTCCTAACATCATAGTTCGAAAGTCTTAGAATGGAAGAGCAAGAGACCTTTATGTAGTTTTTCACAAAACTAAATATCATTTACAACTCCATGAGTGGATCAAGAGAGAAAGTTCTGATACCAAAAATCTGTAGAAAAATTCTAAGATCCCTACCAGAACGGTTCAATCCTAAGGTAACAACCATTGAAGAATGTAGAAACATAGATGAAATGAAAGTAGAAGAACTCGTAGGTTCCCTACAAACATTTGAACTATACTTCAAACAAACTCTAAAATCCAAAACTACTGTCCTCAAAACTTCAAAGAAAAGAACAATGAGGACATTGAAAGCGAAAGAAAAGATGAAGATGAGGAAGTGGCTTTGTTGGCTCAATGATTTAGAAAGTTCTTTTAGAAAAATCGTGGCTGTCCATTTAAAGGAAAAAAGGTGGACAACAGACCTTCTACAAGTAAATTTGGTAAAAATACTAAAGAACTATAATGTTATACCTGTCAGAAGTTTGGACACCTGTCTACTGAATGCCCAAACAGAAAAACTAAGGGCAAAACAATGACTACCACATGGGATGATACAGAAGAGTCAAACTCAGAATCTAGTGACTCAGAGAGCGATGGAGACAAAAAATCTTTGAAAATTCTTATGGTCTCCACTACTCCAATCATCCCCAATGAAATTGAGAACGAGAAAGAACATCAAGCCACTGAATCATTTCCATCAGATAATGAGGAAACTGAAAAGGAAGAAGAAGAAGAACAAAACAAACTACAAGATGCTTACAATCAACTTTACATTCATAGCATCAACACTATTAGAAGACTTGGAATATCTAAAAATAAGAAGGATTTGCTGCAAAAAGATCTAGACAAAACTTTGGAAATTAATACATATCTAATCAATGATTTGTAACAATATCATTCAGATAATGATAGACTTGAGAGAATCAACACCTTTCTTAAATCCGAATCTGGAAAACTAAATGAACAGGTTGAGCAATTAAAAGACAAAAACATGCTCCTTCAAAACAAAAATCATACACTCCTGTTTGATTTAGAAGAATCTAGAAAAATTGCTAAACTAAACTATAAGTTTTCCCAAAGTGGTGAGAAGTTAGAAAAACTCTTAGGTATGCGAAAACCTAGAAGGGACAAGAGCGGCTTAGGATATGATAAAACAAAGACTGGAAATGCAACACCAACAACTGAAAAATCTGCTGCTTCAGGTAGCAATAAAAGAACTATTCCAGTAGGTCATTTATGTGGTGATTTGGGTCATTATAAGGTTGAATGCTTATCTCCTAGGAAGACTCAACATAGCTCTGGTCAAAATCATATTGAAAAATTCAAACTGACTAAAGAAGTGCAAAATGTTTGGAGTCAACCTAAGAATATGGATAAAAGAGATTCATATCCACTACCACCTAAAATGACTAACAAAGAGCAATTGAATCAAGTGGTCGAATTAAAAAAGAAAATAAAATCTACCACAGTTAAAAATCCTGTCACGAAATGGGTAATAAAAGAAAATAAAAATTGCCTTGACACTCGTTCAAATTATATGACAGGCAGTGAAAATAAGCGGTACCTAGATAGCAGATGTTCAAGACATGTCACATGTGACAAATCCCTTCTTACAAATTACTCAGATCTTAACAATGGGATAATCACCTATGGAGATGAAAGCACCGCTAAGGTAATTGGACAGGGAATGATTAAAGGAATACAGTTGCTCAAAAATGAGACTGCCTTTTGCATAAAAGGATTAACACACAGTCTTCTAAGCATTTCTCAAATATGTGGCAATGAGCATGTGGTTACATTCAAGAAGAAAAGATGTGAAATCCTGGACCTTTCTGGAAAATTAGTGATAAAGGGTTCGTGTACAAATAACCACTGATATGTCATCAAAGGTAAAGGAAAGGATGATCCCTATGCCTATAAATACTGAGCATAGAAGAACAAGTCCAGGTCAGACATTGAGATCTGGATATTTAGCTAAAATAATGCAATTTTGCTAAGCTCTTTATGATATATCTGAAGTTTCTCACCTAAATCTTTTTATATATAAACATTTCAATGTTTATAATTTTGATTTGTACAATTTTTGTACACATTTTTTTTGTGTGTACTGTTAATTCATAGCTATACTAAAAGTATACATGTAGGGTTGTCTGAATGCTGAAAATTGAAAACATTCACCTTTGATATGATTGTTGATAAATCTTGTGAATTTTCAATTAAATCAACCAAGGATCGATGTCATCGACAACCTCTCAAGTAGCTGAAACGTCGGGACGGTTGGTCTTCCCTAGAACTCTTCATTGAAAATTTAAATCAGGGTATATCGATATCATCGAACTTATGATCGATGATATCGAAGGTTACTACTCAATAAATATTGAAAGAATAGAAAAAGAGTTTCGTTTGTTGATCTCAACTTGGTTTTTCTATCTCTTAGAACGGTTTCTCTTACAGAATCCAAAATCTTATTTCACTCAAGGATGTCTAAAGATAAAGATCTGATTCTTCCACAAAGTACCTCAAATGTGGGAAAGAAAGGTAAGAAGAATGTAACTGCCTCATCTTCATTTTCCAACTTAGAAATTGTGGAAGAATGAGCCA
Organism: Magnolia kwangsiensis; assembly: GCA_037074715.1. NCBI lineage: Eukaryota > Viridiplantae > Streptophyta > Magnoliopsida > Magnoliales > Magnoliaceae > Magnolia > Magnolia kwangsiensis. The sequence continues at coordinate 26,553,308 of CM073586.1, forward strand.
TTCATAGGAAGTGCATTGAACCCTTTGGGATCATCAATCTCTTAGAACTGATTGGGTGGAGTAATATCGTGAATTTTGGAGGATTTCAACATCATCTTATGCATCAGTTTTTGAACCTAATCTACAACATTGAAAATAATCCTCCATTCATTTCAGTCTTTGCCATCAATCAGACTAAGCACATCACTCCCAGACTGATAAGTCGTCTGGTTGGTGTAGAAGTCACTAGGATGCCTGCATCAGAACGAAATATAAATGGTCTTGGTGTATGGGGAGAAGTTACTTGAACACTATGTAATGGTACTACTATAACAAGAAATACAAAAAATGTTCTTCATGTTAAATATCTCAATCCTGCATACAAAATTCTTCACAGCATTTTCAACACAAATGTCTATCCCTATGAAGTCTCTGGGAACAAGCTTTTTCCATACATTATAAATTTTTGCATGATGATCATCTCGGTATTCACGTCTGCCTACCCACTCTCATTCTACAAAAATTAATTTGGGTTTCTTTAAACGAATTCATCACTCTCCCATGTCTTATGTCCAAGCTATGATGAAAATTTAGGCTGCCTCCTGCTAACGATCTCCCACACCCGTGTGCCTGGTTCAATTAAGAAGACATCTGCAATATCGTTGCCAACGCACCTTGTGGGGGAAAAATCGATTTAAGCTCAAACAAAGGCTATCCTATGCACAACCCCATCTTTGTTAAGAACATTCGGGCTGTCACTGAACGAGACACTATATAGGATCTGCTTGATAGACAATCCTACATAATGAAACGGCTGGATGACTGTGAAGTTTGTCTATTGGAGATGAAAACCATGCTGACGACTCTGCAACATGCTACACAACACATTTTAAAAGTCTTACCAGTGCAGTAATGGTTTTTCTCTCTATAGTACGTCCAATGCATCACATACATGGAATCTCCTTGATCTGCTTAGGGCATAAATATCTTTTTGAATGCCCTTCGCTCATATATATGTGTGAAGCATTACTAACTTACAAAGTTTGAAAAGTTTTTTTGGTGTGATATTCTCTGAGTGAGGATTATAATCTGTTTTTGGGTACTCATGAATAGGTTTGATAATTTTGTTTGGATAACTGTTATACTGCTACCAATCTTGAGCAGTATATATGTATAATATGGCTGGGTATAATTCACTCCTATTTTACTGCCATGATTATGTTTTAAGATCCCCTGGTTTATCTAGTCTATGTTATGTGGAATGCATTTGATGTTTTTTCATTATTCTATCTGCTTATATCACTGCTCTACTTAGTCTACTATGCATATATAGTTTCTGAAAATGATGTCTACTTAAACTGTTTTTCTCTTTATATATCTATCTTTTATATATGTATGCTCTCTGGATGTTAGTTCTCTCAAATACTTCAAACTTCAGTCAATATCAACTGCTATATCTATCTTTGTTAATGACTGGCAAAAAGGGGGAGAATAATTCAAGCACCCCGAAAAGAAAAAATGTATATCTACTTGAATTGTGATACAGGTGTTAGGGTTAGAGTGATAGGATTTTAAATTGTTACAAAATTATTAAAAAGTCCTATTCACCCCCCTCTAGGACATATTGGCATATTCTTACTTCAATTGAAGCGGTCTTTACCGCAATTTTAGCTTTGACTTGTGCGAGTCATATCTTCTGATCATGACTCGTGAAAGACATGGAAAAGATTCACCTATCTTTCGTGGGGCCCATTAAACCATTTTGATAACCCATTCTATAGATGTGGGGCCCACCAAAACAGAGTATGATTAGTGTGGGGCCCACCAAATATAAAAAAATTTTCTGGTGGTAGTACCACACCCGAGCGGCACTATCGCCAGAACATCCAGAGTGCGGTGGTACTACCGCCGGATCGGTAACACTGCCGCCCAGACTTGTTAGAGCCTAGGCGGTAGTGCAGCCGCACTTTGGATGTCTGGGCGGTAGTGCCGCCTAGGTGTAGTACTGCCGCCTGCCCGATTTTATTTTTTTTGCATATGTCCCACCGTGGGTCCCACATAAGACACTTATATATCCTCCCCCACACGCTGAAAGCCTCATTTCTAATCCTTTCTTCATCTCCCTTCTCCTTTCTTCATCTTCTTTCATAAAACCCTCTCCTTTTCTAATCCTTTTACCATCCTCTCAACTTCCAAACCCTCTCTCTTCATCTTCCACAACTATATTTTTATCTTCCTAATTCCTTTCTCTTCATATTCCAAACCTTGCTCACATAACCATCTCGTTAATGGGGAAGAAGAGACTGGTTCAAGCAAGTCTATCATCTCCGCGGAACTTAAGAAGCACGAGGCAGGTCGTTGATGATGACGCAAGTCCATCATCACCACCCGTTTGAAGAAATGTGAGGACGGTCAGTGTTGGTGCAACAAGTTCTTCGCCACTACCTCGTGAGAGGAGGTCGAAGAGGGTCCAAGATCAAAATGCACATACATTAGTTGCGACTCGATATCGCGATCGGGAAATGGTTTTCAAAGTCACTGTGGGGGATCGACTATTTGCCGAAAATGACGTGCTGGATCGACTCTTGCATCAAGGTTGGGGACCTATTTTTAAAGGTAATTTTCCTACCAATGAGCATGATGTACGGTTTTTCTACTCTCGAATTGTTACTATAAGACTCAACCCACTCGGATTTGACATTTCATATGGAGACGTGTTGTGTCACATCGGCGTAGAACACATCGCAACCATACTTAACGTGTCACTGGGAACGGTCCATATCCCTCCAGACACAATGAACTTGAACGCATTGTAACACAGGAGTGAACTGAGTAGGAGTTTGTGCGGCCACCTCGTGGAGTGGTGAGAGATAGTAGTTTTAGAAACAAAGAAATCATTCCAATTTATAGACTGTTGCACTACATCTTCACGCATAATTTATATCTAAGAGCAGAAAATAGCACGGAGGTTTCTGTCTACCATGCAGAGATAATGTACCAGATAGGGCATGGGGAGAATGTGTGTCTGCCCTCCATTATCCTTTACCATATAGTGAAGGCCGTGAGTACAAGAAGAGGTAATCTCTACCTCCCATTTGGCCGCCTAATTTTTAAGCTAGCCTGAGATAATGGGTTCAGAGCATCCAACGGCCTCTCACATCCAAAAAGAGTGATAACCGAAGACACCTTAAATTGTATACAATGTGGCCCTAGACAACAAGCAAGGCAGTTGGAAGAAGTTGGAGATGAGGTAGCTGAGGAAGAAGGCGACGAAGAGGATGAAGCTGAAGAAGAAGAAAATGGTGACACTGAAGAAGAATAAGAGGGTGATGATGCAAGTGAGGTGCCCGATGCACGTCTAGCAGTAGATGAGTGTTTAGGGGCGATCGAGGCTAGTATAACTGAGCTTAAGAAGGACCAAGACTATTTGAAGCGTAAGATGAAGAGGATGCATTAAATGATAAAGACCGTGTTGTGTTGTGTACAGAAGGAGGGAGTGTCCCCTTCATCGCCGGACTCGGTATCACATTAAGGAGTTGTGATGGATATGGACATGTTTATGGTTATGTGCTCTATGTTTACTGTGTTGTAAAAAGTGGATCATTTTCACCTAGTAGTTTAATAGTTCCACCTAGTAGTTTAATAGTTGGTAGCCGCATTATTTATGTTTTTCAATTAGTTAGGTACATATGGGAACAATGTATAAACATGTTGTCTCTTGCAAATGTATTACTTGCAAGTTGAAGTAAAGAAGGTAGCATCAACCTATTACTTTTATGGTTGTTGGTGCTTGATGACCCTGCTTTGCTTGCTCACGCCTTGGGCCGGATTGTGCTGCATGCAAGTGGTGTCAATATGAGTTCGTGTTAAGACTGCGAAATACATGGAAATGACTGTGAAGTGGATGGAAATGACCATTTCGCGGTCAATTCGCTTCACTTCATGCCATTTCCATGCATTTCACTGTCATATCAGGCAATTCCGTTTAGATTCACGGTAAATTCCATGCACTTCACGGTTAATTACCTTCACTTCACGGTCATTTCCACTCATTTCACGGTCAATTCTCTTCACTTCACGGCCATTTCCATGCATTTCACGGTCATATCCAGTAATTCCATTTAGATTCATGGTCATTTTCATGCACTTCACGGTCAATTCTCTTCACTTCATGGTCATTTCCATGCATTTCATGGTCATATCCGGTAATTTCGTTTAGATTCACGATCATTTCCATGCACTTCACGGTCATTTCCCTTCACTTCACGGTCATTTCCACGCATTTCACGGTCAATTCTCTTCACTTCACGGCCATTTCCATGCATTTCAAAGTCATATCCCGTAATTTTGTTTAGATTCACAGTCATTTCTATGCACTTCACGGTTATTTCCACGCATTTTGCGGTCAATTCTCTTCACTTTACAGTCATTTCCAAGAATTTCACAGTCATATTGGGCAATTCTGTTTAGATTCACAGTCATTTCCATGCACTTCACGGTCAATTCCCTTCACTTCACGGTCATTTCCACGCATTTCACGGTCAATTCGCTTCACTTCACGGTCATTTCTATGTATTTCACGGTCATACTTGGCAATTCCGTTTAGAATCATGGTCATTTCCATACACTTCACGGAATTGTCCATGAATCTAAACAAATTGTCGGATATGACCGTGAAATAATGCATGGAAATGGCCATGAAGTGAAGCGAATTGATCGCGAAATGCATGGAAATGACCGTGAAGTGAAGAGAATTGACGGTGAAATGCGTGGAAATGATCGTGAATCTAAACGGAATTGTTGGATATGACCGTGAAATGCATGGAAATGGCCGTGAAGTGAAGAGAATTGACCTTGAAATGCATGGAAATGACCGTGAAGTAAAGAAAATTAACCGTGAAGTGCATGGAAATGACCATGAATCAAAACAGAATTGGCAGATATGACCGTGAAATGCATGGAAATGGCCATGAAGTGAAGAGAATTGACTGTGAAATACGTGGAAATGATCGTGAAGTGAAGGGAATTGACTGTGAAGTGCATGGAAATGACCGTGAATCTAAACGAAATTGCCGGATATGACCGTGTAGTGAGGCAAATTGACCGTGAAATGCGTGGAAATGAACCTGAAGTGAAGGCAATTGACCGTGCTTCTTAAGTTCTGCGGAGATGATAGACCCGCTTGAACCACTCTCTTCTTCCCCATTACTGAGATGGTTATGTGTGTAAGGTTTGGAATATAAAGAGAAAGGAGTTAGAAAAATGAAAAGATGGTTGTGTAAGATGAAGAGAGAGGGATTGGAAGTTGAGAAGATGGTAGAAGGATTAGAAAAAGAGAGGGTTTTATGAAAGAATATGAAGAAAGGGGAAGGGAGATGAAGAGAGGGTTAGGAATGAGGCTTTGGACATGTGCGGGAGGATATATAAGTGTCTTATGTGGGACCCACGGTGGGACATATACAAAAAAAACTCGGGCGGGTGGATGTCCGGGCGGTAGTACCGCCCAGGTGTGGTAATGCCGCTCAATTTTTATTTTTTTTTTGTATTTAGTGGGCCCCACACTAATCGTACTCCGATTTGGTGGGCCCCACGTTTATAGAATGGCCCCATGTCTATAGAATGGGCTATCAAAATGGTTCAATGGGCGTTTAAAGCGTTTCCTGACATGCTGGTAGTAATTTGACAGATTTCACTTACTTTTTAACTGATAACGTAGTTTTATTAAGAAAAAACCAAAGCCAAAAACCGTCAATGGCCAAAAAAAGAAGCTGTAAATTAATGTTAAGTAAATACTCAAGATTGTGCTAAAAAAACAAGGTTTAGAAACCAAGCAGTTCTCTGAATCAACTCAAGTTACTCAGCAAAGTCTTTCAATTATCTGGTTTCAGCTTTTAGGAAAGATAGGTGAATCTTTTCCATGTCTTTCACGAGTCATGACCAGAAGATATGACTCATACAAGTTAAAGCCAAGTTCAAACTCTACCGGTTAACTCAATTTAGCAGGCCCATGTCTAAGCACTGAGTTTCTGAACAATTTGTGTCCAACTAGGCATTTGGCAATGACTATGAATCTAAACGGAATTGCCGGATATGACCGTGAAATGCATGGAAATGGCTGTGAGTGAAGAAAATTGATCGTGAAATGCGTGGAAATGACACGAAATCGTGGGTCGACCGAGTAACTGTCCAGGGAGTTGGGGTCAACCGGAAAAAGGGCCAATTTGGAGACATCATTTTCATTAATAGAGAAGGGGCCAGTTTCATCATCTGGTAGAGGATTTGAAGTGGAGAAGGTGGGCCACCATCTTCCAATTGAGAATCTCTATTTGCATGAAGGGGGAGGAGATGGTAGTGATTTAGAGGGTATGTTATTCCATGGGTCGATAGAGAACGGACCGCTATCATCATCTAGACAAGTATTTGAAGTGGAGGTGGGCCAACATCCACCAATCAAGAGTCTTGATTTACTTGAAGAGGCATAAGGAAATGGTAATGTACTGGAGGGTATGTTACTCCATCAATTCAAAGATAAAGGGCCGCCATCATGTTCTGGTGAAGGACTCCAAGTGGAGGAGGTGGGCAATCATCTGCCTAGCAAGGAGCTCAGTTTACGTATAGATAGGGGTGCAAGAGATGTTAATGGATGAGAGAGTGTGACAAGGTGGGCCATCATCTGCAGATGGAAAACTTAGGTCGCAAGGAGAAACCACAACTGTGAAGTGAAGCGGAATTAGCGGAATTGACCGTGAAGTGAAGGAAATTGACCGTGAAATGTATTGAAATGACCGTGAAATGAATAGAATTGACCGTGAAATGCGTGGAAATGATCATGAATCAACATGGAATTACCGGGACCGTGAAATGCATGAAAATGATGGTGAAGTGAAGCGAATTGACCATGAAATGTGTGGAAATGACCGTGAAGTGAAGGGAATTGACCGTGAAATGCATGGAAATGATCATGAATCAACACGGAATCGTCGAGAATGATCGTGAAATGCATGGAAATGACTGTGAAGTGAAGCGAATTAACCGTGAAATGCATGGAAATGACCATGAAGTGAAGGGAATTGATCATGAAATGCGTGGAAATAACCCTGAATCAACACGAAATCACCGGGAATGATCGTGAATGACCGTGAAGTGAAGGGAATTGACCGTGAAGTGAAGGGAATTGATCATGAAATGCGTAGAAATGACCATGAATCAACGCGGAATCACCGGGAATGACCGTGAAATGCATGGAAATGACTATGAAGTGAAGGAATTGACCGTGAAATGCTTGGAAATGACCGTGAAGTGAAGGGAATTGACCGTGAAATGCGTGGAAATGATCGTGAATCAACACAAAATTGCCGAGAATGACCATGAAATGCATGAAAATGATCGTGAAGTGAAGGGAATTGATCGTGAAATGCATGGAAATGACTGTGAATCCAAACAGAATTGTCGGATATGACCGTGAAATGCATTGAAATGGCCGTGAAGTGAAGAGAATTGGCCATGAAATGCATGGAAATGACCGTGAAGTGAATGGAAATGACCGTTAAATGCATCGAATTGATCGTGACGTAAAGGGAATTGAACGGGGAGTAAAGGAAATTATATAATACACAAATAAATCACAATTCAGATTGAAATCACTATTATGAGCACATCATTTACTAAAAAATTATGAAAATATATATAAGGCATCGTTTACATCATTTCACCCTGAATGTTTTACAAGTCATCATTTACAATAATTTACAGCTCCCACAAAATTTATATCATATCTAAGACAACTATATCATATTTTGTGGTCACTCAGGCAGTCATAGGCTATAGAGTTCTTAAAGCTAGGAGTGAATTGCTTCAAGTCTCTCCCTGACAAAATTTCATCGTTGCTAAAAATGTCCATATATTTCATGATAAAAATGCCACAATCATATCCGTTCAACTGCTTTGGTACGGAAATATCTTCCCTGACCATCCAAGACTTCCTATCTAACGCAAACATATCTCCTGCGGCATGGAATAATATAATCAAGGCCTCCTTCATCAACTCGATATGTTGCCTGTGTCGACTGAGTGCCCTCGAACACAAATTTTCGAGTATAACGATATCTCAATCTCGAGGGTAGATGTCTATCAGGTACTAATGAGTGTTGACGTGGTTGACTGGTACGTATACCTGTCCATTTTGACAAGATAAGATATCATTATAGACATCATAGAAATGGGTACACATTGCGTTAATAACTTGTACCAATACCATTACTTGTTCATACTGTCACATGGCCTTCTACCCTTCACAATGTTTAACAATACCGTATATTGTGAGTTTCTCCACTGCTACAAGTGAACGCACATCGTCAGATCCAATGTCCCGATACATTCTCAATGTTAACATGGAAATGTCGATATATGGCTATTACAAACAACATACTGAATTAGAACATATATCATATAATGAAATAACATAATAACAAAGATCCAATTAATACAGTTACCAGGAAAAATGTTGGGCAAAACTTGCAGTCCTTTGTATATATAGTAAGAAATGAACCATGCCTTCTCTTCAGGAAATTAACGTACTTGTCAATAGCCTAATTTATAAATATGGCAAATTAAGCTCTAGTCTAATATAATTGTTGAATAACCATAGATGTATGTGTGTGAATTACTTATAACGCTATCAACCCATGCATTTTTCTCCCATATTGTCCTGAGCCAACCAAATTCCGCCGCTTCTTTGTTTGTGTTAGCCCAACTATCCAATTCATGCAGTTTCTCCCTCAATATTACCTTAAATGGATCAATCTTGGCCTGCAAGGGTATGGGAGAAGTACACAATTCTTTCAATTTCTTAGTGTCAGCGGCCTTACTTGGAGTTGTTTGAATAGCAGAGATGGAAGTGAATGGAGAATGTTTGTATACAGACGGTTTCAACACCCTCTTAGTTCTCATCTTATATACTGTAATGGAAGGCACTGATTTCTCACATATATCAGCGTCTAAGGCATCCGAGTATTGAACATCCATCTCTCTGTTCCCCTGATCCCTACATTCTAATTCCTCATCCTCCTTCTCGAACTCTTCCTTCTCTTTCTCTAACCCATTCTCCTTCCAAAACTGTATCTTCTCTAAAAGAAATGCCTCCATCTGCTTCTTCAACTCCATCTTACCCTCCTCTAACTCTTCTTTCTCCTTCTTCAATACCTTACTTTTGATCCTCAGTTCTTCCTTCTCCCTCATTAACATTTCCCTCTCCATCTTCAAAATTGCCTTCTCATTCAACTCTTCCTTCTGTAACCTCAAGGCTTCTATTACTTTTAGCATTAGTTCCACCTCCATGCGTACTACTTCTCTCTCCCTCTATATCGATTCTTCTCTCGTTTAGCATGCATTCATGCTGCTTCAACTCTTCCCTCTCTCCAACTGAATCCTCTCCGCCTCCAGATCCTCCCTATCCTCTCTCGACTCCGCAGTCAGTAGCAATTTCACTCCCTCTCCCTCTCCCTTATCGCCACTCTCTTCCTCTCCCCCTTCTTCTCCCTCTCCCTCATTCCCACTCTCTTCCTCTCCCCCTTCTTCTCCCTCTCCCTATCCCGATCTCCCTTCCATATCTTCATCATCTTCATCTTTAATGCTCTACAAATTAAAAAGATTTATGTATGATGAAGGTTGAATAGTGCATATCAAACCCCATTTATTACCTAATTTTATATATATGATAATGGTTAGTGTCATATTTTAAATGTATTTTTGTTGCAGGTAGTAATTAGGAGTGTGGACTGAAAAAGAGTATTACAAGCATAAAATTAATGTTCCGAAGTCACCAAAGTAAGGGAAGGACTCCAGAGGACCAAGATCGAAGGATTTACATGCCAGGGATCCGAGAAAATCAAGCCGTTCACGTTAAAGAGGCCCGAAATTGGTCCAGAATGCAAGATCATAGGGTTCCCACCATCCATTTGGTTCGAAACTTCATACATGGTATGAGAGCCATAAATTAACCATACATCAAATTTCAGCCCTTGGATCACTATGGAAGTGCCCCAACTGACAGATCAGCACATAAACCGTTAATTCGGGGCCCACCTATAATCTGGATATGCCTCAACTTTGGTCTCAACCCCTTAAATGGGGAGACAAAATGAATGGATGGATTAGATTTCTTAGAAACATCTCAGTGGACCCCACATGTACAGTGTGTGTTCATAGAGTACACACGCCCGCGCCACACCGGACGACTAACTCGGTCAAAGTCGGTGTTAACCGACCTCCTTCAGCACAAAATGAAAATTTTTATTTTTTTAAACAGTGACCCTGAAACAGACGCTCGGTTCGCAGTTGTGGGCCCCACCCACTGTCCAAATGGGTGATCCACACTGTCCATTCATTCCCTGGAGCAGCCATAACCTACGCCTAGCTAACGGAATTTGAAGACATCATGTTATTGGTTTTTCAACCATTCAAAATGCAGAATGGATGGTAGGATTAAAAGTCTGTGGATTGCATCAATGGACACCTAAAACTATCCCTTCCCGAACGATTTTTGAGTAGAATCTAATGGACGGCTTGCATTGATGAAAATAACATCGAAGTGGGCCCCACCATCACCACAACGTAAATAATGTGCGATCCCTAATTTTGCGTCCAGAAACTGACTGACTTTTGGGGCGGTTGCACGATCAGAACGTTGATCAGATGGCTGATCCAAGCCGTCCATCGTGTAGACCACTTAAAAAAGTCCTAAGGGACGTTATTCTTTTGGATAAAATCACAGAAACTGGGGCATTGGGAGGACCTGTTCTTTACTGCGTAAGGAGAGCTGCGTAAAAACTCCACCGACCAACTGCATGCGAACTCTGCTGTGTAAACAACTTTTGTCCGATTTCTACTGACTCCAGCAAGGTCGGTTCTCCAAAACTGACCTCTCCACCACCCTCTCCTGCTATAAAATAAATAGAAGAAAGAGAGAAAAAAAGGGAGAAGAAAGAGAGGAGGCAGGGAGCACTCAACGTGGAGCAGCTTTCCTGAAGAGAGTTTTTTTTTTCATTCCTTTTATTTTTTGTTCTTTTATCTAGCATAATCATGTTTATGCTAGGCTAAACTCCTTAACTAGGGCTGAGATGAAGCCCTTAATTTGAATAACTCTTGTCATGTATTGATTTTATCTGGGTTTGATTAATTTGTTTCTTTTTCTAGTGTGCTTAACTGAAAATTTTGTACTTCACCATTCTATGAGCTTAACCAAAGTCCAGATGTGGATGTTGTTTGGAATCTTATTCTAGGTGCTTGTGTCTGACCATGAACGAGTTTCCTATAGAGAAAGAGATAGGAATCTACATCTTTTCATTCCTGACCATGGATGGAAAGATGTGATCCTTATGCTTTAAGGGATTATACATTCTGCGTACCCGACCAAGGACATAGAGTGTGCTTTATTTATTAAATTTTTATCAATCTGAATTAAGATAAATCAACAGGTAAAACAAGGGTCAGGATAATTAGGGGTGGATTCAAAAGTCCTAGTACTCTCCTTGATTGAATTTTTCTCATTGTTCTCAGTTATTTTTCATAGATATTTATAATTTTACTCAATTGTTAACAAAACTATTTGTTGGATTAGTTAAGAAGAATCGTGAATTGCGAATTGTGACAACCAGTCATCATGGGAACGATCTCGTAATACATACCGTGTCTACATCTAATTCGTATACTTGCGAGTTTAAAATCATTTAAATCGGATTGGTTTAAATAAAAAATTAAGTTTTTAGTGCCGTTGTCGGGGACTGTTTCAGTCCAAATTGGATTTAGGATTCTTTCTTATCATAATTCATAGCCTTAGGATTTTTCTAGCATTATTTTAGGAAATTTAATTTATTTTTTTATTTTTATTTTGTTTACAGGAATTGAGAAAGGAAGCTGCAAAATAAAATTGTCTTCAAAAAGAGGAGCTCCCAAATCTTTAGTCATCGATCATCTCCTGTTCCGGGTTCTTTCTTCCAATTCTTGTTTACATAGTTTTATCTTGTTTTTAGGAATTTATATTTTTTAGTTCTAGTTTTATTTTTTTTACGTTGCATCTTAGTTTAGTTTTCTTTCTTACATTACAATAACATAGTTTATGCTAGGGCGTAAATCTCTGAACATAGAACTAGCACCTTTTGATCCTGAAATAGAAAGAACCTTTCGTAGAAGATTTAGAAACATCCTATTTGAAATGGCAGACAAGAATGGAATTAAAGCTCTTAGAGATTATTCAGTTCCTGTCCAATTCAATGCGCCTTCATGCATAGTGTTGCCAGCCACCACGGCAACACACTTTGAACTTAAACCTGGGGTAATACAATTGTTGCTCTCTTTCTATGGTTTAGACAAGGAGGATCCATATCATCATGTGAAAGAATTTTTAGACAATTTGCTCTACCTTTAGGTTTCAAAACTTTTCAGATGATTCAATCTGTTTGCGCCTTTTTCCTTTTTCTTTAAAAGATAAGACAAAATCATGGTTGAATTCTCTAGGAGTTGGGTCTATCACTACATGGGACCAACTGTCTAAGAAGTTCATAAACAAGTTCTTCCCAGTTCATAAAACTAATGCTCTCTATAGGAAAATTACTAATTTCACACAAAAAGAGGGGGAGCACTTTCATGAATGTTGGGAAAGATGGAAGGACTTGCTTCTTAAATGTCCACACCATGGTTTTGATAAGTGGCAACAGGTTCAATACTTCTATGACGGTTTGACACCCCAAAACCGTCGCATGGTTGATGATACTAGTGGAGGGTCATTCATGACCAAAAGTGACGTCGAAGCTTGGAATTTCTTTAAAACTTTGTGTGAAAACTCCCAGCAATGAGACTATTTAAATAGAGGTGAAAGAAGTCCCCAACTGCAGAAGAAAGGTGGTATATATGAGATATTAGTCACGCCAGATCTTTATGGCAAAATTGATAGCCTGACACAGAAAGTTGATGCGTTGATGTTAAATAATGGACCTGCACAATCAACTCAAATCAAGTCATGCGCTATGTTTCAGTCCCGCCCATCCTATGTATTCTTGTCCATCTGGTGCAGCATTTCCAGAATTTCTCTCTGAACAAGTGCATGCTATGAAAACTTTCTGGAGACATGGGAATGATCCTTATTTAGACACCTACAACCTAGGGTGGGCTAGACATCTAAATTTTTCTTAGGCAAAAGGACCATAACAAGGAGGACCATCTGGAAATCCTCCTATGCAACCTTATCCCCAAATTGGCAGTCAACAACTTCAATAGCTTCCGCAGTATCAACAAGTACCTCCACAATCTAGGAAACCATCTCTTGAGGATACACTCAATCTTTTTATGTAGAGTTCTCTTCAATTTCAAAAAGACACCCAACAAACTTTACTAGCTAACCAGCAAAGCTTACATGCAAATGCGTAATCTATTGTCAAGCTAGAAGTATAATTGGGTTAACTTGCTGCCGCATTGAGTGAGAGAGAGAAAGGAAAGTTCCGTAGTCAACCCGTGGCAAATCTAAAAGGATAGTATGAGATTGGCTCTAACTCAAATCAAGAACAATATCATGAGCAAGTCAAATCTATCATTACCCTTAGGTCCGGTAAACAGATCGAGAACAAAGTAGAGATGCCTAGGGAAGAATAAAATTCCAAATCGGAAGACCAAAATGAAGCGAAGAGACATACTAGTGCATCCAAAGTCCAAAAGCACTCTGATCCTTTAGAAACCACTCATGTGCCATCTTATGTGCCTAAAGCACCTTTCCCTCAAGGTTAAGAAAGGAAACAACTTTAATGAGATATTGGACATGTTTAAGTAAGTACAAATTAACATTCCATTGCTTGATGCTATCAAGCAAGTCCCTGCTTACGCTAAGTTTCTTAAAGATTTATGTACTCAAAAGTGTAAGCTGAAGGTTCATAAGAAGGTCTTCTTTGCAGAGCAACTCAGCTCCATGATTCAACATAAGACCCCTTCTAAATTTAGGGATCCAGGAGATCCTACCATTTCTTGCATCATAGGAGAGCATAAGATTGAGAAGGCATTGCTTGATTTAGGGGCGAGCGTTAATTTGTTACCATATTCTGTGTATGAGTAGTTAGGACTTGGTGGGCTGAAACCAACTAATATAACACTACAACTAGATGATAGATTTATCAAGGTACCCCGTGGTGTTATTGAGGATGTGCTAATCCAATTTGATAAGTTTTATTTTCCAGTGGATTTCATCGTTCTAGATACTCATCCTATCGAGAATCCTACTAGTCAAATCCTGATTATTCTGGGAAGTTCATTCTTAGCCACATCCAATGCTATCATAAATTGAGGAATGAAGTCATGAATTTATCTTTTGGTAACATGAAGATAAAGCTCAATGCTTTCAATGCTGCACAACAACCAGCAGACTCAGATGATATATTTGATGTGGACATGATTGAAAGTCTAATGCATGAATCTTTCCTTCAATCTTTCGAAGATGCGCTTGAGACTTTCTTAGCACATTTTGGCATGAATTTTAACATAGAGAGTTCCATCCAAAAATTCAATGCATTACTCGACTCTACTCCTATAATGGAGGCTACAAAATGGAAAATTAAATTGGAACTTCTTCCACCATTTAAGTCTAAACTGGTCCCGTCTATTGAGAAACCAATTAAACTTGACCTTAAACAATTACCTGAAACTTTGAAGTATGCATTTTTAGGTTATTCTGAAACCCTACCTTTCATCATAGCTTCTAACCTTGCTGAGGAACAGGAGGGTAAGTTGCTTAATGTTCTTGGAGAACATAAGGCAGCTATTGGGTGGACAATAGCGGACATAAAGGGAATAAGCCCCACTTTGTGTATGCATCGTAATGATCTTGAAGAAAATGCGGAAACGTCGTGTGAAATGCAAAGGAGGCTTAACCCTAACATGAAAGAAGTTGTTCGAGCGAAAGTGCTTAAATTATTAGACGATGGCATCATTTACCCCATTTCAGATAGCACGGTTCAAGTTGTTCCCACAAAATCTGGAATTGGTTAATCAAGGTGTTGAGGAAATTTAGTTGGCGGACCCAGGTTATTAAGATTGATTAATTCATGGTTCATTCTTGTCTGACTGAAGACGTTAAACTTAGCGCTCCTGGAAGGTAACTCAACTTTTCATTTCATTTCATTTTCCTAGTTAGTTAGTTCAATGTTTGTGGGTAACATTGCTGCAAACCTTCATGAGACTACAACTCGTCCACTGGGAGAAACCTAGAGGTTTAAAGGCTTGTTGCATATGCTAAATGTAATCGAGAGTACATGTAAAAGTGGTATAGGTAGGATTTTCTTTTTGTGATTTTATTGTTGTTGATTTCTCTCTTGTGCTAACTCGCTTTTACATTGATATTTTTAGAAAAGCCTCTTGATTCTCCGTCCAGGTACTATCTTTCCATCACTCTCCTTTTACTTTCATTGTTCCATGTGCATTGCATGCTTATTTCTTTTACATTGAGGATAATGTAGATTTTATATTGGGAGTGAGAGATTAGGTTACCTAAGTAGTATTTTCTTAGTCGTGAGCAAAAATTGTGAAAATTTTTAACTTTTTTTGGAATTTCTTGTGAATTTGAAATGATTTTAAATGATAGTCGTGATTGCAGAATTACAAGAAACAGAATGTTGGTAATTTATGACTATTGGATTCAGTTGTCTGTTAGATTTCATAGTTAAGTTTGAATTGTTATCCCATGATTAGAAGTTGTAAACATTGATTGAGTCATGATTTCACATACCACATCTCGCTTACACATTAAGGTTTCGATTCGATAATTGAATGATTAACTTGGTAATCACTAAGCATGGAAGGAACCAGCATGAAAAAAAATTAATATTTTTTATCAGGATCAGTAAGAAGAATTAGAAGGGTAAGTCGCATAATCTTCACCTAGGTTTGCTCCCTATAGGTGTAGATTCGATCCCCCATGGTTGATATTTAGAAAAACTAGGTTTGCTCCCTATAGGTGAAGATTTGATTCCCCTCCTTGGCGTTACAATTTATAAAGAAAATCAAAGGCTGATAGAATGAAAAATTAATTTGTAAGGTAAGTGTTCAGTTTGGTTGTCATGAATTCTGTCGTTAAGAACCAATGATATCATGAAATTGCCATTGGATCTCTTAATAGTGATAAGCCAAGATTACATTATACACTCATGGAACTCAATGTTTAGAATGTTTTAATTTATGGATTAATATTTTGAACTTGATTATGAAGTTTACTGCAAGCTTGATTCCAGGAAACAATTCTACTCACCATTCATGAATCTTAGAAATCTCACATCTTGACTATTTGTTCATAAGTCACTTCGGTTTACAGGAATTGTCTTTTATTACTGAAATTATTTTTCGCATGTTTTGCTCGGGACTAGCAAAATGCTGGTTGTGGGTTGTGATGAGGGTTGAATTGCATATCAGACCCCAGTTATTACCTGATTTTACGTACATGATAATGTTTAATGTCATATTTTAAATGTGTTTTTGTTACAGGTAGTAATTTGGAGCGTGGACTGAAAAAGAGTATTACAAGCATGAAATTAATGTTCCGAAGTCAACAAAGCAAGGGAAGGACTCCAGAGGACCAAGATCGAAGGATTTACATGCCATGAATTTGAGGAAATCAAGTTGTTCACGTTAAAGAGGCCCGAAATTGGTCCGAAATGCAAGATCATAGGGTTCCTGCCATCCATTCGGTTCGAAACTTCATACATGGTTTGAGGGCCATAAATTAATCATACATATCAAATTTCAGCCCTCAGATCACTATGAAAGTGCCCTAATTGACAGATCAGCCTATAAACCATTGATTTTGGGCCCACCTACAATCTGGATATGCCTCAACTTTGGTCTCAACCCTTTAAATGGGGAGACAAAATGAATGGATGGTTTGGATTTCTTAGAAATATCTCAGTGGACCCCACATGTATAGCGTGTGTACATAGAGTATACACGCTCGCGCCGCACCGGACCGATTGACTCGGTCAAAGTCAGTGTTGACCGACCGCCTTCAGCAAAAAATGAAAATTTCCATTTTTTTAAATAGTGACCGTGAAACGGATGCTCGGTTCGCAGTTGTGGGCCCCATCTACTGTCCAAACGGGTGATCCACACTGTCCATTCATTTCCTAGAGCTGCCATAACCTATGCCTAGCTGACAGAATTTGAAGACATCATGTTATTAGTTTTTCAATCGTTCAAAATGTAGAATGAACGGTAGGTTTAAAAGTTTGTGAACCGCATCAATGGACACCTAAAACTTTCCCTTCTCAAATAGTTTTTCGAGTAGAATTTAATGAACGGCTTGGATTAATGAAAACAACATCGAAGTGGGCCCCATCATCACTACAGCGTATACAGTGTGCGATCCCTGTTTTCGTGTCCGAAAACCGACCGACTTTTGGGGCGATTGCACAATCAAAATGTTGATCAGATAGCTGATCCACGCTGTCCATCGTGTAAACCACTCAAAAACGTCCCAAGGGACGTTATTCTTTTGGACAAAATCACAAAAACAGGGGCGTTGGGAGGACCCGTTCTTTGCTGCGTAAGGAGAGCTGCATAAAAACTCCACCGACCGACTGCATGTGAACTCTGCTGCGTAAACAGCTTTCGTCCGATTTCTACCGACTCCAGCAAGGTCGGTTCTCCAAAATCGACCTCTCCACCGCCCTCTCCTGCTATAAAAGAAATAGAAGAAAGAGAGAAAAAAAAGGGAGAAGAAAGAGAGGAGGCAGGGAGCATTCAACGAGGAGGAGCTTTCCTAAAGAGAGTTTTTTTTTTCATTCCTTTTATTTTATGTTCTTTTATCTAGCATAATCATGTTTATACTAGGCTAAACTCCTTAGCTAGGGCTGAGATGAAGCCCCTAATTTGAATAACTCTTTTCAAGTATTGATTTTATCTTGTTTTAATTGATTTGTTTCTTTCTTTAATATGCTTAACTGAAATTTCTGTACTTCGCTATTCTATGAGCTTAACCAAAGTCTAGATGTAGATGTTGTTTAGAATCTTATTCTAGGTGATTGTGTCTGACCATGAACAGGTTTCCTATACAGAAAGAAATACGAATCTATATCTTTTCATGCTTAACCATGGATGAAAAGATGTGATCCTTATGCTTTAAGGGATTATACATTCTGTGTGTCCGACCAAGGACATAGTGTGCTTTTTTATTAAATTTTTATCAATCTAAATTAGGGTGAATCAACAGGTAAAACAAGGGTCAAGATAATTAGGGGTAGATTCAAAAGTCCTAGTACTCTCCTTGATTGAATTTTCCTCATTGTTCTCAATTATTTTTCATAGATATTTGTTATTTTACTTAATTATTAGCAAAACTATTTGTTGGATTAGTTAAAAGAATCGTAAATTACGAATTGTGACAACCAGTCCTCGTGGGAACGATCTCGTAATACGTACCATGTCTACATCTGATTCGTATACTTGTGAGTTTAAAATCATTTAAATCAATTTGATTTAAACAAAACATCAATGTATCAGTTATATAACATGTCAAAGTAAATATAACATATCAACATAAAAGAATACTTTTCTGACATCTTACTTCAAATCTATCATGGACCAAACGAACGGCCTCCATCTCTAGCTCCTCAATGGTAAGCTCTAAGATAAGAACTATCTTAGTCTGTAGGAGAACATTTTCATTTTCATATATAGAAATACACACACACACACACACACACACACACACACACACATATATATAGAGAGTTCAATAAGTGATCACTTAGCTTCATAAAAATTGACTTACATCTTCACTCTCTAGTATTTGATGAATCTTCTTATACCTCCAACCCTTCCACCTCGATATTGTGTGAATCTTGGAATTTGGGAGGGAATGTATGAAATGATACATTGTCGGAGAGCCGATACTCTCTCAAGGGCCCATATCTGTTACAATAAAATGACAAGATGATGTTAAATATATATAGTTTCGTATAAAATATATATTAAAATAGACAAGGAAAGAATCCTTACTTGTACGGGAAATATGCAACCGGTGACATTGTAATGAAGCCCATGTGATGTCATCAAGGCATTATCGATCCATTCAGTCATCATCTGGAAGGCCACACTACCCCAAGGGTAGATATTAAAGTCTTCCAATGAGTCAACAAGGTCAATAAATTCTATACAACACATAATATTTGTGTTGGTTCCCTTAACAAACCACTCTACACATAATATTAGGGCTACCTTCACGACATCTTCATGTTTATTGCTATCAACTATCTTATTGAACACCTCCTGTACATGTTTCTTTAGGATAAAATTTTCATCGAAGTTTTTTTTTTCTTATTGACTTCTTCAAATGAGGGATATTAGGTATGGAGAGGTCACCAGTCTTTAGCCTTGTTATTAAGGTGAAGTCCATCTCAAAAAACTTTATACGGTTCCCCTGTATCTCAAATACAAGATTGCCTATATTTCTCTCAATAAGTGAGTGAAAAATGGTTCCTATAAATCTAAATGATGGAATGTGTAATAAAAATGAGAATGAGGTCTACCTAAATATATTTATTTTAATGTCATTATTCTCCAACCCACTCTTGATGCTATCAAACCACCATGTCAAAGAACATTTGCATGATAGGGTGGGGGCCGACTCGCCAAATCACTTATGCAACGGTTTGTTATCTACAAGGATGAATGAGAAATTATATCAATGATAAAATTCAATATTTAACGAAGCATAATGTGAAAGTTCACTTGTTGTGGTGAAAAATCATAAAGTATGGTGTGTGAGTTTGCCAAGTCGGCAGTTAGTTTTTGGCGAATTCCAAATGAAAGTATAAGACTTATAAGTGAAGTTTCACAAGTTTTGTGCCTGTTTCATTCATATATCAGTCAATTTCATGAAGTTGTCAATAAATTTATACAAGGTTGTTGATCAAAAAGATGTTAATATCATGCAGTTATCGGTCATTTTAACATTCAACAAGTCTGCGGCCAATTTTACTAAGTTATCGGTCAATTTTCTGAGCTATATGTTGCATTTCGGCTCAAGAACGTCATGAAATTGACCATGAGTGAATTTCACTAAGGATTGAAAATGATCGTTAAGTGAAAGGAATTGAGCATGAAATGCATGGAATTGATTGTGAAGTGAAGGGAATTGACCATGAATTGAAGGGAATTGTCTGTGAAATGCATGGAATTGACCGTGACATGAAGGTGATTGTCCGTGAAATGCATGGAATTGATCGTGAAGTGAAGGGAAATGAGCATGAAATGCATGGAATTAACCGTGAAGTGAAGGGAATTGTCCATGAAATGAGTGGAATTTACCGTGATGTGAAGGGGATTGTCCGTGAAATGCATGGAATTGACCGTCAATTGAAGGGAATCGTCTTGCAATGTATAGAATTAACCGTGACATGAGGGGGATTGTCTATGAAATACATGGAATTGACCGTGAAGTGAAGGGGAGTCACCGGAAATGACCGTGAAGTGAAGGGGATTGACCGTGAAATGCTGCACGGAATTCACCGTGAAGTGAAGGGGATTGACCGTGAAATGCATGGAATTGACCGTGAAGTGAAGGGGAGTCGCTAGAAATGACCGTGGAATGCATGGAATTGACCATGAAGTGAAGGGGAGTCGCTGGAAATGACTGTGAAATGCATGGAATTGACCATGAAGTGAAGGGGATTGACTGTGAAATGCATGGAATTGACCGTGAAGTGAAGGGGACTGATCGTGAAATGCATGGAATTAACCATGACGTGAAGGGAATTGACCATGAAATGAATGGAAATGACCGTGAATTGAAGGAATTGACCGTGTAGTTAATTATATGTTTCTTGCAGTTGCGAGTCAAATTTAACTTAGCGCTCAGTCAATTCCATTCACTTTGTGGTCATTTTAAGTCAGTTCACAGTCATTTAACTCAGTTCACGGTCATTTTAGGTCAGTTCACGGTCCTCATCAATAACTCAGTGGGTCCTCGGTCTATTAACTCAGTCAGTGCTCGTCGGTCTTCGTTTAGTTTCACATCTCATTTCGTTCTTTGTTTCAAAAACACTCATTGTGGGCCATTTGAGCATTAACTTTTATCCATCTATCAGGACATGCCATACCATTCAATGTTTAAAATAAATTAGGGCTATATATGAGTCAAGCTAGCTTGAACAGCTCGCTCGAGACGTCCAGAGTCAGCTCGGATTGACTCGGCTTGAAAGGCCAATTAGAGGCGAGTATAATTGAGTTCAAGCCGAGTTCGAGCATGGTGTATTGCAACTCGACTCGACTTGAACTCGACTTGACTCAGCATGGACGATTCAAGCCGAGCTTGGCCCACCTCGACTCGACTCGAACTCGACTTGACTCAGCATGGACGAGTCAAGCCGAGCTTGTCCCACCTCGACTCGACTCAACTCGATGTACGACACTAAAATCAAATGATAAATGGATTGTGGACCATGAGTATATGACCATGCACATATATAGTATAATATATAGTGAGGTCTACAAAAAGTGAGGGATTTGAATATACCTACCGTTTGAAGTTTCTTAGATGGGGGGACCATTTTTGTCCTTTCTTCGGTTCACAAAAGTCGAAAATGACGTGCGTGGGATCTGTATTTTCGACCGGACAAAAGGGATATAAAAAATGAAGAAAAGGGAGGGTTTTACTCGAAGGTGGACAGTCACAGAGGGGGAGAAGTAATCAGAGAATCAGATTCGGTCAGCTAGGATGAAGAAGCAGGGAGAGGAAAGAAGAAAAAATCAGATTTTCGGTTGAGATGGGGCTGGCAGCGTTCGAAGGGGCATCTGTTTTAGAGTGGGGAAATTTTTTCATGTGCAAGAGCATCTGTATGCCTCGGGAGTATTCTTGGCAACTAAAAAGAAATGGGCTTAAAAAGGTTGTGGACCATATACTGGTCGTACAGGTGGAAATTTCTCTTTTTAGGGGGTATTATTTGGTACTCTTGCAGAGAATGATACTCGATGTACAGGCACTAAAAAGATGTACACGTGTCACATTTTTACTCAACTTAAACCGACTAAATTGTGGAACCCACTCTAACTGAATCACAGTCCCATAATCAGATGGGTTGAACTATCCTTTACTCCGATTCATTGTTACTTGATTGTTGAAACAGGACCATTGAACCACGTTGATACTCATCATCTTTAAATTCGTACACTTTATAGTACTACCATCTGAACCGTCTAAACTGTGGAACGTGAAATGGGAATTCTTTGGGCGAGATTGAAGGATTTCTTCACAACAGGGATGCCATTATCACATATTGTGAGAGATCAAGGCCACTTATCATGTGGGTTCCATGTTGAACAAAATAGTTTGGTACTTTGATTGGGTGGAACTCAAGTAGTACGTTGAATATGGATGGTTGGTCATTCTTGCGGCACGTGCGTCTCATCTACGTGTGTGGTCCACCGTATGAGTGGAGCTATCTAATGTTGAGGTCTGCATGGGCAGAACCCATAGTGTAACCCACCTTACGAATGGGCTTGATCTCGTGCATTTACACTGAGAATCACGGCTTCATATGTTCTCTCGTGCGTCAACTTTTAACTTTTGTGCCGTGATAGGGTGTGAATTAGAATCCAAATCATAATTATCATATAATCCAAATACAATAATGGTATATTAAATTAGAGTTTTCCAATAAATTAATGTTGTTGCTAAACCGACAGCAAATGCTAATAATCTCTTTAATATTGTACAAAGCCACAGAATAAGGAACAATGTACAAAATCCATTTACAAGGAACAATAGACCTAACCCTTCGAAATGGAAGTAATATTTTTGTCCTAGGCAAATTTTGCGCCGAAAGAAATTATATAAACGCTCTATGACATGTGAGGAGATATGCGACAAATGATGGAGAGTAATAAAGTGAAAGCAAAAAAACATCGTGAGGTTCATCAGGGTCTTCAAAACAAAAAAAAAAAAAAAAAAAACTGACATTGGTGAATTCTCAGTCTACTGATAATTTCCTAGCAAACTTAAGAGGTGGAGGGATGACTAATCTTTCAACAAGAGTCAGTCGGGTGAAACCATAAGGCTGTCCTCCATCACTATAGGTGGTTGTGAGAAAAAATAGTTGAGATAGCCGTCCCACGGCCAACAGGATTTTGGAGACCTCCAAAATATTCATATGACTAGGGCAACTCTATGAAGATGTTGATCCATTCAAGGGGCAACCACCCCTTGCCAGTGACTCTAGAAACTTATGCTAGAGTCTAGTTGTCTGAGGGGCAATCATCAATATTGCTAAGAACACCACAAAATTATGCATGAATCGATCCACCAAGGCGATGCAACTTAGGGATTGCACAATCCCAAGTGTAGGGTTGCGAAGTAATATATTCTCGGTGAGACTAAAGCTAATCCATATGGACTATAATGTGGTTAAGAGCACAATAGGATTCAACTACTTCTAAAACTAAAATTTAGCAAATGATTTAAGGTAACACAATAATATAGAAGCATTAGGGATCCAATGATCCACTTCAAGCAATTACAATGTATAATTTATTAATTCATCTTTTATAACTCAATTAGAATTGGATTTCAATTCATTCTAATCGGAAGATAATTCGGTTAAACTAATCACAAATATCCAGCATGTATGATTTTAATTCTCTCATGAACCACTTGGTGATCAATCATAGGGAATTCAACAATTTATTATGCCCAAAGTATACAATGGACCAATGAATTTTACAGATTGATTCATTCTCTAAACAAGTTAAGCAATTGCTAAATCAAAGCATCTATTGTAACCATATTTCACAATGAATCCAAAAATAAACAACTCAAGGCCTTAAAGTAAAATTCAAACCAATCTCAATTAAATAAGTATCATGAAATCTCAAAGTATAAATCAATAAATTAGAACATTGTAATAAATTAGAAGCTTTACCCCTTAGCCTTAGCTAAGACATTAGCTAAATATAGCTAATTTAAAAATAAAAGAAAAATAAAATATCTACTAGCACTTATCATGGCCCAAACTTGGAAACCAGGCTTACAAAATTTTCGATCGCTGAATCCAACGTCGACAGCCTTCGTAATACCGCATTCTTGGCTCTCGGCACCCATACACTAGGTTCCGATCCTGGAATGCTACAAGGAGGACTTCTAATTATCAATTTGATTCGTAATGAGCATAGTCATAAGCATAACCCACGAACAATAACCATAAGAACACCATAACAAAATCCACTATCATTAAAAACTTTGAGTACAATGCATCTGAAGAGAAATACAAGATAATACAAATAACGGAAACTCCAAAGGCTTGACTACACGCTTCTGCTGCTACTATGCTACGGCTGCATCCTGGCGTCATCTGCACGCATCGATTATGCATAAGCTTATAGAAAACTTAGAGGGCGGTGTAAGTGTGTGCGCAATATGAGCATGCTCGGAATGTAAGGTCAGAGTAATGCGGAGATATGCTGATGAGTACATGAATGCAATTAGCTATACCAAAGCTATGCGGTGCAAGATATGAATGTTATCGGCCATGTCAAGACCATGCGATGCCTGATGCAACTGAAGTATACCAATCCTCATCCAAATCCTCATATAGGTTATCAATATCAGTACAGTTCTCATTCTAGATAATCACGAGAGTTTAGTACACTCCAAATGGCACTGTTGCTCTCCCAGTCATACAGTCAAAGTGAGCGTAAGAAATCTCACTATCCACCTAGCCAATAGTCTGTCAATACCTATTCGACACGTCGATAGCGGACCCATTCATGAGCTGGTTAGACTCAACCTAGTTTTGCCCACTACCCTCAGGCGAGTAAGGCCACATCCCTTTCCAACCGACCATGACACAGTGGAAGACGCGACCTCTTGCTATTTGGCCCTTGTGCGCTCAAATATCCACTCAGTCTTGAAGTTGGAGTCATCTTCTGGTACCATCGGGTTTAGAAATTTTTACCCAGGGACATTTATGGCGCCTTGATGCTTACTAATATTTTTCGGTATCCAATCCAGCCACCCACGATGTGTTTGTGGAGGTTATGGCCCTGATGTTGCTATGGCACACAATAATCACAATCACACAAATGCAAGTGCATGATCACACTACCAAACATGCAACAATCATGTGCGTACCGCGCACACATGTAGGGCAACTATGCCTATTAGGGAGCCCATAAATAATCCACCTGAAGGCATATGCTATGATCAGTCACTCCTCATATCAGGCATGCATATGATGCGTATGATCATGTATCACGAATATATACTAAACATGCTATGTGGCAATGGCCTCTGTTCAAAAGGAAGATGGGCCTAGATGGCCTACACAATACAAGTATGGGCCTACCAATGGGCCTTAGGGAGAGTGACAATGCGGATATTTAATCGACATCATCCTTACAATGTGGGCATTTAACCATCATTGTTTTCAAGGCACATCCCATTATAAATATCATTATATATACCACGAAGAAATCACACATTGCAATGGACTTAAATTCATCCCACTGGGCCTTAAGTACATCAAATAGGCCGTATCACATGGGCCTTGCATGCATCATAATGGGCCTTATATACGTCCTATTGGGCCTCAACCCATGGGCCTCCAATACATCAAATGGGCCTCATATATATACATGAATCATATAAAAAGATTAATTGGACCACACTCCAAATAACAGTGGTGACAATGATTTTCACCATTAAAATTCTTAAGTCCCACCATAGCATTTATTTTCTATCCAGTCTGGTCATGGGGCCACACAAACTTGGATTAAGGGAAAAATAATTTCCTAACGATCTAAACTTTTGTAACAACAAAAGTACTTTAATGGTAGAAGCTCAATCCCCATTGCCTTTATACTGGGTGGTCCACTTGATCCTATATCTATCTCATTTTAGTCTCAAGCTGTGAGACGGGCTTTCAAAATGGTTGGACGGTTGGGATGCAACACATGCATAATGCTAGGTCCCATGGGGATGGACAGCATAGATAAATCACATACCTCATGATGGGGGTCCCCATTGATGAGAGGTGTGGGTACAATACATACATTAGTGGGTCCCATGTGGGGCCCACCACAATGTCTATTTTCCACCCAAACTGTGGATAAGATCACACAGACATGGAGGCCCACCGAAATGTTTATTTTCCACCCAATCTATTGATAAGGCCACACGTACCTGGGGCCCACCATAATGTTTTTTTTCCACCCAACCAGTTGATAAGGTCATGTGGACCTGGGGCCCACCGAAATGTTTAATTGCCACCTAAACTGTTCATAAGGTCATGTGGACCTGGGGCCCATGGTGATGCTTATTTGCCTCCCAACCATTCATAAGGTCACGTGGACCTGTATGAAGAAGAAAAATAATTTTCATATGGTCCAAAACTTCTGACCCAAAAAGGGTTTCAATGGCGGATGTTCAATCCAATTGTTCCCTGTGATGTGGGTCACCTGAGTTCCAAATATGGCTGATTTTTGGGGTGGCTCGCTGCCCAGAGGGAGGCCCACCAAATGCAAGGTGTTGATGATCGACACCCATCACGGTGGGGCCCACAGCTGGGACGCACGGTCCCTGGCCACCATCAGCACGTAGCAGGCGTTGTCTGCGCCTCTGACAGCAGCAGCATCAGCTGCTGCATCTCATCATTTTCATTTATTTTTTAAAGCATATTTTTCTGGGAAATTTTATAGGTGGGGCCCTCATTGGGGAAATCCACCCCGCCCATTGGCTTCTATGGCTCAAGACAAGCTAAACAAGATCAATATGCAGCATATTTGGCGAATAAAAAACATCAAGATGAGTTTTTAATGGTCACTACTACTATTTCCTATGATATGGCCCGCTTGATTATCAGATCAGCCTCATGTTTTGGCTCAATGCCTAAAATAATCTGAGAAAAAGGATGGACGGCTTGGATCAAGTACATACATCAAGGTGGGGCTTGCATGAGCGGCCCACCCCCATGCTTAGTCCACCCCAACGTCAGTTTACACTTCATCGTTAGCCACACCCCATGCCTGTTCGTCCAGCGTCTCTGGACGTTGAACGGTGCGGAACACACAGATATCATGGTGGGTCCCACATGCACGTGGCCCACTTGCATGCATATACATAATATATATATATATTATATTCCATATGTATAATATATATTATATTATATATATCATATATATATATTATATAAAATATAATATATAAAGAGAAGGGGGTATTGGATCCATCTAAACAGTGGATGGTGTGGATCATCACCTGCAATAGGGTGGGCCACACCATCTGATGTTGGTGGACAGGGTAGATATAACAAATATTGATGAGATCCACACCATCACAATGGAAAGAGAAAGAGTGAGTGAGAGAAATAGAGAGAGAGATCGCTGGAGTGGAGGGAACCCCGCTACTATGGGCCCCTCATATGATTACATTACATAAATTAAATTGAGTCCCAACATAGGTGGGCCATTAAATTAGACATTAACGATGGATCACCCACCTTTAAGCCTTCTCCTTGATCCCTTGGGCTTCTTAGCTCCTATGATCAACTTTTAACGGTGGATGATGGAGTTTTGATGGTGAGGATGAGAGATGAGAGAGTAGGGACAGTGGGCCACACTTGTTATTATGGATGGGAGCTTGGATGTATGGAATTGCTTGGGAGGGGGGGGGTTGGGAAATGAGAGAGAGAATGGGGATGGGATGATATGGATGGAATGATGTGGTGGTTGTAAGGAAAGGAGATGAATGGGTATGGTTTGGTTTGAAAATGTGTAAAAGAGGAGTGGTGAGGGGAGAGATATGGTTGACTTATGGGAAAAGAGAGAGAGGTCACTTGTACTTGTTGTTGGGTGAGGTGGCATGGAGATAAGGTGGTGTACTTTGACTTGATTTGATGTGACATATCGTAAAAATTCCCATGAAGTTCGCAACGCGCGACGTATCTTCAGAATGAACGCAGGCCCACATCTCCTGGCTTGGGTACCGGTTCGGTGCGTAAGTTGCAGTGTTAGAACCGTGGCTACGGCGTGGTCGCTTAGGTACAAGTTTCGGATCAAGCCGACTTTGGTACGTGGGGCCCGGCTTAGGATTGCATGCAAACGTCGGATACGGGTCGAGAGTTGTCTGAATTCGGCCGAGAGAACCACGGAAGCCTACGGAACGATACGAACTAGGACATAAGTCTTACAACCAGGAAGGAAATCGAAGTGAAAGGACATTGTAAGCATTCCTCCTAAGCCTTTTTACTCTCCCTAAACTCTATGAGATGATTTGGGATGTGAAAAACATCTCTTTAAATAAATCGGAGCTCCAAACTTCCGCACCCTTCTGGAAAATTCACAAACCGACTTTGGTTTATGCAATTAGGCACGCCGTAGATAGGAGCTCGATTTGATCAATAGATCGTCGATGGGATCGAAGATATTATAGATGGGATCGATTTGGAGTTGAAGTATGTCTAACAAGTTGTAACGTCCTGAAAAATTTGTTTTGAAACCCAAGTTCAATGACGGGCAAAGCTACTCAAGGGTCATACCTGACTGGCTAGTAACGGCAAGGTGTACAGTGGTCTTAAGATTTAAGTAATTAAGGTCAGGCAACCATTTTTATGAATAACAAGTGGTTAAAATTGCAAGCACGACTAGCCCCAATGCCAGCTAAGACCCGAGAGAAATTCTGAGGGCCTTCCCCTCTCAAGAGTGCCCTGAAACACTTCAAGGGACCTAGACCACGCGTCGGGTGTCCGCTAGCCTCAAAACTATAGAATAATTTCTGGCTTACTGGGCTTGACATCCATCGTGGGAGTTGAACCTAAATAGTGTCTAGAACTGCTCAACTTGAGCCGAAGGATGGGTGCATGAGTGCAAATACCCTAGAGAAGAACATGAAACTTAAGTGAATTAAGTTGTACACTCTTTCATCAAGTTGAGAGTTTTGGATTGTTGGTTTAATGTGAAACTTTACACATAGGGTAAGGATAATTCCCTGCACACATTCGTAAAACAACAGCCCCGATTGAGCATCGATGACTATTGATCTGAAGTAGACTCCCCGCGGTTGATATGTGTATCCAATCATGTCAAGACTGTCTCGCATATATCCATTAGTGAGGGACCTACCCCATGGTGTAGAGGAACCCACAGGCCTTCCTGGGGGCCCCATTAGTTGGAAATGACCTCCCTTAGGGTGTAGAAGACAAACAAAGTGGCCCTAGGGCCATTAGCGTACCATCTAAAGCTATAAATAACTCAAAAATTGCACCCCTTTCTCCCTATCCCAATTTAGCAACCTTAAATTGGGAGAAAGAAAATGGAGAAGAGAGATCAAAGGAGTGCTTGCTAAGAGAGGTGACCCCTCTTCCATTTGGCTCAAGAGCCTAACCGCTACCATTGCCGCTATCGGAACTCCTTTGGCGACGATTTAGGGTAAAACCGAAACCTTCCTTATAGATTTAGATCTCTAAATGGACTTCCCCCAACCTTAACAAAACTGTCTACTCGTGTAGGCGGTCGATGATCCTCCCTTGGAAACGTAACCCTAAGAACGAGTCTAAGTCGAATGCACTAGTAAAAGATGCAGACCATAAGTGCTTAGGTTGCAGTTTATCAATGTTACTATTTCAGTTAATGATTTATATTTGCTAATATAAGATTTGCATGATAACTTAGGTGCATTTCAAATTATGTCCAATGATTTACAAAGTGTAGTATAGTGATACCTACATGTTCGATGAATTGTCTGAATGCGTACGTTATTGAATTTAGTTATTAAATGTGAATCCCTTTTCTTGTAAATGCTAGGTGATTTGATTAGAAAGACAAATGGGACTACAAGAGTAGTCGAGTTAGTCAGCAAATTCCCAGATATGGGTTGACCGAATTAGGCTAGCCATCCTGGGCAAGTTCGATAGATTCAAGCCAAATGTGGATGATCGACAGTGGCTGCGTCACGCGAGGTGCTTACACACTCCATGCTAATTACGTCGGTGTTCTCCAACATCAACCAAAAATCTCCAAAGAATCGGCTAACTCCACATTTGTTCATCATGTATGATCATAATTGCTCGAATTTGGGACACCCCCATAGCCTTTGTAAAGGTTTACTATTAACTATTTACTCTGTGATCCTCAAGACTTATGAGCCGGGCATGGTGGTATGGGACACCATATCCGTGTAGTCGGCCTATGCTGGGGTGACGAGCCTCCCCGTAGTGACCTTGAGCATTACCTTTATAACTTGTCTTTTGTATGTGTTTCAACTGAAAGTGATGAACCTAGACGGATCAAGAATAAAAGCATAAGACCGTTGGGGCCGTCCCACACCTAATGATTTAGTTGAGACCGATGACTAAAAGGGAGGTTCCCTAGCTTCCCAAAATTACTAGATGATTAAGCTAAATTAATCACTCGACTAACATAACCATTCACTGCATTGCATTAGAATAGAATGTGGCTAATCAGGAGTTGAAATCGCGTGTTGAGGGAGTGTTGGCATTTACAAACAAGGTGGTTGGAGTCGTATGTTGAGGGAGTGTTAGATTGTAAGTGGATGCATCATTTCATAAATTCCATTATTCGCATTAATAATAGTAATTAGAAAGTGGTTGTTTGCATTGCTTTATCATTCCTATATTATTTGACTTAATAATATGTGTAACTCATGCTTTATGAAACCACTGAGTAGATCGCTCACTTCCACTCCAAGACGATGTTTTAAAACACTAACCGGATGCTGATATAGATGCAGGGATTGCCGAGGCCGATGCATTGGACCAGGCGTGCATGGACGAGGAGTTCTTCTACTTCCAGATTTGGGACGGACCAACGTAGGCTGTACGCTTCTCAACAAGGAGTGTTGAGCGCTTGAGCTTAGCTGGACGTGACATTCCTACATTTTTTTAATTTTTGGAATTATATATTGAACCCAACTATGGAGTCATACTCTGAATAATCATACTCTTTACGTTTTGATTTACTTAACTATTTTAATCGTGTTTATTCCGAAGTATGTTACACTGTTCAGTATAATTCTATGCATGCTTAAATGGCTAATGTAAAAGTAATTGAGATTCTAGCTTTCACAAAGGATAAGTGATGCCTGAAATCTTGGGAGTCGAGCGTTACTCGACCCTCAAAATTCGGGGTGTTATAAGTTGGTATCAAAGCATGAGTTTAGGATTAAATTGGACCATGGGCTATGGACTCACCATAATGCATTCGCTGACATAGATGGGGGTGCTAAGACTTAGCGACATTAAACTCTAGGACCGAACCCTTAGTCACCTCGAGTAATCAAAATTTAGCTTAGGGACTTGAACTTGGAAAGGATTGAATAGAGAGAGTAACTGCAATAGTGGTAGAATCAGAGTCTTGAAATTCTAGAATGTGTTTCAACCTTCAATCGGGTTGGAATTCGTAAATCCGGTGTTAGCAACTTGGTGTAGTTGGGTTGGGTGTCCAAAGTAGCTTGCCCTACCCCCAAAATCATGTACAGCGTGCTCAAGAACTCATACCGGGTTACAAGGTACGCTAGTCTGGAGTTTTTAATGATCTAGGTCACTCGAGTAGCACAAAAATGTATCGGGTCATGAAACGATCATATTGGTGGGACAACATGAAAGCTCAAATAGCATATTATATGTCTCAATGCCTTACATGTGAGCAAATCAAGGCCGTACATCATCGACTCCTGGGCCTTCTGCAACCCATGTCTATAGCTGAATGAAAATGGGTTTTTATATCCATGGACTTTATTTTCTGATTGCCAAAGACAAGAAAGGGACATGATTCTATTTGAGTGATCATAGATCGGTTGACAAAATCGGCTCACTTTCTCCCAATTTGGGTTTCTAATTTTGTAGATGACTTGGCTAAACTATACATCAAAGAGATAGTGCGACTACACGGGGTCCCTTTAGAGATTGTGTCAGATTGAGACATGTGGTTCACATCTATTTTATGGACTCGAATCTAAGAAGCAATGGGTGTGAAACTGAAGTCCAGTATTGCGTTCCACCCTCAAATCGATGGACAGATGGAACAGGTGAATCAGGTGCTTGAGGACATGTTACGAGCGTGCATACTTGACTTCAAGGACAACTGGGATGATTGCGTCACCTATGCCAAAATTGCTTATAACAATAGCTTCCAATCAAGCATTAGCATAGCTCCTTACGAGGCCTTATATGGACGCCCATGTCGAGCCCCACATTATTGGGCGGAGGTCGGCGAGAAAAGTTTAATTGGTCCAGACTTTGTTTAGGTGACCTCAGAAAAGATAGATGTTATCAGGCATTGACTCTTAGCGACCCAGAGTAGACAGAAGTGTTACACTGATACGAGATGGAGGCATTTAGAATTCGAAGTTGGGGATCCCATATTCCTCAAGGTCTCTCCAATGAAAGGAGTATTATGTCTTGAACAAGAAAGAGAAGCTCACACCACATTTCATTAGGCCATTTTAGATACTAGTTCGAGTGGGTGTTGTGGCATATCGTCTCACCCTGCCCACGCCGCTCGCAAGTGTGCACAACGTGTTCCATGTATCAATGTTGAAAAAATATGTTCTCAACCCTTCATATATTATCAAGACTAGTAGAACTCATGGAAAATGCTACCTATGTACTGCGGCCTATGTACGTTCTAGACAGAAGGGAACAAGTGTTGCGTAGTAAGGTTATCCCACTCATGAAGGTATTATAAATGCATCACACTGAGGAAGAGGCCACCTGGGAGACAAAAGCAGAAGTCCGTAAGAACTATCTACAAATTCTTAAGGAATATGAGAATGTACAAATTTTGAGAATGAAATTTTCTTTTAAGGGGGATAGATTGTAACGTCCTGAAAAAATTCATGCTAAAACCCGAGTTTAACCACAGGCAGAGCCCCCTGAGGGCCATACCTGACTAGCTAGTAACGGTGAGGTGTGTAATGGTACTTAAGATTTGAGTAATTAAGGTCGGGCAGCCATTTCTACTAATAACGAGTGGCTAAAATCGCAAGAGCGACTAGCCCCAAAGCCAACTGAGACCCGAGAGAAATTTTAAGGGCCCGCCCCTCTTGAGAGTGTCCCGAAACACCTCAAGGGACTTAGACCGCGCGCTGGGCGTCTGTTAGCCTTCAAACTATAAAACAATATCTATCTTACTGG
Organism: Magnolia kwangsiensis; assembly: GCA_037074715.1. Taxonomy (NCBI): domain Eukaryota; kingdom Viridiplantae; phylum Streptophyta; class Magnoliopsida; order Magnoliales; family Magnoliaceae; genus Magnolia; species Magnolia kwangsiensis. The sequence continues at coordinate 26,586,457 of CM073586.1, forward strand.
GTTCGACGTCCAGCGCAGGAACCAAACCTAGATAGTGTCTAGAATCACTCAACTTGAGCCGAATGATGTGTGCATGAGGAGTGCAAATACCCTAAAGAAGAACATAAAACTTAAGTGAATTAAGTTGTACACTCTTTCACGAAGTTGAGAGTTTCAGACCGTTGGTTTAATGCCAAACTTTACATGTAGGGTAAGGATAATTCCCTGCACACATTCGTAAAATAACAACCCCAATTGAGCATCAATGACCGTTGATCTGAAGTAGACTCCCCGCGGCTGATCTATGTATCCAATTGTGCCGAGACTATGTCCTAGCATATATCCATTAGTGGGGGACCTACCCCATGGTGTAGACGAGCCCACAGCCCTCTTGAGGGCCCCATTAGTTCGAAATGACCTCCCTTAGGGTATAGAAGACAAACAAGGTTGCCCTAGGGCCATTGTCGCACCATCTGGAGTTATAAATAGCTCTCAAAATGCACCCCTTTCTCCCTATCCGAATTTAGAAACTATCAATTATGAGAAAGAAAAGGGAGAAGAGATAAAAGGAGAAGAGAGATCGAATGAGTACTTGCTAAGAGAGGTGACCCCTCTTCTGTTTGGCTTAAGAGCCTAATCGCTACCATTCCCGCTATCGGAACTCCTCTGGTGACAATTCAAGATAAAACTACGAACCTTCCTTGTAGATGTAGATCTCTAAATGGACTTCCCCCAACCCTAACGAAACCATGTACTCGTGTAGGCGGTCGACGATCCTCCCTTGGAAATGTAACCCTAGGAATGAGTCCGAGTTGGATGCACTTGCGAAAGGTGTGGACCATAAGTGCTCTGGTTGCGGTTTATCAATGTTGTTGTTTCAATTAATGATTTATGGTTACTAATGTAGTATTTGCATGATAACTTAGGTGCATTTCAAATTATGTCCAATGAATTACAAAGTGTACTATAGTGTTACCTACGTGTTCAATGAAATTCCTGAATGAGTACGCTATTGAATTTAGTTATTAAATATGAATCCCTTTACTTGTAAATGCTAGCTGATTTGATTAGAAAGAAAAATAGGACTACAAGAGTAGTCGGGTTAGTCAGAAAATTCCCATATATGGGTTGACCAAATTACGCTAGCCATCCCAGGCAAGTTCTATTGATTCAGGTCGAATGCAGATTACCGATAATGGCTGGGCCACGCGGGGTGCTTACGCACTCCATGCCGGTTACGCCGGTGTTCGCCTACATCAACCGAAAATGTCCAAAGAACTGGCTAACCCCATATATGTTCACCATATATGATCACAACTGCTTAAATTTGGGACACCCCCTTACCCTTTGAGAAGGTCTAGTATTAACCCCTTACGTCGCAATCTTCCAAACTCGTGAGTCGGGCATGGTGATATGGGACACCATGTTTGTGTTGTCAGCTTACACTGGGTGATGAGCCTCTCCATAGTGACTATGAGCATTACCTTTACAACTTGCCTTTCGTATGTATTTCAACTGGGTGTGACAAACCCATACGAATTAAGAATACAAGAGCAGGACCGCAAAGACCGTCCTATGCCTAGTGATTCAGTTGAGACTGATGACTAAAAGGGAGGTGCCCTAGCTTTCCCAAATTGTTGGATGAATAGGATATATTAATCACTCGGCTAACATAACCATTCACCGTATCTCACTAGAATAGAACGTGAAAAATCAGGAGTTAAAGTTGCGTGTTGAAGGAGTGTTGGATTGTAAGTGTATGCATCATTTTATAAATCCCATTATGCGCATTAATAAGATTAATTAGGAAGTGGTTGTTTGCATTGCTTTATCATTCCTATACTATTAGACTTGATAATATGTGTAACTCATGCTTTATAGAACCACTAAGTTAATCACTCACTCCCACTCTAAAACGGTGTTTTAAAACAGCAATCAAATGCTGATATACATGTAGAGACCACCGAGGCCGATGTATTAGACTAGGCATGCATGGACAAGGAGGAGGAGTTCTACTTCCAACTTTCAGACGGGCCAATGTAGGCCGCGCACTTCTCGACAAGGAGCGTTGAGCGCTCGAGCTTAGCTGAACGAAACATTCCTACATTTTTTTTTAAAAAAATAAAATTGGAATTGTATATTGAACCTAGCTATGGACTGATACTCTAGATAACCATACTCTATACGTTTTGATTTACTTAACTGTTTTAATCGTATTTATTCTGAAGTATGTTACACTTTATTATAATTCTATGGATTCTTAAATGCCTAATGTAGAAGTAATCGAGATTCTGGCTTCCACGAAGCATAAGCGATGCCTGGAATCTCGGGAGTCGAGCATTGTTCGACTCTTGAAATTCGAGGTGTTACACAAGTTTTAGTAGAAATTCATAATTTTTCAATATGTACCCGATCGGATTGAGTCCAATCGACGGACTGTTGATGTGATTGACATTCTATTAAAGAGTGTTGTTCTCCTTCAATTTCAACTTCCACTTTGATTCTTCACTTTTATTCATTTTTCACTCAGTTTCTTTGATCATTTAACACTTCAAATCTTCCTTCATGGCCTCAGAATCTTCATTTCTTTATCATAAATCTATTTGAGCTTTGATTATATCATTTTGAGCACATATTTTTTAGTTCCAAATTACCGCGCATACATAAGGCACATATTAATATATCAAATTAATATTCAAATTCATGGAAAACTAATGCAATTAAGAGAATAAATATGCAATATTTAAGTCTTAACATAAGGAAAACCTCGAAGGCCCCATCGAACATCACTATCATGGCTCAATGTCCGCTGCTTGCAATATAACCATGAAAATTACGTCGTAAAGATCTAATCAATTCGACACAAAAGGTTCATCATCAATCTCATGATTGGAGGGTTACTGAACATTCGACGGACGTGAATGTGTTATGATCAATTCAGAAAAATCAAAATGACTAAAGAAAGCAAATAATAGATCGACATCCAAAAACTGACTTCCAAAGAAACAACCAAAGAAAATAGACAAGTCGAATCTAAAAACAACCATGAGGCAAGGTCGAAAACCAATTCCTCGTGTTGAAAATCATCCAAAAGATATGCCGCCAAGACATGTGTTGTGTGAATGATGCTGCTAACAACCACGACTGCATCATTCACATCAAAACAAGATTCCTCACGAAGATAACACATTATAAGGTGTTGCCTAAGCACACATATATAAATGATGCTATACAAGATCTATGTAGAAGACAGACTCACCGCTCGAAGCAAACCACAACGTCTACAAGGAGAATCATCATGACTATCATGACCAAATATAGAAATTCTACAATTACTTTTGGGTGACAAAAAAATTCCAATGGTCGAAAAAACTGAACTAATGGTTAACTCAACTATAATGGCTAAATTAATGGCCAAAATGTCTGATTTAACGACCAAAATAGCCATCTTAATGGTTGATTTGATGAAGAACTGCTAAAAAGTCATTCAATGTCTCTTCAAATACAAAGACATGTGGGGGTATTGTTTATACTCATTCGATCATGGCCAGATCAAATGGTCAAAATGAACTAGTATGGTAGTCATACCATACCTGGTGTAGATAAACTTCAAAGGGATGAGCTAAAGACGTGTATGTGGAAGAATTAAATGCTAGAGTTTCATCAAAAGAAACTCTCTGCAAAGAAAGACCCATCAAAGAAAATCTCTAACAAGCAATAAATGCTGGTCCCATTAAAAAGAACTCTTTGTAAGGTTGCTAATCTAAGAATCCAGTGATGTGAAGGCTCAAGTAAAGTTTCATGTGCAAGAGTCCAGTAGTGTGGAGACTCCAGTGAACCTTCTTATACACAACTAGAATAGCAAGAGGCGTAAATGATTTTTTATACACGTGGCCTAACACAATGGGCTACACTTACGTGAATAATTAACTAAAATTTCCAACTATCAAAATCTCTCATGATGTCAAATCTCATGCATAGCTACTACCTCCTAGAAGTCTTTAAAAGTAATACTTGAAGAACTTCCAGTTCTCACCATAAATAATCAATCAAGCTCTTCACAAATCTAGGTCCAAAGTCATTATTATAGCCTAGTTCCACTATTGTTAAGCAAATCACGGCAGTATGCACTTAGAAGTATCTTAAATATTTATGACCTAGTCATAAGATTCCCATATTATCAAGTCTTTACTTAAGACATCTTTAGTCGCAACCTGCTGACTTTATGCTACGACCCTCTCATAACTTTCTTTAGTTTTTACGTCCATTTTATCAGCACAAGCTGCCATATGTATTTTATTTTTTTCTTTGATTAGTTTTATATTCCATTTTCTAATTGTACTTCTTTAACATTCAAATCACTAAAATTAGCTATTCAACTTTATTTTTAATTTGGCTGATATTTATTGCTTTATCGAGAAACTTGATCTACTATAATGTAGAAAGCAAACTCATTGGTTCCAAGGAAAAAAGATCTCATTTAGAGAATGGTGTGCTAAATTAAAATTTCTTAATAAATCGATATGGTTACTACATTGAGAGAAGATGCTAATAATTCCCCTAAGATTGTAAAAGGCCACAAGCTGAGGGACAACGGGCATAACCCGTCAATGTGGAAGCAAGGTCTTCTTTCTAAGCGAATGCTACAATGGAAGAAATTGTAGAAACCCTCCACGACATGCGATGGGACATTTGGAAGATGATAAAGAGCAACAGGTTGAAAGTAGAAAGCATTACCAAGCTCGGTCAGGTCTTTCTTAAAAGATTCCTGGTTCTGGCGAATTCCTAGTCTATCGATAATTTTCCAGCAGACGTAGAGGTAAAGAGACGATTAATCTTTCAATAAGTGTCAACCGGGTGGTACCACACGGTTATCCTCTATCACCTCAAGTGGTCGCGAGAATGAACAATCGAATCAGTTGTCCCTATGGCCAACAGATTATGGAGCCCCCCACCCCCACCCTCCCGAAAACATCCATATACTTGGGAGGTAACTACAAGTCGGCATTGATCTATTCAAGGGGGTGGCAACTACCCTTCCCGATGATGCTGCAAACTTATGCTAGAGTTAAGTAGCCCGTGGGGTAACTGTTGGTATTACTGATGATACCAAAAATTTATGTAAGGGCCAATCCACTTGACAAGGAATGTCTGATGCCTTAGGCTCCACAAACCATTACTCCCATGACTCAATGTCCGCTTGTAGCATAACTGCGATAATTGGGTTGTAAAAATATAATCAATTTAACCCAAAAGGTAACTCGTTAATCTCATGACTAGTGATTAGATGAATGTTAGGAGTAGATAGGTAGCACATCCCCCACACACATGTACACTATCAGATTTGTAGACTATTTTCTTAATTGCCTCATCTCTTATAATGTATTGATTGACCCACTGATGTCTTAGAAGCCTTAGTGTTAAATTATTTTACTTAGTGTAACTTTCACTATACTTTTAATGAAGCAATTATGTTTTTAAAAGGCATAATTTTTATTTAGTCCTAATCACCCCCCCTCCCCAACCCCCCACCCCCAAAATTGAACATAACCTTCACTTCTTAGCTCTGCTAAGATTCGTGGTATCCTATTCCACGTAATTTCATATCTGTCAACATAGACTATATTGATGTCAGGTGTTGCCGTTTGGTTTTCTATGGTAATTAAGGTATCCATTATTATATACTAGACTAGTGACCTATTTAGTGTCAGATACTTATATTTGCCACACTATAGCTGATTTTTTCACCACTATATTATATAATGGAGGATATTTATTTGCCACTAGAAGTCTTACACATATATTCGTAATTTCTTTTCGAGACACCACTTTTTACATCTCTCTCTCTCTCTCTCTCTCTCTCTCTCACACACACACACACACACACACACACACACACTCCCTCCCTCCCTCCCTCTATATTCTTTGTATTACAAAAAGAGGTTAACTTCTTCTTCTCTTCTTCAGGTACACCCTTTCTTTTCTTTCTTTTTTTTTTTCTTTTGATCAGTTTCATCTAATCTTTCTTTTCTTCTTCTGGTACATTTAATCTTCTATAGAAATTCATTGTCTTTTATAGAAAGCTGCATCTTCCTTTCTTCTTGTTTTTTCTTTTTATTTATTAGATTGTCGAAATTTATTGGGGTATTTGTGGATCTGTTTGGATTGTTAAAATATGTTCAAGTTTTTTGTAGATATTTTTGAATTGGCGAAATCTGTTGTGGTTTTGGTGTAAATTCCATTATCTATTATTGTGGACCACTGTATAGAAAGAATCATCCCGATCGGATGATCACAAACATTTTCTTATAGGTCTATAAAATGGATGATAATGTTGTCTTATAATCAGATCGTCCATTTTCATGACCTTAAGCAAGTAGCTCTAATAATCCAATCATTTAATTATTTGACTAATTTAGATAGATGTATAATTGTTAAATGATGTCCAACTTACATAGAATATGAACATATTGAGCAATGGACAATGTGTTGTGGACTCAGAATCTGTCCAATTGGTCAACATGTGTGGGCCACAAATCTAGCAAATGTGGATAATGTATTTGGGGCTAAAATTTTCCAATGTGGAAAGCCTATCTATTCTCCAAAATCCATCCGCTATTTTTTTTTATGCAGACCATTCTATATCTTATGGAATCACATCCAGTTCTATTAGATGAGTTCTTAATTGGTAATGAGGTTTTATTTTAAATGTTCTATTGGATATATATATATATATATATATATATATATATGCTTTGTTGAGTATTTTTTTGATCTATTTGAAATGAAGTATTTTTTTTTTCATTTCTATAATTGTGTTTATTGTGTCTTGGATTTGTTTAGATTATTTCATTATTATTTTTTTCTAATATATCAATTAATTTGATAACTTGATAAGATTAAATTTATATGATCTAATTTAATAATTTGTGTAAGACCCGTAACATAGTCCGTACCGTTCCGTTAACTTTTGTGATCCTTCCGGTCGAATTTCGGCAACCCTCGACCCATATCTAATGTTTGCGCACGATCCTAAGCCGGATCCCACATACCAAAGTCGGCTCGAACCAGAACTTGTATCATAGCAACCGTGTCATCGCTACGGTTCTAACGCCGCGACTCACGCACCGAACAGATACCCAGGCTAGAAGTTGTGGGTCTGCGTTCATTTCGAAGAAACACTGCACGTTGCGAATATCGATGGAATATCTACGATATGTCCCATAAATCAATATCAAGTACAACAACCCAGCCCTCCCTTTTTAAAAGTCAACTCTCTCTCTCCCCTCACCATCCCTCTTTTACAAAAAATCAAACAAACCAATACATTCTTTACAACCACCACATCACCCCATCCCTTTTAGCCATTACTTCTCTCTCTCTCTCTCTCTCTCTCTCTCTCTCTCTCTCTCTCTCTCTCTTCATTTCCAAACAACTAAGAACCCCAAACGTCCAAGCCTGACCCACCCTCTCATCTCTCATCCTCACCATCAAAATCCCATCAACCTCCATCAAAAGTGAAGGTAAGGAGCTAAGGAGTCCAAGGAATCAAGGAGAAGGCCTAGAGGTGGGTGATCCACCATTAATTTTCATTAAGGGCCCACTTATGATGGGACCCATTTTGATGTATGTGTTTGTGATTAAAGAGGGACCCATAGTGGCGGGGTCCCTCCACTCTACCGATCTCTCTCTATCTCTCTCTCTCTCTCTTTCATTGTTGATGGGCCACCCGATGATATGTGTATTGTATCCATGCTGTCCATTTAGTAGACCACACTATAACCCACTGGTGGAGCCCACCTTGTTGTCCAAACCTGGATGGAAGGAAAAACACAAACACCATGTTGGTCCATATTAAGTGGGCCACATCCCTGTGGGACCCATGACGATGCTTGTATTGTATCCACTGTCCAACGTCCAGGGATGCTGGACGTGGGTCCAAGTGATGTGTGTAGCTAACATGGGGTGCGTGTATTGACATGGGTGTGTACTAACAAAGCTAATAAAAAAAATAATGCTTTTAGGGTGGGCCGCTCATGTAGGCACCACCTTGATGTATGTATATAATCCACCTCGTCTATCCCGTTTCCCAAATCATTTTAGGCGTTGAGCCAAAAAATGAAGTTAATTCAAGAATCTGGTGGATCGTATCTTAGAAAATAGTGGTATTTACCGTTAAAAAATCCACCTGATGATCCTATACACCAAAATATCTCGGATATTAGACTCGTTTGGCTTGTCTTGAGCCGTAGGAACGAGTGGATGGAGTGGATTTTGTTGATGTAGGCCCCACTTAGGAGAAACCCTAAGAAAAATATAAAACAAAAAAAAAACAACAATGAGGCAGCAGCACCTACTACTGCCCGTGACAACGCAGCAGCATCTGCGTGGACACTAGGCTGGCTGGGACCCACGGCCCCAGCTGTGGACCCCACCATGATGTGTGTCGACCATCAACACCTTGCATTTGGTGGGCCCTCCTCCCAGTTGTGGGCTGCCTAAAAATCAGCCACATGTGGCGCTCAGGTGGCCCACATCACAGGGAACAGTTGGATTGGATGCCTACCATTGAAACCCTTTTGGGTTGTAAAAGTTTTGGATCATATATGATATTTGTATTTTCCTCTTCATTCAGTCTGCGTGGACAGTTTGGATGGCAGACAAACATCACCGTGGGCCCCAGGTCCACGTGACCTTATAAATAGTTTGGATTGCATATAAACATCACCATGGGCCCCAGGTCCACGTGACCTTATAAACAGTTTGGATTGCATATAAACATTTCGGTGGGCCCAGGCCCACTCTAGGTCCACGTGACCTTATCAACAGGTTGGGTGAAAAATAAATATTACGGTGGGCCCTGGTCACACGTGACCTTATCAATGGGTTGGATGGAAAATAAACATTATGGTGGGCCCCACATGGGACCCACTGATGTATGTATCGTAATCCACATCCTCCATTAGTGTGGGCCCCACCATGATGCATGTGTTTCGTCTATGTCGTCCATCCCTTCCATCCCTATGGGACCCACCATGATGCATATGTTGCATCCAAACCGTCCAACCATTTTGAAAGCCCGTCTTACGGCTTAAGACTAAAAATGAGGCAGATCGGTCCACCTATAGTAAAGTGAGGATTGGGCAGCTACCATTGAAATTCTTTGGGACTTTATGATCAGATTGGATGAGAAATAAATGTTATGGCGAGCCTTTGGAATTTTAATGATGAAAATCATTATCACCACTTATATATTTAGGTGTGACCCATTTGATATACATGGGGCCCATTAGTGTAGCCCATTTGATATTCACGTGGCCCATGTGGTGTGGCCTACTTACCATACTTATGACCCATTGTTGAGGCCACCATGGTTTGTATAAGGCCCATTGTTGAGGTCTGGCTTAATAAATATGAGGCTCATATTATGAGGCTCATTGTGATGTATGTAAGGCCCACATAATTAGGCCCATCTTGACGTATTTGTGGCCCAATGTTGAGGCCCACTTCGATATATACGAGACCCATGATATGAGGCCCATTTGATGTACTGGAGGCCCATGGGTCGAGGCCCATTAGGACGTACCTAAGGCCCATTGTAGTATGATTCTACCATGGTATATGTGTTGACCTTTATAATGGGCTATATGTTGAGGGTCAAATAGTACATATTAGACCCCATTTATTACTTGGATTTACGAGCATAATATTGTTTAATGCCCAGTTTTAATCGTGTTTTGTTGCAGGGTGTGATTAGGAGAGTTGACTGAAAAAGGATGCCGAAAGCTTGGATTTAACGTTCTGATGATCACTAGGGCAAGGGACGGACTTCAGAGGACCAAGATTGACAGATATACACGGTCAGAAATCTGAGAAAACTAAGAAACTGAAGCTCAAGTGGCTTGAAACGCATCCAGAATGCAAGATCACATGGTTCCCGACATCTGATCGGTCCGAAACTTTATACATGAGATAAGGGCCATAAATTAACCGTACATTTCAAATTTCAGCTCTTGGATCACTATAAAAGTACTCCAACTGACCGATCAGCTTATAAACCGTCGATTCTGGGCCCACCTGATATTTGGAATTGCCTCGAATTTGGAGTCAACGCCTTAAATGAGGAGTCAAAACAGATGGACGGTGTAGATTTCTCCAAAACAGTGCAATGGACCCCATATGAGATGGGTGTGTAGAGTGCATAAATACACTAGCCGTGCATGGCAAGTGTCAGCGACGGTTTGACCGTCTCTGACCGAAAGAAAGGAAAAAAAAATAAAAAATTCTTACGCACCACGTCAGCGCACGGACGGCCTGCGTCCGTTTTGTGAACGGTTGTGGGCCCCACACGTGCCCCATAAGCTCAATCCAAACCATCCACCGTGTAGACAGCCGCGAGCACTACAAAACCATGTTTACACTTTTCATCCATGCCTGCACACGTGTGAGATACAGAGGCCATAAAAGGGCTGCCCTGCAACGTTCAAAACTGATTCTTTTGTGATTTCTTCTCTAGGCCACGTCAATGGACGTTCAAAACCACCCATTCTTGACTGAAATTTCATTCTGAATCCAATGGACGGGGTGAATTTTCCAAAAAATGCTTCTGTGGGGCCCACCGATCATAACAGCCAAGTGGTGTGAAAGGTTTCGCACATCCGCGAAAATCGACTTTTTCGGACAGTTTTGACCCACCATCTTTGATCATATGGCAGATCTGAACAGTTTATCATGTAGAGGACCCAAGAAAGTACTAAGGGACGGTATTTCTTTAGAATTTGAGGGAGGAAAGTGGCGTGTTTCGAGGTACCGAACTTGGCTGTGAAAATTACACTCCGTGTCCTGCTACAACTCTGTCACTGACTCCAGCCTTCCAGCAGCTATAAAAGGAGATTTTGGACGTGGGAAGCATTCATTCAAGGCTAGGAAGGAAGAAAAAGAGAGACGTGGAGGCTTGGGTTTGGACGTGGATTAGAGAGAAGAGAGAGAAACAGAGGTTTTTGGTTTTCTTTCTTATTTATTATTTTTTTCTTTTTCTTCTTCTTTCTTTTGTTTTCATTTAGGAGATCCAGCCATCCATGTCTGGCTAAACCTCCTAGCTAGGGCTAGGAGGTGAAGCTTGTAGTGAGATGGGAGATTTGATTTTATTTTAATTTTAATTCATGAATTGACGTTGATTTTAGTTAATTATTATGGGAATGTTTTAGGTTTTTAATGGTCTATTGTGACTGAAATTATAATGGCTCTGCAATGGCTTTGAATATTTCCGTTCTCTTTAATGTTTATGATGTCAGGAAGCCCTGTTGTTCGCCATAGTCTCCTGGGCATGGTTGGATGTCGGTACCCTTCCTAACTTGCATACATGTGATTGGGTGGTAATTAGTTTGATCTGTTATTTTCTATAGTCTTTGGGCATGGTTTGGTGATGGAATCCATTCTGATTCATACACCTTTCATCTCTTTGAAAACTAGATCAACGGCAGTTCAGTAATTTCCATAATTTTTGATACAAGCATAAGTTCTCCCTAATCTCTACAAGTGGATCCTCTAAATCCCTAGATTCCTTACCTCTGATTTCTCCTATAAGTTTTAGATTAATAGTTTACAATTATTCCTCAATTTATAATTCAATTCAGATTTCATCTCATTCTAGTTCTATTTCCAGTTAATTTTAGATAACGTACAAGTTTCAGTCCCTTGGGATTCGACCTCGGTCTTACCGAGTTATTACTACATCACAACCCTGCACTTGGGGAGTGAACACTATACCTTGGGAACAATGATGGTTTGATGTCCACATTGTAAAGATAATGTTGATTAAATGTCCACATTGTCACTCTCCCTAGGGCCAATTGATAGGCCCATATTTATAGTGCGTAGGCCGTCTAAGCCCATCGGCATTTTGATCAGGGCCCATCTTCCTTATGAACAGAGCCCATTACCATATAACTTGTTTAGTGTAGATCCATGATTCATGATCATAAAATCATATATATGTCTGATATGAGGAGTGACTGATCATAGTATATGCCTTCGGGCGGATTGTTTATGGGCTCCCTAACAAGTAGAGTTGCCCTTCATTAGCGCGCAGTATGCGTAGGATTACTGCATGATTGATAGTGTGATTCATGCACTTCACATTTGTATGACATGATTACTATACATCCTAGCAACATCAGGGCTATAACCTCCACAAGCAAATCCTGGATGGTTGGATCGGACACTGGAAATATTGTTACTAAGCATCGGGGCCCCATAGATGTCCCTGAGTGAAAATCTCTAAACCCGATGGTACCAAAAGATGATTCTAACATTGAGACCGAGTGGATATATGAGCGCATGAGGGCCAAATACAAGGAGGCCGCGTCTCCCACTGTTTCGTGGTCAGTTGGAAAGGAGTGTGGCCTTACTCGCCCGAGGGTAGGGGATAATACTAGGCTGAGTTTAACCAGCTCGTGAATGGGTTCGCTATCGACGTGCCAGATGGGTATTGGCAGACTATTGGCCAGATAGATAGTGAGATTTCTTATGCTTACTTGGACTGTGTGACTGGGAGAGCAGCAGTGCCATTTGGAGTGTACTAAATCCTGATGATTATCTAGAATGAGAACTGTACTGATATATGATGAGGATTGACATGCTTGAGTTGTATCTCATATCGCATGGCCGTGTTATGGCCAATAACATTCATATCTTGCACTGCGTAGCCTTGGTACGGCTAATTGCATTCATGTACTCATCAGTATGTTTTCGCATTACTCTGACCTTACATTCTGAGCACGCTTATATTACACACACACTTAGACCACCCTCTGAGCTTTTTATAAGCTTATGCATAATTGATGCGTGCAGGTGACGCCAAGACTCAGCCGTAGTCTTGCTGTAGTTAGAGCATACAGTCCGCAGTTTGGAGCACATAGTCGAACTTTTAGAGTTTCTATTATTTTCATTATCTTGTATTTCCCTTCAGACACATTGTACTCAAAGTTTTTTTATCATAGTGGATTTCGTGATGACGTTCTTGTGGTTATTGTTCATGATTTATGCTCATTACGATTCAAATTGATGATTAGAAATCCTCCTTGTAACATCCCAGGATCGGAACCTAGTAAATGGGTGTCTGGAGCCGAGAATGGGGTTCTACAGAGGCTCGCCGGATTCGACAATCAAAAATTTTGTGAGTCCGGTTTCCGAGTTTGGAGCGTGACAATTTGTATGTCATGTATGTTAGTTTCAACCAATTTTTAAATGCCTATTATCTTCTACCATAATTTGCTAAAGAATGGTAGATTGATATTGGTATATGTGGTTGCTTAAATATGTATTGTTATACAAGTTTTTTAATCAACTTGTAATGTTATGAAATATGCTTTAATTAATTTTTTAATTTTAATTAAATATTAAAATTGAAAAAGATCAGGTAAAAATAGTTTTTTTTTCAAAATCAATGGTTTGTGAATACATGTACAAGATTGCATAGAGAATCACACACTTGATCAGTTGTTTGAATGCTTTTATATATTTTAAATTTCGGTTGAAAATTAAAAGAATTTGTTTGAATTAAAGCAATAAGTGTCTATGAATCAAAGGTTAGGATTGCTCATTGCTCACTTGTATGGTTTTGTTAATTGAAACTAATTACAAATTATATCCATTGGAATTTGTGGAGGTTGGTTTTGTGGGCTTTTGATTGATGTTAGTGAAATTGCGTGGAATAGTTTATAATGGTTATGTGTAGAAGCTTGGCAGAGTTAAGGAATGAATGGTTATATCCTATAGTAGGGTGACTAGGACCAAATAAAATTTATGTCATTTATCATAAATGCTTAATTAAACTAATACGTCAATTTAAAATAAGGCAATTAACTCTAAGGCTTTCAAACCTATGGAGGGTCCAATCATATATACTATAATAGATATTCCAATTAGGCAAGTAGTCTATAATTGATAGTGTCCTTGTGTATGTATTGAAAGTTAGGTACCTAGCATATTATCTTATTCAAGCATTCATATGATTTAACTACTCAACACATAAGCAAGAATAGAATTGCAAACATCAATTCCAATCCTATTGTAACATCCCGAAAATCGGGGGGTCGAGCAAAAACCCAACTCCCGAGTTTCAAAATGTTATTTATGCAACATAGATATGTATGATTGAATGTTGTCTGTGATAATGTATTAAACATGAGTGAAATTAAGCCAGAACAACATATCATACTCCAGAGACAGTTAAATTAACCAGCGGAAGTCTGTAATAGTATGTATAACATATATAAACTGTTGTATGTCTCCAGAGTGTGAACATGTTACCAGGTTATACACATACATGTATACTCCAAAAGTAGATGAAACGAATATACATGAGTGCTCTAAAAATATAAAATGACAAGTGTCAAGGTATTTAAGCAACCTCCCTGTAATCCCGTCAATCAGAACACGCATAAAGGAGGGATCCTCCTCATCATCATCAAGTCCGGCTCTGCCTCACAGGCCGCGCCATCATCTGCAATCACAAAAAGGTCTGGTGGGTGTCCGGAACACCGTCCCGTAACGTGGGAGTGAGTAGCTAACTCAGTGGAATAATAGAGCAAGGATTAACATGTTCTCAAATCAATCATGCGATAATAGTAAAGCAATAAATCAAACAATCCTAATACTGTTGTTAATGCAATTATGACATGACGTGATGTATGCCCTCACCGACGATCACCCTCATACGGCAACATCTTACGACCGCGGCATGCCACACTCCCTAGAGTGCTCCACATCTTCCAGGCACATGCAATGCTATGGTGATATGATTACCAAGTTGTTATTAATCCATTCAAACAGCAGGATTGGGAAACTAAGGTACTTCCCTTGTATCAATCCCAACACGGATCCTGTCTAGGGTCGTCACTCCTAGTAATCTCATACGATGTACATTTCGTAGGTCGCTGCAAGGGCTGCCAGGGCTGTTGCACGCACTCGTTGCTCCGCTCCCCCATCACCTTATCAATACAGGCCTACTGTACTCTACTGCACGGAAGGGTCGTCGCCTCCCGTGAACTCAGAATACGCTCGCGGTCACTACAAAGGGCTGCCAGGGCTGTTGCTCGCACTCGTTGCACCGCTCCCCCATCACCTTATCAGTGTAGGCCGACAGCAAGAATATAGTGTCCCATACCACCATAATCTGCTCACGAGTCATAGGTGCTCACTGGTCACTACGGGGAGGTTTGTGGCCCCAGCGTAGGCCGACAGCTCGACCACGGTGTCCCATACCACCATGCCCGGCTCATGAGTCTTTATGGATCAAGGTACCATGGTTAACAGGGTTTACAATGGTAAGTTCAGTACCCTAGGTTCAAGCAGTTATGATACATACAAGGTGAACAAACATCGGCCAGTCGGGTTACTTGACGGGTTCGACTAGTGCGATCGTATCTCGAATTGAACGACATGAAGTGCGTGAAACACTTCGCGTGGCCTAACCACTGCCGCCAACTCTCAACACGAATCACATTCATCGACGCGTCGTTCGTGGCTATGACCAGTCAGCCACGAATTCGCTCGGTTACCGACTGCCTGGACTAAGTCAAGTCCCACACATCTATGGAATTACATTAACACTATACAAAGGTGTTGGAATTGAAATACATCATGTGAGCATGTTAGCACATGTTATAACATTCAACTTAAGCAAATCTTCAAGGCATACTTCCCATGCATATTCAACTTAAGCAAATCCTCAAGCACATACCTTCCATGCATGTAATGAAATCATGCATTTTGTCAACATGTAGAAAATCATTTAGGTCAGCATAATAATTGAAAAATCAATCACAAACTATCAAATAACATCATTTAATTCAATACATACTAATACAAGCATTTATACAAACACATACACTACACACTTAAGTCTACATATAGTATGTCGACCCAAAGTGCGCAACTAGGCGAATCTCTTCGCCAAACTAATTATGCACGCATTCCTAACTTCCTAATGCGACAACAAACCATGTCAATCACATCAGCAAAATATGAATGTAAACGGTACTTCCTACAAATGACTAAAATGCCCTAAATCTCATATTCTTCGTTAATTTACGAAACAGGAAACGGAGAGCATGTTGTACATGTCAAACGGCGTTGCCGTCAAGAATCTACTATTAAACGACATTGAAAGCTTTGGAAACAGTCAATCAAAGCGTCTAATATCCGCACCTTTTCCCTTTTAGGGATGAAAATTCGAACGGAGCGTATACGCTTCGTCTACGGCGAATAGAGAACCTGATTTACGAGATCCATAAGCTACATCGCTATGGAAACAAGGGAAACTCAAATCAACAACTATTTAGGGTATTTACTTACCTAGAAAAGCGGAGAAATCACCGGCAACGTGATTGAGTTGCATTGCTTAGGCACTTGCAACAGGTAGCACAAGCGGCAAGGAATTCTCCTCCAATCTCCCTCACAAACTCTCACCTTTTCTCTCTCCCAATCTAGGGATTTTTGCAAATTCGGATGGGAGAGAGGAGTGAGGGTTTCAACCCCTTTTATAGCCTAAAACATTCCCAAAATAGGCTTGGGAACAATGTTTACTTGGTGCCTAACCAAATCGGGGCCGTTTCGGTCCAAAAGGGCATTTCTGGAGGTCCCCAGGCCAAATGCGGTCGGACTTAAGCTCATGCATACTGGATCTAGCACACATCCAGTTTTCAGACCGGTTGGGTTCCCAGATCGCACGTGGCGGCCCAGTTTCAGTTTAACGGTCACCGCACCAAGATCAAGCCTATAAGTCTCGTGATATGTAATAGAAATTTTTCCTGATCCAAGGGTGTAATTTGGCTGTATTCTGACGGTCAGAATGCTTAATACTGATGCGTCAAATTTGTGTGCCAGATTTGAATTTGAAATTCCAACTATGTCCCTATTCACACTCTCTTCGGTCCGGGCTCAATGAAATAGCCTGTGATTATCGGTTTGACTTGATTTTCGGAATGAGTGTCAAGTCCAGCTAGACGGTTCTAACGGTCTAAGATAGGAGGTATCGGACTTTCGACGCGCGGTCTAGATCCAATACAAAGTTTCAAGGAGGTCCCGAGGACAAACCGGCTTAGAGTTTGATCCGAGGCTTTAGAGCATTATAGCACCCTTGGTTCCACTCGCTTTGGGCTTTGTAGAACGTATTTAAAGCGATCAGGGACCATTTCCCAGCTATTCTAACGTTGCACTAGCTAACTTAGTCATATTTTCTAAAGGAATTGATTCTAAGTGGTTTCTTTGGCTATGGAATTGGGTTCTAAGCAATTTTCCAGGTGTTTCAATTGACCCATTGCCTAAGGACGTCAAATCCCAGATTGGCCAAAATCCGGGGTGTTACACCTATTTGAGCGCTTTCAGCACTTCCGCCCTCCTACTTTCCGGGTACTCACCAACCCGAGGAGGCTGAGTGTTAGTTGGATCGCATATCCAAGATGTTGAAGCCATTACACTGTATTGAGGCAGAACAAGTTGAGCTTGTTACCTATATGTTTGAAAAGGAAGCTAGTCTTTGGTGGGATAGCATCCTACGAACCGTTCCTACAGGATTCATGTGGACGTGGGATGAGTTCGAAACCCAATTTCATGGGAAATACTTTCCCTTGACTTACCGTAATGAAAAGGAAGGTAAATTTCTCTACCTCCGACAAGGAGAAATGACTGTGAAAAAATACGAGAGAACCGTTTTACGAAGCTAGCCAGATATGCTCCATTGATCCTAGCAAATGAGCCGATGAGAATGTGGCAGTTTTCAGAGGGTCTGCAGGCTAATTTCGCACGAAGATGTGTTGTGCTAGTATTTCCAACTACGCTAATCTAGTGAACATGTCCCTACGAGCCGAGCAGGATGGTGAAAGAGTGTCTCAAACACGTATGCCAATGGGCCCGAGGCCTCGGCCTGAATTACAGAACTGGCCGTTTCTTGGCAAGAGGCCGCGTGTGAATTTACTTCCCAAACAACTAGCTCCGCCAACACAACATAGGTCATTTGATCTTTGGTGTGTCTATTACAATAAGACGGGCCATATAGAACCCTTTTATTTTACCAAGATGAAGGACAACAGCTTTACACCGCCGCAAAAGGCCAACAGCCAGCCACCACAGATCATTTTAGCTCCACCTCTATGATCTGCACCCCCAACACAACCATTTAACTGACCTTCTGCACCTCGGAATAGGCCACCTCAACGACCTATGGTAGCACAACCCAATCGTCCACAACAAGCTTGAGTACATGCACTCACCGTTAAAGCATCTAAATCTGCGGTTGCTATACCGCTAGCTTTTGAAGTCACTGCCCACATCTAAGGTACACCTGTATTTCTTTTGGTGGACACAAGGTCTACTATTTCTATGATATCGTGCTCCACAATCAAGTGCTTAGGGTTGGACACTACCCCTATGGTTAGGGTGAGAGTCTTCGCTGTAGGAACTTTCGGAGACGCCACTAAGCTTTGTAAGGATTGTCCAATAGACTTAGGGAGTTGAGTGGTGTGCATTGACCTGATTGTCACCATAATAATCATTACGATGTCATCCTCGGCATGGATTGGCTTTCCGGAATAAAGGTAGAGATTGACTGTGAAATCAGATTGGTGACAGCCCATAAGCCTAAGGGCACGACCTTCACCTTCCTAGTTCGAGTCAGTTGGCCCTATCGCATTCATTGTTATACCTCTCTATTGGAAAGTTGTGATGGTCCATCACTTGGGAACAAACTAGTAGTTCAAGATTTCATGGACGTGTTTAAAGCGATCCCTGAACTATCTCCTCAGCGCGAGATCAACTTTACTATTGACCTGGTGCCACATGCGACGCCTATTTCCTTATTGACATACTATATGCCTCTGTGTGAAATGGAGGAATTGAGGAAGCAAATGAATGATCTGTTAGATTCAGGTTTCATATGGCCGAGTGTATCTCCTTGGGGAGCTCTTGTGTTGTTCGTGAAAAAGAAGGATGGATCGCTATGGTTGTGTATAGATTATTACAGGTTAAACCACGTCACAATGAAGAACAAGTATCCTCTACCCAGGATAGATGACCTGTTTGACTAGTTAAAGGGGGCGCAATATTTTTCTAAAATAGACTTACAATTCAGGTATCATCACTTGTGCGTCTGGAATGAAAACGTGCAAAAAATAGCTTTCAAGACCAGTTTCGGGCACTACGAATTCCTCGTGATGCCATTTGGACTTACAAATACACCGACCAAATTCATGGATCTCATGAACCGAGTATTTCAGCCGTATCTATACTGATTCATCATTGTATTTATTGATGACATTTTACTATATTCAAAGAGCCAAAAGGATCACGAAGAGCACCTGCAATTAGTCCTTGATACTCTCCAGTAGAATCAGTTATTTACACAATACCAGTAATGTGACTTCTAGAGAGAAGAAGTCAAGTTCCTGGGACATGTGGTTTCCAAGGAAGGAATCGCGATGGACCTTGCCAAGGTAACCGCGGTACAAGACTGGGAGTAGCCCGGTTCGGTTACTGAAGTGAGTTCGGACTTGCCGGTTATTATCGCCAATTCATTAAGGATTTCTCCAAGATAGCCCGACCATTGTCACAACTCACTCGGAAAGCTCTTAAGTTTGCTTGGAACTAGAAAGCAGAGGCAGCCTTTCAGGAATTAAAGGAGAAACTGATGTTCGCACCCGTGCTTGTACTGCCAGAGCAAAGGGTCAAATATACTATATACACCAATGTATCTCGAGTCGATTTGGGTTGTGTACTTATGTAGAAAGATAGGGTTATCGCCTATGCCTCATGATAGTTGAGGAAACATGAAGAAAACTACCCCACTTATAACTTGAAATTGACGATTGTCATCTTTACATTAAAGCTCTGGAGACATTACCTCTACGGAGAGGAGTTCGAATTCTTTTAAGACCACAAAAGCCTCAAGTACCTTTTTACGCAGAGGGACCTAAATATGAGACAACGAAATTGGATGAAGACCTTAAAAGACTTCAAGTTTGAGGCTCCTACCACCCTGGCAAGGCCAACCTTGTGGCCGACGCATTGAGCCGCAAGAAAATAATAGAATTTACAGCCCCATTGATGATAGAAGAGTGGAATATGGTGGAATTAGTGTGAGATTTCGAACAGAAGTTGATAGTAGAGGAGTCATTCGAGAGCATCGCACACATCCACGTGCAGCCACTTATTGATGATCGAATCATTGTGGCTCAGGAAGAAGATGAATTATTGGTGAAGATGAGAGAATGTGAAAGTGATAGTGAAGAATCCGAATGGAGGGTTGGCTCGGATGGAGGTTTGCGATATCTTGGCTGCCTATGCATCCCGAATCTCCATGACTTGAGAAGAGAAGTCCTAGAAGCCACTCACAATTCAAAGATGGTGATGCATCCAGGCAGTATGAAGATGTATCGAGACATGAAGCGTTCATACTGGTGGGACAACATGAAAGCCCAGATAGCAGATTATGTATCCCGTTGTGTAACATCCCAAAAATCGGGGGGTCGAGCAAAAACCCAACTCTCGAGTTCCAAAATGTTATTTATGCAACATAGATATGTATGATTGAATATTGTCTGTGATAATGTATTAAACATGAGTGAGATTAAGCTAAACAGCATATCACGCTCCAGAGACGGTTAAATTTACAAGCGGAAGACTGTGACAGTATGTATAACATATATAAACTGTTGTATGTCTCCAGAGTGTGAATATGTTACCAGGTTATATACATACATGTATACTCCAAAAGTAAACCAAAAGGATATACATGAGTGTTCTAAAAATATAAAATGATAAGTGTCAAGGTATCTAATCAACCTCCCTGTAATCCCGTCAATCAGAACACGCATAAAAGAGAGATCCTCCTCATCATCATCCAGTCCAGCTCCGCTTCTCAAGCAGCGCCATCATCTGCAATCACAAAAAGGGACTGGTGGGTGTCCAAAAACACCATCCCATAACGTGGGAACGAGTGATCAACTCAGTGGAATCATAGAACAAAGATTAGCATGTTCACAATTCAATCATGCGATAAAAGTAAAGCAGTAAATCAGACAATCCTAATACTGTTGTTAATGCAAGATGATATGACGTGATGTATGCCCTCACCGACGATCTCCCTCATACGGCAACATCTTATGACCGCGGCATGCCACACTCCCTAGAGTGCTCCACATCTTCCAGGCACATGCAATGCTATGGTGATATGATTTTTGAGTTGTTATTAGTCCATTCAAACAACAGGATTGGGAAACTAAGGTACTTCCCTTGTATCAATCCCAACACAGATCCTGTCTAGGGTCGTCACTCCTAGTAATCTCATACGATGTATATTTTGTAGGTCGCTGCAAGGGCTGCCAGGGCTGTTGCTCGCACTCGCTGCACCGCTCCCCCATCACCTTATCAATACATTCCTACCGTACTCTACTGCAACGGAAGGGTCGTCGCCTCCCGTGGACTCAGAATACGCTCGCGGTCACTACAAAGGACTCGTCGCCTGATCAGTGTAGGCTGACAGCTAGAATATAATGTCCCATACCACCATAATCTGCTCACGAGACTAGGTGCTCACTGGTCACTACGGGGAGGTTTGTGGCCCCAGCGTAGGCCGACAGCTCGACCACGGTGTCTTATACCACTATGCCCGGCTCATGAGTCTTCGTGGATCAAGGTACCATATTTAACAGGGTTTACAATGGTAAGTTCAGTACCCTAGGTTCAAGCAGTTATGACTCATATAGGGTGAACATACATCGGCCAGTCAGGTTACTTGACGGGCTCGACTAGCACGATCGCATTCAAGTCGAACGACATGAAGTGCGTAAAACACTTCGCGTGGCCTAACCACTGCCGCCAACCCCAAACACGACTCGCATTCATCGACGCGTCGTTCGTGGCCAAGACCAGCCAACCACGAATTCGATCGGTTACCGACTGCCTGGACTAAGTATAGTCCCAGACAATTATGGAATCACATCAGCAATTTATATTGGAATATTGGAATTGAAATACAATCATGTGAGCATGTTAACACATGTTATAACATTCAACTTAAGTAAATCTTCAAGCACATATATTTCATGCATGTAATGAAATCATGCATATAATCAACATGTAGGAAATCATTTAGGTCAGCATATTAATTGAGAAATCAATCTCAAACTATCTCATAACATCATTTAATTCAATACATACTAATACAAGCATTTATACAAACACATACACTACACACTTAAGTCTACATATAGTATGTCGACCCGAAGTGCGCAATTTGGCGAATCTCTTCGCCAAACTAATTATGCACGTATCCCTAACTTTCTAATGCGATAACAATTCATGTCAATCACATCAGCAAAATATGAATGTAATCAGTACTTCCTACAAATGACTAAAATGCCCTAAATTCATATTCTTCGTTGATTTACGAAACAGGAAACGGAAAGCATATTGTACATGTCAAACGGCGATGCCGTCGATAATCTACTATTAAACGACATTAAAAGCGTTGGAAACCATCAATCAAAGCGTCTAAAATCCTCACTTAGTCTCTTGTAGACGTGTCGTTTTGAACGCAGCGTATACGCTTCGTCAACGGTAGTAAGAGAACCTGTTTTACGAAGTACGTTAGCTAACACGCTACGAATCTAAGTAAACCCTAAATCAGCAACTTCTAGGGTTGTTTCATACCTGAAAAAGCGGAGGAATCACCGGCCAGGTGATTGGGATGAGTTGCTGAAGCACGTGCAACAAGCGGCACGAAGGCGGGAAAAATCCCTTCTACTCTCTCTCTCAAACTCTCACCTTTTCTCTCTCCCAAATCTATGGTTTTTGCAATTTTAGATGGGAGAGAGGAGTGAGGGTTTCAACCCCTTTTATAAGCTTAAAAACGTCGAAAACAGGCTCTGGTACAAAGTTTACTTAGTGCATATCCAATTCAGGGCTGTTTCGGTCCAAAAGATGCTTTCTGGTGGTCTTCTGGTCGAATGCGGTCGGACTTAAGCTCATGCGTATCAGATTTAGCACGTATTAAGTTTTCAGTCCGGCAGAGTTCGCAGATCGGGCGTGGCGGACCAGTTTCAGTTCAGCGGTCACCGCACGTAGATCAGGACTGAAAGTCTCATGATAAAAGAATAGAAATTTCTCCTGATCCGAGGGTGTAATCTGGATGAATTCTGATGGTCAGAACGCTCAATACTGACGCGTCAAGTCGTGTGCCAGATTTGAATTTGAAATTCCAATTCTGTCCCTATTTGCACTCTCTTCAGTCCGGGCTCAATGAAATAGCCTGTGGTTATCGATTGGACTTGATTTTCGAAATGATTGTCAAGTCCAGCTAGGCGGTCCTAACGGTCTAAGATAGCAGGTATCGGACTTTCGACGCGCGGTCTAGATCCAATACAAAGTTTCAAAGTGGTCCAGAGAATAAACCGGCTTAGAGTTTGATCCGAGGTTACAGAGTGTTATAGCACTATTGGTTGTACAAGTTTTGAGTCTTGTAGAATGTATTTAAAATGGTCCAAGTTAATTCTACTGAGTATTCAGTTTGATACTCAACCAAATTCTACCCTAATTACTGCAGAATACGGTCCTAGGGCCATTCTATCCCCCATTTTAGGAACTTCTAGGTATCATATTATTTTTATTATTTTTTTGGGGGTTCATCATCAAGTTTACCCTAACTCCTCCAAATTTCATAATATTTCAAGTTGTAGAAAAATTCTAAAAATTCTAGAAGCAGCAGCTATTCAACAAGTGGCTATCGGATAGTTTCTCACAATGACCTACTTTAAACTATATTAAATATTTTATTATATTTTTCACATATTTTTATATAAAATTAGACTCATTTAGCTTCAATCTGATTTTTAAATCACCTAAATCGGAGTTATAACGAAGGAGATATGATTTTTTAAAATCTTAAGAAATGCGCAGGAAAAAAAGGTGCAAAAACTCGCTGTACGGACGAGTTCGGCGATGCATCGCCAAACCGGCGATGGCATCGCCGACCACTGACCTGTTTGGGGTGATTTCACCATTTGATATTTACAATGGGTGAATTTTAGAACCTGGGATGAGTTATTTGACATGTAATATATGATTTTGGGGTAGGAGAAGCTGATCTATCCAATTAGTCTACTTATTTAGTGAGACTCCAAAAGGTTAATGGTTAAAAACCCTTTTTATTTATTTATTTACTATTCATAGTACTTTTTAGCTTAAGTATTGATCAACATCATTTAAACTTTAAGATTTGTGTCTAATATGAGAGCTCCTAGAAAATTTTAAAGGATAAAGTAGTGAAAGGTGAGATTTTCGAAGGAAATAAGGATTTGAGACTTGGATTGAGTTTTGAGAAGTTAATCAAGGGTTAGGATTGACCCATTGCCTAAGGACGTCTAACCCCAGGTTGGCAAAAATCTGGGGTGTTACAATCTACCCCCCTTAAAATAAAATTTTATCCCCGAAATTGGCTAAGGGTAGTGAGTACTTTTTTTAAGGAAGGTTCAAATCCTATTTAATAACCTAACCTTACGTAGAACCTAACTCAGCTATTTCGATCTTGGGCCAGTGGGGAAGAGGCTAACCACGCTTCCGCTGCGCCACTCTGGTCCAACGGTTGCGTTAGCTAATACTAATAAGATTGGGCTCGATACGTTCTACCCCCCTTAAAACTTGGTTCTACTTAAGGTTTAAGATTCTATGTCTAGCCCCGTACATCAGAACGAGGTGCAACTTAAGACCTATCCTTGACATGAATTGGGAAACAACCTCTCATCACAATGGTTTTCCTTTGCTAATGATGCGTTCTATGGCATTGGTATCTATGGCGATAGAGATGAGCCTAATCTCTATTGTGGTTGAGTTCAGGGGCAGGTATGAGTCGGTGGCAAGATGTCGAATTCTTTACTGACTTTAAGTCCTCGCCATTTTCCGAGGGCAATGTGATCACATTTGGTTATAGGTGGTGGGGTCATCACAGAAGAAAGGTTGTGTAGTAGGTCTGAGCCGGATACATAGACTTTCTGTCTAGAACAGAAAATTTACCATATCAGTTCTTAATTCTAGACGATGCCGATCTTCTGCTTGATCAGAGCATTGGATTTATTGGCAACTACCAGAATTTAGAAGTCAATTCAAACCACGAATACTTTGCTAATAAATACATTTCCTTTATTCCGCGTTCCCGAATGCAATAAGTCCTTGGGAAAGGCAATTCTAAGAGGCGTGCTAGTTCATTCTAAGTTTAATCTGAGGGATTTATAAATTTTCCCTGAGAATGAATGGTTCTAAGTTAAAAACACTTTTCTATTGGTTACAACAGAAATCTATAAGTAAGAAGGGGATCTATCGAAGGAATAAGGTTCTACTTCAACCAAATCTAACCTACAATTCCTTAGCATATACAGGCTTTACACTACTTAAGGTAACTAGTAGGCTAGTCTGTAACTCAGTAGCTATAATCTAAAGCCTAAGTTTTTACGGTACATGGTTTCATACCATTTCTACTACAGAAAATTGTTCTATTGCTTAGAGTCAAGATTATCTAAATAGAATTGGATTTCCTATATCGCCAGATCCTTCAAATCTAGGAGTGCTAACACTAGGTCCAAAACGCCAAGGGCTTATTGTATGAAATGAAACTACATTCCTAATCCCATGTTGGGATTGGGAGTAGCATGCTAGTCATAATACATGGAACAAAGTTCTACACTTTCTACCTCTGACGTCACTAAACCTAACAACAACAAAACACAGAGATTTCAAAATGGTAATCAAACATTTACAAGACAACGTCACAGATGCCTAATTCTACCAAAGGACTCTACCACAGTCCCGACTTACCTTCTTCATCACTGTCGAGGCTAATACTGTCTGTTGCTCACTAGAGCTCTCTCAGCCATAACAGCTTAACAATAACCATGGAAAGTGGATGAAATGTGGAGAAATTGTTGCTCAAATGGACAGAATGAAATCTAGGCATTGTAGAGGGATGCTTCAAGCTCCCCTAGGATATATTTTCAAAAAGAAATGAAAATGAAAAAGGGGAATGGAGCACCTCACGATTTCAGCTCGATTCGGGGGTTGTAAGAGCTCCAAACGATGAGATTTGCAAGATGAAAAGCTGCAAACTTCAATGAAGTGATGGAGGGTGGTCGTTTTCAACTAAGAATAGGTTTGGGAGTGGTTTGGAACCACGAATTTGGGTTAGGGAAGCTAGAGAATGAAAATGGAGCTAGGGGAGGGGCTATTTGTGAAGGAAGTACCTCTATTTGGGGTTTTCTATGGACGAATCGTACATAGGGGGTGTACACGACCCAAAATAGGGCGTGCGCCCAAAAATCAGATCAAGTGGGCCCCACCGGACGGCGATGCATCGCCGAACCGGCGATGGCATCGCCGGCCATCTTGCATGGTGGCTGGTGGGACCACATGGGTCTGGTCCCCCATGGTCCAGGGACCCCAAAAAGGTATGGTCCCAACCTTAGTTCATTGTATATTCACCTATAAAAGCCCAAACATGCGTTCAGGGATTTTCGGGGCTAATCTGTAAACCCGAATACAATCCCCTATCATGCAGCATATGATTTTGAGATAGAAGGAGCTAGTACATCCATCTAGCCCATTAGTTGCTAAAGAAAACAAAGTTAGAATGGCCTTATGGCTATTTTTTATGAAATTTTACTATTCACTGTAAAATTTTGTGAAAGTATGATTTCATGCCATTTTCACATTAGGATTGATGCCTAACATGAAAAGGATAAGAAATAATTGAATATTGGAGTGGTGAGAGGAAGAATCTCAAAGGATTTAAGTGAAACGGGGTTTTTAAGCCCTGGCGATTGAATACAGGGGTTGTGGTTGCCCCACAGCCCGATGATTCACATTTATGGGTTTAGAACCTTCCAGAGAACGTCTCAACCTGACTATTTACAACCTAGGAGCAACTTAGGTCGCTTCACGCGACCCTAGATGCGTTACGGACTCGATCGCGCGATCGAAATGAATAGACTTCGCCTATTGGCGAATCTGCGATCCTACAAGTGTTTCTAGACCCTTCTCGCACCCACCTAAGTCAAAGGAAGTGACAGCGTACGTCGCGTGACCATAACCCAGGCCCGGTTTAATCCAAATCATGCTCTGATACCATCTGTAACATCCCAAAAATCGGGGGGTCGAGCAAAAACCCAACTCTCGAGTTCCAAAATGTTATTTATGCAACATAGATATGTATGATTGAATTTTGTCTGTGATAATGTATTAAACATGAGTGAGATTAAGCTAAACAGCATATCACGCTCCAGAGACGGTTAAATTTATAAGCGGAAGACTGTGACAGTATGTATAACATATATAAACTGTTGTATGTCTCCAGAGTGTGAATATGTTACCAGGTTATATACATACATGTATACTCCAAAAGTAAACCAAAAGGATATACATGAGTGTTCTAAAAATATAAAATAACAAGTGTCAAGGTATCTAATCAACCTCCCTGTAATCTCGTCAATCAGAACACACATAAAGGAGAGATCCTCCTCATCATTATCCAGTCCAGCTCCGCTTCTCAAGCAGCGCCATCATCTGCAATCACAAAAAGGGACTGGTGGGTGTCCGGAAATACCATCCCATAACGTGGGAATGAGTGATCAACTCAGTGGAATCATAGAGCAAAGATTAGCATGTTCACAATTCAATCATGCGATAATAGTAAAGCAGTAAATCAGACAATCCTAATACTGTTGTTAATGCAAGATGATTGACGTGATGTATGCCCTCACCGACGATCTCCCTCATACGGCAACATCTTATGACCGTGGCATGCCACACTCCCTAGAGTGCTCCACATCTTCCAAGCACATGCAATGCTATGGTGATATGATTTTTGAGTTGTTATTAGTCCATTCAAACAGCAGGATTGGGAAACTAAGGTACTTCCCTTGTATCAATCCCAACACAGATCCTGTCTAGGGTCGTCACTCCTAGTAATCTCATACGATGTATATTTTGTAGGTCACTGCAAGGGCTGCCAGGGCTGTTGCTCGCACTCGTTGCACCCTCCCCCATCACCTTATCAATACAGGCATACCGTACTCTACTACAACGGAAGGGTCGTCGCCTCCCGCGGACTCAGAATACGCTCGCGGTCACTACAAAGGACTCGTCGCCTGATCAGTGTAGGCTGACAGATAGAATATAGTGTCCCATACCACCATAATCTGCTCACGAGACTAGGTGCTCACTGGTCACTACGGGGAGGTTTGTGGCCCCAGCGTAGGCCGACAGCTCGACCACGGTGTCTCATACCACCATGCCCGGCTCATGAGTCTTCGTGGATCAAGGTACCATATTTAACAGGGTTTACAATGGTAAGTTCAGTACCCTAGGTTCAAGCAGTTATGACTCATACAGGGTGAACATACATCGGCCAGTCGGGTTACTTGACGGGCTCGACTAGCGCGATCGCATCTCAAGTCGAACGACATGAAGTACATAAAACACTTCGCGTGGCCTAACCACTGCCGCCAACTCCAAACACGACTCGCATTCATCGACGCGCCGTTCGTGGCCAAGACCAGCCAACCACGACTCGCATTCATCGACGCGTCGTTCGTGGCCAAGACCAGCCAACCACGAATTCGATCGGTTACCGACTGCCTGGACTAAGTATAGTCCCAGAAAATTATGGAATCACATCAGCAATTTATATTGGAATATTGGAATTGAAATACAATCATGTGAGCATGTTAACACATGTTATAACATTCAACTTAAGTAAATCTTCAAGCACATATATTTCATGCATGTAATGAAATCATGCATATAATCAACATGTAGAAAATCATTTAGGTCAGCATATTAATTGAGAAATCAATCTCAAACTATCTCATAACATCATTTAATTCAA
This sequence comes from Magnolia kwangsiensis, assembly GCA_037074715.1. NCBI lineage: Eukaryota > Viridiplantae > Streptophyta > Magnoliopsida > Magnoliales > Magnoliaceae > Magnolia > Magnolia kwangsiensis. Next base: position 26,615,366 of record CM073586.1, read on the forward strand.
TACATACTAATACAAGCATTTATACAAATACATACACTACACACTTAAGTCTACATATAGTATGTCGACCCGAAGTGCACAATTTGGCGAATCTCTTCGCCAAACTAATTATGCAAGTATTCCTAACTTTCTAATGTGACAACAATTCATGTCAATCACATCAGCAAAATATGAATGTAATCAGTACTTCCTACAAATGACTAAAATGCCCTAAATCTCATATTCTTTGTTGATTTACGAAACAGGAAACGGAAAGCATGTTGTACATGTCAAACGGCGATGCCGTCAATAATCTACTATTAAACGACATTGAAAGCATTGGAAACCATCAATCAAAGCGTCTAAAATCCTCACCTAGTCTCTTGTAGACGTGTCGTTTTGAACGGAGCGTATACACTTCGTCAACGGTAGTAAGAGAACCTGTTTTACGAAGTACGTTAGCTAACACGCTACGAATCTAAGTAAACCCTAAATCAGCAACTTCTAGGGTTGTTTCATACCTGAAAAAGCAGAGGAATCACCGGCCAGGTGATTGGGATGAGTTGCTGAAGCACGTGCAACAAGCGGCACAAAGGCGGGAAAAATCCCTTCTACTCTCTCTCTCAAACTCTCACCTTTTCTCTCTCCCAAATCTATAGTTTTTATAATTTCAGATGGGAGAGAGGAGTGAGGGTTTCAACCCCTTTTATAAGCTTAAAAACGTCGAAAACAGGCTACGGTACAAAGTTTACTTAGTGCATATCCAATTCGGGGCTGTTTCGGTCCAAAAGATGCTTTCTGGTGGTCCCCTGGTCGAATGCGGTCGGACTTAAGCTCATGCGTATCAGATCTAACACGTATTAAGTTTTCAGTCCGGCAGGGTTCGCAGATCGGGCGTGGCGGACCAATTTCAGTTCAGCGGTCACCGCACGTAGATCAGGACTGAAAGTCTCATGATAAAAGAATAGAAATTTCTCCTGATCCGAGGGTGTAATCTGGTTGAATTCTGACGGTCAGAACGCTCAATACTGACGCGTCAAGTCGTGTGCCAGATTTGAATTTGAAATTCCAATTCTGTCCCTATTTGCACTCTCTTCAGTCCGGGCTCAATGAAATAGCCTATGGTTATCGATTGGACTTGATTTTCGAAATGGTTGTCAAGTCCAGCTAGGCGGTCCTAACGGTCTAAGATAGCAGGTATCGGACTTTCGACACGCGGTCTAAATCCAATACAAAGTTTCAAAGTGGTCCAGAGAACAAACCGGCTTAGAGTTTGATCCGAGGTTACAGAGTGTTATAGCACTATTGGTTCTACAAGTTTTGGATCTTGTAGAATGTATTTAAAATGGTCCAAGTTAATTCTACTAAGTATTCAGTTTGATACTCAACCAAATTCTACCCTAATTACTGCAGAATACGGTCCTAGGGCCATTCTATCCCCCATTTTGGGAACTTTTAGGTATCATATTATTTTTATTATTTTTTTGAGGGTTCATCATCAAGTTTACCCTAATTCCTCCAAATTTCATAATATTTTGAGTTGTAGAAAAATTCTAAAAATTCCAGAAGCAGCAGCTGTCCAACAAGTGGTTATCGGATAGTTGCTCACAATGACCTACTTTAAACTATATTAAATATTTTATTATATTTTTCACATATTTTTATATAAAATTAGACTCATTTAGCTTTAATCTGGTTTTTAAATCACCTAAATCAGAGTTATAACGAAGGAGATATGATTTTTCAAAGTCTGAAGAAATGCGCAGGAAAAAAAGGTACAGAAACTCGCTGTACGGACGAGTTCGGCGATGATCGCCAAACCGGCGATGGCATCGCCGACCACTGACCTGTTTGGGATGATTTCACCATTTGATATTTAAAATGGGTGAATTTTAGAACCTGGGATGAGTTATTTGACATGCAATATATGATTTTGGGGTAGGAGAAGCTGATCTATCCAATTAGTCTACTTATTTAGTGAGACTCCAAAAGGTTAATGGTTAAAAACCCTTTTTATTTATTTATTTACTATTCATAGTACTTTTTAGCTTAAGTATTGATCAACATCATCTAAACTTTAAGATTTGTGTCTAATATGAGAGCTCCTAGAAAAGTTTAAAGGATAAAGTAGTGAAAGGTGAGATTTTCGAAGGAAATAAGGATTTGAGACTTTTGGATTGAGTTTTGAGAAGTTAATCAAGGGTTAAGATTGACCCATTGCCTAAGGACGTCTAACCCCAGGTTGGCAAAAATCTGGGGTGTTACACGTTGTCTCACGTGATAGCAAGTCAAGGCCGAGCATCGCCGACCCCCTGGTTTGCTTCAGCCCATACCTGTAGCCAAGAGGAAGTAGGATTTCATATCTATGGATTTCATTTTTGGGTTACCAAAGATGAGAAAGGGGCATGATTCCATTTGGGTGATTGTGGACCGATTAACGAAATCGGTCCATTTCCTCCCAATTAGAGTTTCTAATTCGGCAGATGACCTGGCCAAGCTGTACATTAAAGAAATAGTACGATTACATGGAGTTCCTATGGAGATTGTGTCGGACTGAGATACACAATTCACGTCTATTTTCTGGACTCAAATCTAAGAAGCAATGTGAGTGAAACTGAAGTTCAGTACCGCATTCCACCCATGGAACGGGTAAATCAAATACTTGAGGACATGTTACAAGCATGCGTGCTTAACTTCAAAGACTATTGGGATGACTGTCTCCCTTATGCCAAGTTTTCTTATAACAACAGCTTCCAAACAAGCATTGACATGGATCCCTATAAAGCCTTGTATAGGCACCCATGTCGAGCTCCACATTGTTGGGTAGAAGTTGACGAGAGGAGCTTGGTTGACCTAGACCTTGTTCAGGCAACCTTAGAGAAGATCGATATTATCAGGTGTCGACTCCTTGTGGCCCAGAGTAGATAGAAGAATTACGCCGATAGGAGATGAAAATAGTTAGAATTTGAAGTTGAGGACCATGTATTCCTAAAATTTTTCCCAATGAATAGAGTCCTTTGTTTTAACAAGAAAAGAAAACTCATGTTAAGATTCATTGGCCCATTCCAGATCCTAGACTGAGTGGGTGTGGTGGCATACTGTCTCGCCTTGCCCACACCACTCATAGGTGTGTATAATGTATTTCACGTATCGATGTTAAAGAAATATGTTCCTGACCCTACCCACATTATCCAATGGGAGCAAGTACAAATAAGTGAAGATGCTACCTATGTACTGCGACCAGCACGTGTTCAAGGTAGGAAGGAACATCTGTTACGCAACAAAGTTATCCCACTCGTGAAGGTATTGTGGACGCACCACACTGATAAAGAGACTACTTGGGAATCGGAAGCCGAAGTTTGTAAGAATTACCTTAGATCCTCAAGGAGTATGAAAGTGTACTAATTTTAGGGATGAAATTTTTGTTTAAGGGGGGTAGATTGTAAGTCTAGGAAAAATCCGTATAAAGAACCGAGTATCACCTCAGGAAGAAATACCTAAGGACCGTACCCTGTAGTAATTTAGACGGAAATTAATTAAGTGTTAAACTAAATTAATCGGTGGATTTAGCCCGAACCACCATTTCCACAAATGGCAAGACCTAAAACCAACAATATCACTAACTCAACACTACTTAAAAACTTAAGAGAAATCCCATGAGCTCGTCGCTCTCGGGAATACATTGAAACTCCGTATTAGACCTGGACCGCATGTCGAGAATCTGATGACAATGAAACTATAGGTTATGTCCATCCTACTGGGCTTGACAATAATCGTGGGAATCAAGCCCAGATAGTGTCCAGAAATGCACAATTTGAGCCCTGAGTAAAGTGTGTGAGAAACACAAATATCTTTTAAAAATGTAATAAAACTTAAGTGAATTGGGTCATTCGCTCACACGTGAAATTGAAGATTTTAGACCGTCAGTTTTTTACCAAACTTCACCCATGGGAAAAGAAAATTTTCCTGCACATATCTGTATAACTATGGCCCCGATTGAGTAAGTATGACCGTTGATCTGACACAGATCCTCCACGGTCGATCGGATTGTCCAATCGCACTGAAATCACATCCTGGCATAAATTCATTGTCAGGGAACTTACCCTATGACGTATGTGAGTAGTGGGCTGCCTATGAGCCCTATTTGTCAGAAACAACTGCCCTTTGGATATAACCTAAGTATACCAGGGCCCTGGGGCCATTTGCATCACTTATGGGCCTATATATAGGCCTTATACCACCACATCTCTCTCTCATATGAATTTCTCCAAACCTTAGGAGAGAGAAGAGAGAAAAGAAGAGAAAAGAGTAAGGAGAGAAGAGAAATCCTAGGAGATCATTACTGTGATTCTCTCCCACAACTCCACGCACAGAATCACCTCCCCATTTTGCTATATGACCTATTTCGATTACGATTTGGGTAAGAAATCCTAACCCTAATACCATAGTTGAGATCCAAAATGGTTGTTTATCAACCTAGCTAACCGATTTCACCATTTAGGTACCTAACGTTTCTATTTTCAGGAACGTAGAATTCGAACCTAGTCCGAATCGAGTACTCCGACGAAAGGTACGGGCTATAAACGTTTAAGTTATGGTTTTCAATGCTTTCAATGTCAACTAATAATTTATGTCTAACTTGAATGCTACCATATCTTCTTAGACACGCCGATTTCGATATATTTTACATGTATGAACTATGTTTAACAAAATATGTATCCTATGTATTTGTTGAAATGTTTGAATGAACATGTAAACATGATTTGTGCTCGCCATGACCACTAATCTAGGATTCATGTTTGTCATATGCATGATGACCTCTTTGTGTAAGGAATTGCCATAATATATGTCATAACTAACCTAGTCTATGCATTTTGGTGAAGTGTAACTTAAGTGTTTAATAAATTGTCTAAATGAGCAATTGTTGATGATTTGTAATTATTAAGGGTATTGAGATAGGATGCTCAATTACCTTGTTCATATGTATAGTTTCCTTCATGTAATCTTAATTGCGTCTACATGATTTACGGATAAAATTTAACTGTTAGGTAATGTAAGGCCCATATCTTAGACTATACCGTTCCGTAGGCTTCCACGGTCCTCTAGGTCAAGTTCTAACAACCCTTGACCTATATCCGATGTTTACGTGTGATCCTAATTCGAGTCCAGCAAACCAGAGTCGACTTGACCCTAAACTTGTACCCTAGTGACCGCGTTGTAGCCGCGATTCCAACGTCGCGTCTCGCACGTCGATGCGATACACAAGCCAAGAGATGTGGGCCCACGTTCATTCTGAAGAAATACCGCGCATTACAATTTTCAAGAGAATCTCTATGACCCGTCACATCAATCAATCGAGTACACATCAATCAATCAAGTCAAGTACAACCCATACCCTACCCAGCCTTCTCTTACCCAAAGTCAATAACACCCATACTCATCCCATTCCTTTCTTACTAACAAGTTAACAAGCACCATACCCTCCATTTACTACATCACCTCTCTCTCTCTCTATCTCTTTCTCTTTTTTAAACCAATTCTCAAGTAACCCATGAGAGCATAATGTCCAAGCTCTCCCAAAGCCAAATGTAGCCCACTTTCCTACTCTCTCATCTCCCATCTCAACCTTCCAATCTCTATCAACCTCTATCAAAATTAAAAGCAATGAGCATAGGAGTCCAAGGAGCTAAAGAAGGAGGCCAAACGTGGGTGATTCACAGTTGATTTCTATTTTAAGGGCCCACCTTTTATGGGATGCACTTGATGAATGCATTGTATAAGGGAGGGCCCAATAGTGGCAGGGTCCCTCCCCTTCACATTTTTTTCCTCTCTCTCTCTCTGTCTTGCATGTTATAGAGGTACATGGCCCACCTGCTCTGTGTGTGTGGCCCACCATGAAGTATGTAGCATATCCATGTTGTCCATGCGTCAGACCCACCTTATTAGATTGTCCAGCATGCAGGATTGCTACCCTTCTGACTGGACAGACCTAAAAGAAGGAAAAACACAAATATCAGTTAATCCGAAGTTGTGGTGGGACACACGTGTGGACCCACCTAGAATAGGCCATGATCTACACCGTCCAGATTTGTGATGTATGGGTCCAAACCCATACGTCCAAATGTCCAACATCTGGGACGTTGGATTTGGACTTCCCATTAAAAAATAATATATACATATATATATAATAAAATAATAATCTATATATATACAAAGAGTGTGGGTGGCCCACCACGTGGGACCCACCTTGAGGTATGCATTATATCCTCTATGTCCATCTAGACCGTCCAGCGGTTTAAACGTGAGGCACCACCACCGTGTGGTATGGATCTTATTCACACCATCTGTCCACTTGTTGGTCGGTGGGACCCAGCCATACGTGTGAGGTCCCCACCGTCCATCTGAGTTGGGATGTGGCCCTCCATGCATCCAAACTATCTTTTCATTGACAAGCTCATCTAAGGGCTCGGGAAAATGCAGCAGATTCAATTCTATGGCGGGCCACGTATGTGGACCCCACCTTGATGTATGTGATTCATCCCAACTGTTCATATATTTGGTAAGCCGTCCGAAGGGCTTGAGAAGAAAAATAAGATAGATCTTGTTATCAGGTGGACCACACTACAGTGAACAGTGGATTGAACGCCCACCATCAAAACCCCTTTTGGGATTACAGAAGTTTTGAACCAATATGATATTTGTTTTTCCTCTAAATCTAAGTCTTTGTGACCTTATGAATAGGCTGGATGGGAAATAAACCCTATGGTGGGGCCCACTGGAATTCAACAGTGGAAATCACTATCACCACTGCCATTTGTGGTATGGTCCAGATGATCCTTGGGATATGATTCATTTTGTGATAATGTTTTAAAATGATCTATAGTTATAGATGAATGGTGTGGTTAGTTTGGACCTATTCGACCTGGGCCATTTAATTCTGCCCATTTGTATGAGGCCCATTAGTGCGGCCCACTTGTTGTATATGAGGCCCATTGGTACAGCTCAATGATGCGACACACCATGATGTGCATGTTATCCAGGTCGTTCTTTGGCTAGACCGCTAGTAGGTCTAGTTGTGATGAGTCGGCCCACTTACTGCATGTGTAAGGCCCACCTATGATGTTTGTTTGAGGCCCACCTGTTGGATATTTGAGGCCCACCTGTTATGTATTTACGGTCTATATGTCGTGGCCCATCGTGATGTATTTTTGGCACATTTGATAAGGCCCAATGAGATGTATTTCTCGGCCATATGGAGTGGCCATTGTGATGTTTTTGTAGCCCATTTGATGAGGCCCATTATGATGTGCATTAGGGCCATAAGTTGTGGCCCGTGCGATGTATCTGAGGCCCAAGTGTAGGGTTCACCTGTTGTGTATGTAGCCCTTGTATGAGGCTCATTGCGATGTATATTAGGCATTTGTGTGAGGTCATGGGCCCACCTTATGTTTGGCCCTATGTGGACCACTGTTTAGAAGTAATGTTGGTTGAATGTCCACATTGATGGGCAATGATGGTTGGATTTTCACATTATGACATTCTCTTAGGCCTTGTTAGGCCCATTCTCACTAATTAAGATTGTCGAGGCCAATTTTGATTCTGATTATCGAGGTCAATTCCGATTATCGAGGCCGATTTCGATTATCGAGGCCTATTTTGATTATCAAGGCTGATTGTCGAGGCTGATTGTTGTGGCCGATTGTCAAGGTTGATTGTGACTGTTGAGGTTAATTCTAATTTCGATTGTCGAACCCGATTCTGATTATCAAGGTTGATTGTCGAGGCTGATTCCCATTGTTGAGGCCAGTTCTGATTTCAATTATCGAGGCTGATTCCAATCATCGAGGCCAATTTTAATTGTCAAGGCTAATTTTTGAGGCCGATTGTTGAGTCCAATTGTCGAGGCCAATTTTGATTGTTGAGGATAATTCCGATTCCGATTGTTGAAGTCAATTCTGATTATCAAGGCCGATTCCAATTCCGATTGTCAAGGCCAATTCCGATTATCACGACTGATTTTGATTGTTGAGGCCAATCATCAAGGCTGATTCTGATTGTCAAGGCCGATTTCGATTGTTGAGGTCGATTTCGACTATCGAGGCTGACCACTGAGGCTGATTTTGATTGCCGAGGCCGATTGATAAGACCCAATGTGATGTATATGCGGCCCATATTTATGGCCCATTGTGTGTGTATTCAGCCCGTGTTGAAGGCCCATTGTGATGTATATTAGGCCTATGTAATAAGGCTCATTGCGATGCATTTGAGGGTCAGGAAATGAAGTCCATTATGATGTATATTAGGCCCATGGGAGAGGCCCATCGTGATGTGTATTAAGCCTTTAAGTGGGGCCCATGGTGTTATATATTAGGCCCTTTATGAGGCCATGGGTCCATTATACGTTAGGCTCTATGTGGGCCACTCATTGGGGGCAATGTTGGTTAAATGTCCACATTGTCAAGGCCAATTGTCGAGGCAGATTATCGAGGCCAGTTATTGATACCAATTATGAGTATATGACAGCATAACATCATGATACATGCCCATACACATCATCTACATGTTTGTTATGAGATGTGATTCACCATTGCATATGCCATAGTGCAGGTGGTTTATGGGACTCCCTGATAGGAGGAGTTATCCCACATTAGTACACCATATGGGTAAGATTGATGCATGATTGGACTGTGTGACTCATGCATCTTGCATTATGTGATGGTAATTACTGTACGCCCTAGTGACATCAAGGCCGTAGCCTCCACAGTCATGTCGTGGATGGCCAGATAGGACATCAAAAATCTGTTATTAGCATCGGGCCACCATAAATGGCCTTAGGTGAAAATCCCTAAACCCTCTTGGTACCAGAGGATGCCCCAACGTCGAGACTGAGTGGATATATATGAGCGCATGAAGGACATATACCAGTAGGCCACGTCTCTCACTGTGTCGCGGTCGGTTGGAAGGGTGTGTGGCCTTACCCAACCTAAGGAGTAGGCATAGCTAGGTTGAGTATGACTGCTCCTAAATGGGTCTGCCAAAGATAAGCCATGCCAATATTGGTAGGTGGGTAGTGAGGTCCCTTCCACTTACCCAGTTGTATTGTGTGCTTTATGGGGCGACAAGCCGGTGTAAAGTGTACTAGACTCCAGTGATGATCCCAGAGATGTACAGTACTGATATGTGAACTCATTGAGCAGGAGTTGCATACCATTCATTCATCCATTTACTATCCACTTGGGCTGGTGGTGCGCAACTATATGGTTACTTCACACTCTAACATGGTCATTCCATTCGCACTGTATATTGCATTACATCCGTGGCATATGGCATTTTGGGTTACTATATTTCTGTATGTCCTAATACAACTGGCGATATTCGTGAACTCATCAGGAATTACATATTGCGTTGAATCCTTGGCATTTGATATATGAATCTTTATGACTCCTCATTTGCATAGCTAATCTACATTGCCTCCTCAATATATGATATTATCTTATTATGTTTTTACATCGTATATCCTTGATATGGCTGATAGTATTCATGGACTTACCAGTATATTTCCACATTACTCTGTTATTGCACGATTTATGAATTGCCAGTATTTTCGCTTACCCTGATATCGTATGATTTATGGCCTTGTATTGCATACTTGGCACTTACCTTATGCGCACACTTTCACCACCCTCTAAGCTTTTTATAAGCTTATGCATGATAGATGCATGCATGTGGCATTAGGTTGCAGCAACATTGAGCTTGGAGTATGCAGCGGTCTTCTGATGCTTTGATTTTCGACATATGTATTTCCCTTTAGCATTGTATTTAAATATTTATATTAGTGGATATGATGATGATGTTGTCTTTGTGATTTGGGTAAACTCGTGGTTATGCTTGTTATGAAACAAATGTACGTAAAAAATCCTCCTTGTAGGATTCCATGATTAAAATTTGGCATACAGACGTTGGAAGCTACGAATGTGGTACTACGAAGGCTGTCGGCACCAGATTCGGTGATCGAAAATTTTGTGAGCCCAGTTCCAAGTTTGGGGCGTAACAGAAGATGGTATCAGAGGATAACCTGGGAATACTTGAGGATAGCATCACATATCTACTGATAGCTACCCTGTACTCTATAATTGTTGAGAACTTAAAATGATTAGATCCCAGAGTTCAAATAACTTAGAAACCTCCTAATACAGCTCCCCATCGTGTATGCATTCGAGACTGTTCATGGATAATAGGTCATTGTTCCTTCGTGTAGGATATGACATCTAAGCAAGTAACCCGAGCGACTTCACTTCCTCGCTTGAGATTCCTATTCCCCCACCTGAAACTTCTACACCCTAGTTCGAGTCTAGCATAACACCGACCGTGTCAGTGAGTGCGGACCAGTTACAGCTGATATTGCAAGCGATAAACACCATTTTTCAAAGAGAAGGCCGAAAGAGGCGGGCACCCTCCAGTTGCTTCCAATAGCATCGACAGCAATGGAGACGCGTAACCTACCAAGACGCCAAAGCACCAGAAGGATCTTCAGCACCACCTCTAAGGCAACTTTTTGGTGCCTATTATGGATGCGGTGGGAGTGCCCCCGACCGCAGCAGCAGCAGCCGAGGGCACCAGTAGTACCTCCAACACTGCCTCCATGTCAGTTCATAAGTACTTGTTTTGGATGCGGTGGGATAGGGCATCGTAGGAGTGAGTGCCCCCATCCTCAGTAGCAGCAGTAATAGCAACGACAATATCTACCGGCAAGACCCCAGCAGCGGCAGCAAAAGCAACAGGATCCTCAGCCATTAGGAGGAGTTGTTGCTGATTTGTGCAACTTGGCCCCTGCATCGTTTTGCTAGATTGCTCGTAGAAGAGACGTCTTGGAAGCAAGAGGCTGAGATTTGCGTGTTATCCCCATCTCCTTGTTGTTTGACTGCACTCGTCTGTTATGTTTCTAATTTTCATAGTGAAACAACTTCCCTTCTTTTATGAGTTATGTTTATTTATGACGTCCGTAAATTTTGAGGATGAAATTTTTATTAGGAGGGAAGAGCTGTAAGGCCCGTATCTTAGACCCTACCATTTCGTAGGCTTTCGTGGTCCTCCCGGTTGAATTGCAACAACCTCGACCTATATCCGACGTTTATGCGCTATCCTAAGCCGAGTCCTGCAAACCGGAGTTGACTCGACTCGAAACTTGTAACCTAGTGACCGCGTCGTCACCGCGTGTCCAACGCCTCATCTTGCGTGTCGATGTGATACCCAAGCTAGGAGATTTGGGTCCACGTTCATTCCAAAGAAACACCACACATTGCGAATTTTGAGAGAATCTCTACGACCTGTCACATCAATCAATCAAGTCAAGTACAACCCATACCCTACCCATCCCTCTCTCACCCAAAGTCAACAACTCCCATACTCATCCCATTCCTTTCTTACTAACAAGTCAACAAGCACCATACCCTCCATTTACTACATCACCTCTCTCTCTCTCTCTCTCTCTCTCTCTCTCTCTCTCTCTCTCTTTCCAAACCAATTCTCAAGCAACCCATGAGAGCATAACATCCAAGCTCTCCAAGATATCCCAAAGCCAAGTGTGGCCCACTTTCCCACTCTCTCATCTCCTATCTCAACCTTCCAATCTCCATCAACCTCCATCAAAATTGAAGGTAAGGAGCATAGGAGTCCAAGGAGCTAAAGAAGGAGGCCAAATGTAGGTGATTCATTGTTGATTTCTATTTTAAGGGCCCACTTATTATAGGATCCACTTGATGAATGCATTGTATAAGGCAGGGCACAATAGTGGCGGGGTCCCTCACCTTCATGTCATGCCCCAAACCCAAAAATCGGATTCACATGAATCCCGATTGCCGAATCCAGTTCCGACAGCCTCCGTAGTGTCCTATTCTCGGCTCTTGACAATCAAATGCTAGATTCTGATCCTGGGATCCTACAAGGAGGATTTTCAGAGTTAAATTTTTTTTTTGTAATGGAGCATAACCAAGTCACAAAACAACATCACCACATATTCACTAAATCAAAAACTTAAGTACAATGCAGAAAGGGAAATACAAGGTGATCAAAAAGCTCCAAAAGGACCTGATACGTGCTCCTGCCTTAGTGCTACTTCTGTCCAATGCTACCTGCATGCAACTGTCGTGCATAAGCTTACAAAAGCTTAGAGGGTGGTGTAAGTGTGTGCGCAAGGAAAATGCCAAGTGTACAATATCATAGTAGTGCGGAAGTATGCGGTAAGTCCATGAACATAATCAACCATACCAAGGCTATGTAATGCAAGGCATGAATGCTATCGGCCATACCAAGGCCATGCAATGCGAGATATGAATGTCATCGGTCACACTGATGTAATGTAAGACCTACATAGCTGAATATCATATGCAAAATGCAATCCAAGCAAGTGGGTACTCATCAAGTACACATATCAGTACAGTTCCTCTCTGGATATCACCGGGGTCTAATACACTTCGCAGTGACTGCTACCTCCCTAGCTGCACAGTCAAGCAAGCGAAAAAGACCTCACTATTCGCCAGACCAGTAGTCTGTCAATACTTACCTGGCTTGTCGATAGCGGACTCATTTACGAGCTGGTTAAACTCAACCTAGCTTATAGCCCCCTCACTCAGGCGGATAAGGCCACACCCCCTTCCAACCGACCACGACACAGTGGGAGACGCGGCTTACTGGTATTCGACACTTGCACTTATGTATCCACTCGGTCTAGACGTTGGAGCATCTCCTGGTACCAAAAAGGTTCTGGGACTTTCACCCAAGGACATCCTAAGTGCCCACAATGCTAGAACCAATCATTTTCGGTATCTAATATGGCTATCCACGATGTACCCATGGAGCCATGGCCCTGATGTGGCTAGGGCATGCAGTGATCAAGTCACCCATATGCGAGATGCATGAATCACATCGTCAAATCATACAGCAATCCAGTGCGTATTGCGCGATCATGTGGGGTACTCTGTCTCATAACGAGTCCCATAAATGGTCTGCAATGGCATATGCTATGATCAGTTACTACTCATATCAAGCATACATATGATGCGTATGGGCATGAGTCATGGGATTATACTAAGCATGTTATAAAGCGATGAATAGTAACAAGTATAGGCCTATCAATGGGCCTTAAGGAGAGTTACAATGCGGACATTTAACCAACATTTTACTTACAATGTGGACGTCAAACCATCATTATTCCCTAAACACGGCCTACTATAAATAACATTACATGAACTATGGGGAAACGCACATTGCAATGGACCCTAAGGACATCCCATTGGTCTCGACCCATGGGCCTTAGATACATCAAATGGGCCGTATCACATGGCTTTACATTCATCAAATGAGCTGCATTAATGGGCCTTACCAATGAGCCTTATGTACATTGCAATGGTCCATGACCCATGGTCCTTAAAATACATTAAAGTGAGCCTATGGCCTTATCAAATGGGCCTAATCCCATAGGCCTTATACATGCCAAATGGGCTTAATCCCATAGGCCTTATACATGTCAAATGGGCTTAATCCCATGGGCATTATATATGTCAAATGGGCTTAATTATTTGGGCCTTAGATATATACTAAGGTAGGCCTCAATGAATGGCCACAGTTACATCAATATGGGCCCTATACACATGCCAAGGTGGGCCTTAAAAATGGCCTCAAATATATACTTACATACATACATACATACATATATATATATATATATATACACACACACACACACACACACACACACACACACACACACATACATGTATATGAATCATGTCAAAGGATCAACCGATCCTCACTTCAAATAGTAGTGGTGGGACCCACTTGAACCACGGATCTGACTCATTCTTTAGCTCGTGCCTTAAAATGAGCTTGCAAAGTGGATTGAGGGTTGGGGTGCAACACAAGCATCGTGGTGGGGCTGCACAGGGTACCGTCTAGATGGACGAGGCAGATGAACACATGCATCCTGGTGAGATCCACATGGTGGCCCACTAGCTATCTGGACAGGATTCGTTCCCAAGCCAGGGACGGATGGAGTGGGGGAAACACATATACCATGGTAGGCTCCACCGTCCAGGCCGCCTGGATAGTGGTCTAAAACACATAAATCACTATGGGTCCCATGTGGGGCCCACCATAATGTTGATAGGTCATCTAAACCGTTCAATCGTCACGCAAGCATAGATGAAGAGTAAAAACAAATTTCGTATTGATTCAAAACTTCTGTAGGGCCCAAAGATGAGTTTCAACGGTAAAGTTCAATCACTGCTATTTCTCATGGTGTGGGCCACCTGAGATCTGGATCGAGACGATTTTTGGGTGGGGCCTACTTAAGGTAGGGACCCACCATATGGACGGATTGGATTGACGAATAAACATCAACGTGGGGCCCACATGAGGGCCATGGGCTGCCTGGAGTCCGCCCGCCAACCGCTGACGCGGCCAGCTTCTGACACAGCAACAACTGCTGCTGTGTAATTTTTTTTTTTTTAAACCCATTTATCTGGGGTTTTTCATGTGTGCGGCCCACCCCAAGTAAATTCACTCCATCCATTGTATTCCCAAGCCCAAAACAAATCTATCAAGACCAATATCGGCCCCTTTTCAACATGTAAAAATAATTCTAGATAGATTTCAATGGTAATGGTACAGTTTTTGATGCTATGGCCCACCAGATACTTTGATCAACCTCATTTTTTGGCTCAACGCCTAAAATGAGTCAGGGAGTGAGGTGGATGGGTTGGATTAGAAACATACATCAGGGCGAGGCCTACACAAGTGGTTCACACCAATGGCTTGTAGAACCAAGCTAATATTTGTGTTTTCTTTCCACGTCCAGCATCCAGGGACGCTGGACGGTCTGTCCATGAGAGGTGGGCCTGCTCAGGTGGGCCACCATATGAATGTAAGGTGTGGCACAACACACACTAGGCGGGCCCCATTCATAGACAAAAATATTACTTCATGGTGGGGTCCATCCAAGTGGGCCACAAGGCCATATTATCACCAAAAAAAAAAAAAAAAATGAAAAGAGAGGGAGAGAGAGATAGAGTGGGACACGCGTAATGGAGGGACCCCGGCACTATGGGCCCTCCGTTTCAACCATCTAATCATACATCAATGGGTCTCATTGCATATGGGCCTTCTAAATAAAAGATCAACGGTGGAGATCCCTCTCTATCCAAAATGAATGGTATATATGACCTCTTTAATGCAAGAAAGTAAACATCATGATGGGGTCCATGGAGAATGGTCCCATCATGAAATGATATTGATGATTAAGATGGGCCATAGGCCACATCTTAGGGTCCCAAGTGAGATCCAAATCATTGATCGGTTGGCCTCACTTGGCCCATCTTAAAAATATGAAAAACTAGGCTATGGAAGCACCCACCACTTGATCTTCTTGGTCCGTTGGAAAGCTATACTCCTTATGCTTCACTTTGATGGTGGAGATGAGAAATGGATGGTTAAGATGAGAGGTTTTGGGATGGGAAAGTGGGCCACTAAAATCACATGTTCTCTCATGGGAAGAGCTTGGACGTGGGAGTGCTCTCTTGCTTTGGTTTGGTGTGAGAAAAGAGAGAGGGAGATGGGATGTAAGGAGAAGTGATGGGAGATGGGTGATGGATGTGAGTGATAAGTGAGGTGATGTATTAGTTGACTTTGGTGGTTGCTTGACTTGTGGAGAAAGGAAGCATGGGTGCTTTGTACTTGACATAAAGTGATTGATGGGTGATTGATTGATGGGATTGATTTGACATATCGTAGAGATTCTCTTGGGATTGTAAAAGTACAGCATTTTCTGGAAATAAATGCTGGCTCACATCTCTTAGTCAGGGTATCGGATCAGTACATGAGTCGCGGTGTTAGAATCGCGGCAACGGTGCGGTCGCAATGATACAAGTCTTGGATTAAGCCGACTCAAATGTATAGGATATGACTTACAGTCGTGCGCAACGTTGACTACAGGTCGCGAATTATCGAAATTTGACGAGAAGGATCGCAAGAAGCGACAGAACAATACGGATTAGGATACGGGTCTTACACTTCACATTTTTTTCCTCTCTCTCTCTCTTGTATGTTGTAGAGGCGCATGGCCCACCTAGTGTGTGTGTGTGTGGCCCACCATGAAGTATGTAGCATATCCATGTTGTCCATACGTCGGACCCACATTGTTGGATTGTCCGATGGGCAGGATTGCTACCTGTCCGTCTGGATAGACCTAAAAGAAGGAAAAACACAAATATCAATTGATCCAAAGTTGAGGTGGGCCACACGTGTGGACCCACTTAGAATAGGCCATAATCTACACTGTCCAGATCCATGATGTATGGGTCTAAATCCATACATTCAGACGTCTAGCGTCTAGGGCGTTGGATCTGGACTTCTTGTTTTATATATATATATATATATATATATATATATATATATATATATATATATATATATATATATATATATATATATATATATATATATAATAAAATAATAATCTATGTATATAACAAGTGTATATATATACATACACAGAGAGGGTGGGTGGCCCCTTAAGTGGGACCCACCTTGAGGTGTGTATTATATCCTCTACGTCCATCCAGACTGTCCAGTGGTCTGGACGTGAGGCATGACCACCGTATGGTATGGGTCTTATTCACACCATCTGTTTCTTGCTGGATAGTGGGACCCAGCCACACATGTGAGGTCCCTACCATCTAGCTGAGTTGGGACGTGGCCCTCCATGCATCTAAACTGTCTATCAATTGACGAGCTCGTCTAAGGGCTCAGGAAATTGTAGCAAATTCAATTCTCTGGTGGGCCACATATATGGACCCCACCTTGATGTATGTGATTCATCCCAACCGTTCATCCATTTGGTAAGCCGTCCTAAGGGCTTGAGAAGAAAAATAAGACAGATCCTATTATCATGTGGACCACACTACAGTGAACAGTGGATTGAACGCCCACCATTAAAACCCCTTTTAGGATTACAAAAGTTTTGAACTAATATGATATTTATTTTTCCTCTAAATCTAGGTCTTTGTGACCTTATGAACAGGCTGGGTGGGAAATAAACCCTATGGTGGGGCCCACTGGAATTCAACAGTGGAAATCACTATCACCACTGCCATTTGTGGTATGGTCCAGATGATCCTTGGGATATGATTCATTTTGTGATAATTCTCTAAAATGATCTCTAGCTATAGATGAATGGTGTGGTTGGTCTGGGTCCATTCGACTTGGTCCATTTGTATGAGGCCCATTAGTGCGGCCCATTGATGTGGCCCACTTATTGTATATGAGGCCCATTGGTGCAGCCCAAGGATACGACCCACCATGATGTGTATGTTATCTAGGTCATTCTTTGGCTAGACCGTTGGTAGGCCCAGCTGTGATGAGTAGGCCCACATGCTACATGTGCAAGGCCCACCTGTGATGTATGTTTGAGGCCCACCTGTTGTCTATTTGAGGCCCACCTGTTAGATATTTGAGGCCCATATGTCGTGGCCCATTGTGATGTATTTCCAGCCCATTTAGTAAGGCCCAATGAGATGTATTTTCAGCCCATATGGTGTGGCCATTGTGAAGTTTTTATAACCCATTTAATGAGGCTCATTATGATGTGCATTAGGCCCATGGGTTATGGCCCATGTGATGTATCTGAGGCCAATGTGCAGGGCCCACCTGTTGTGTATGTAGCCCTTGTATGAGGCCCATTATGTTGTATATTAGGCCTTTGTATGAGGCCATGGGTCCACCTTATGTTTGGCCCTATGTGGGCCACTGCTTGGGAGCTATGTTGGTTGAATGTCCACATTGATGGGCAATGATGGTTGATGTCCACATTGCGACCTTTCCTTAGGCCTTGTTGGGCCCATTCTCACCAATTCCAGTTGTTGAGGCTGATTCCGATTAACGAGGCTGATTGTTGAAGCCGATTCTGATTCCAATTGTCGAGGCCAATTTTAATTGTTGAGGACGATTTTGATTCTGATTGTCAAGGTCAATTGTTGAGGCTGATTCCGATTCTGACTATCGAGGCCGATTATCGAGGCTGATTTCGATTATTGAGGCTGATTCTTATTGTTAAGGTTGATTGTCGAGGCTGATTATTGAGGCCGATTGTCAAGGCTAATTTCGATTGTTGAAGCTAATTTCAATTTCGATTGTTGAGGCTGATTCCGATTCCGATTGTCGAGGCTGATTATTGAGGCCAATTTTAATTATCAAGGCCGATTCTAATTGTTGCGGTCGATTGTCGAGGCCAATTATTGAGGTCGATTATCGATTTTGATTTCGATTATTGAGTCCAATTTCGATTCCGATTATTGAGGCCGATTATCACGGTCGATTTCAATTATCGAGGCTGATTCCAATTATCGAGGCCGATCTGATTATCAAGGATGATTATCGAGGCTGATTATCGAGGCCGATTCTAATTGATGAGGCCAATTCTGATTGAAGAGGCCGATTATCGAGGCTGATTCCAATTGTCGAGGTCGATTTTGATTATCAAGGCTGATTGCCGAGGCCATTTCCAATTGTTGAGGTCGATTCCTATTTCGATTATCGAGGCCTATTCTGATTGTCACGACCGATTCCGATTGTTGTGGCCGATTATCGAAGCTGATTCTGATTATCAATGTCGATTTCGATTGTTGAGGCCGATTCTGACTGTCGAGGCCAACCACCGAGGCTAATTTTGATTGTAGAGGCCGATTGATGAGACTCAGTGTGATGTATATGCGGCCTGTATTTAAGGTCCATTGTGATATGTATTCAGCCCGTGTTGAAGGCCCATTGTGATGTATAGTAGGCCTATATAATGAGGCCCATTGCGATGCATTTGAGGGTCAGGCGATGAAGTCCATTGTGATGTATATTAGGCCCAAGGAGAGGCCCATCATGATGTGTATTAAGCCCTTAAGTGGGGCCCATGGTGTTTATATTAAGCCCATTATGAGGCCATGGGTCCACTATACGTTAAGCTCTATGTGGGCCACTCATTGGGGGCAATGTTAGTTAAATGTCTACAATGTCGAGGCCGATTGTTGATGTCAATTATTGAGGCTGGTTATTGATACCGATTATGAGTATGTGACAACATACATGCCCATACACATCATCTGCATGTTTGTTATGAGATGTGATTGACCATTACATATGCCATAGTGCAGGTGGTTTATGAGACTCCTTAATAGGGGGAGTTATCCCACATGAACGCATGGTATGCACAGGATTGATGCATGATTGGACTGCGTGACTCATGCATCTCTCATTGTGTGATGGTGATTACTGTACTCCCTAGCAACATCAGGGTTGTAGCCTCCACAGTCATGTTGTGGATGGCCAGATAGGACACTGAAAATTTGTTACTAGCATCGAGCCACCATAGATGGCCCTGGGTGAAAATTTTTAAACCCTCTTGGTACCAAAGGATGCCCTAATATCGAGATGGAGTGTATATATATGAGCATATGAGGGTCATATACCAGTAGGCCGTGTCTCTCACTGTGTCGTAGTCAGTTGGAAGGGAGTGTGGCCTTATCCGTCGGAGGGAGTAGGCATAGTTAGGCTGAGTCTGACCAGCTCCTAAATAGGTCTGCTATCGACGAGCCAGCCAATATTGGTAGGCAGGTAGTGAGGTCTCTTCCACTTATCCAGTTGTATTGTTCGCTTGATGGGGCGACAAGCTAGCGTAGAGTGTACTAGACCCCGGTGATGACCCATAGATATACAGTACTGATACATGGACTCGTTGAGCAGGAGTTGCATACTTATTCATTCATCCATTCACTATCCACTCGGGCTGGTGGTGAGCAACTATTTGTTACATGTACCTTTGTAATAGTCAGGATATCGGTTGGGGCGCGCGACTAACCTGAGATCAAGAGTTTACTACATTGAGTCTGACTATCCAAATTTAGGTATAGGATTAGTTTGGATAGAAGTCCCTTGTGATAGATCTCGTAGCCTGTGATACTACGTACTATTATCCTGACTTCACACTCTAGCATGGTTATTCCATTCGCACCGTATATTGCATTACATCTCTGACATATGGCATTTTGGGTTACTATGTTTCTGTATGGCCTAGATATGACTGACAATATTCATGAACTCATCAAGAATTACGTATTGCATTGAATCCTTAACATCTGATATATGAATCTTTATGACTCCTCATTTACATAGCTGATCTACATTACCTCCTCAGTATGATATTATCTTATTATGTTTTTACATCGCATATCCTTGATATGACTTATAGCATTCATGGACTTACTAGTATGTTTCCACATTACTGTATTATTGTACGTTTTATGAATTGCCAGTATTTTCGCTTACCTTGATATTGTATGATTTATGGCCTTGTATTGCATACTTGGCACTTACCTTGTGCACACACTTTCACCACCCTCTAAGCTTTTTATAAGCTTATGTACGATAGATGCATGTATGTGGCGTTAGGTTGTAGCAGCATTGAGCTTGGAGCATGCAGCTGTCTTTTGAAGCTTTGATTTTTTACATATGTATTTCCCTTCAGCATTGTATTCAAATATTTATATTAATGGATATGATGATGATGTTATCTTTGTGATTTGAGAAAACTTGTGGTTATACTTATTATGAAACAAATGTACATTAAAAATCTCCTTTGTAGGATCTCATGATCGGAATCTGGCGTATGGACGTTGGAAGCCGAGAATGGGGTACTACGGAGGTTGTTGGCTCCAGATTCGGTGATCGAGAATTTTGTAAGCCCGGTTTCCGAGTTTGGGATGTGACAAGTAATATGATCAATGTGTGTAATGAAATGTTCAATTGAGGAATTTATTTGGATTGTTTGCTAAATGTTAAAATTATTATTACATGTGCTTACTGCATCTGTATAAGATTAGGGCTACAACATAGCCTAGGCAATCGGTAACAGTCCCCGTTTAGGTGGCCGAATTAGTCTCGCCACATTAGATATATTTAATAAATTCGGGTCGCACGACGATTGTCGACAGTGATTAGGCCACGAGGGGTGCTAATGTGCTTCATGTCAATTAAGTTAGTGTACGCTTGTACCAATCGAACTTGTATAATAAACCGATTAGCCTATTGTATGTTTACCATATATGGACGTTACTGCTTGAATCTAAGGTACCCCCTACCAATGTAAAAGTCCCTTTTAACCATGGTACCATGATCCGCTAAGACTCATAAGCCAGGCATGGTGGTATGGGATATCGTGTTCAAGCTGTCGGCCTAACCTGGTGCGACGAGCCTCCCCGTAGTGACCAGTGAGCAATCCAGACTCGTGAGCCGGGTATGGTGCACCGTGTTTGAGCTATTAGTCTACGCTAAGGTGACCAGCCTCCCGTAGTGACCGCGAGTATAAACTCTTGAATTATCTATTGACTACTTTTCATTGGGAGTGATGACCCTATAACTTGCCTATTGTATATGCTTGACTAGGAGTGACGAACTTAGATGGATCCTTCGATTCAGGTCAATGATGTAAACGGTGGTACCCTAGCTTCCCATATCTACTATATGAATAAGCTTAATTAAGTACTCGATTAACACGACCATGCATCGCATTATATTAGTTAAGATGTGCTTTTAGCGAGGAAGGTGCACTTTAGGGAGTGCTAACATATGCGAAATTGGTTGTCGGAGTCACTTTTAAGAGAGCTTTATGTGAGGACATGCATCATTATTTGCACTCCATTCCTGCATTAACAAGAGCAGTTAGGAAGTGATTGTTGTATTACTTTATCATTACTGCTTGATTGACTTGATAACATGTTAACCTTTGCCTTATAGTACCACTGAGTTGATCACTCACTCCCACCCTAGGAAGGTGTTTTAAAACACCAACCAGACCTTGGTTTAGGCATAGGTATTGATGAGGTTTATGTGACGGAGAAAGACTTCATGGACAAGGAGGAAGACTTCTCCTACGTTCAGCTCTCGGGTGGGTCTATGTAGATCTCGTACCAACACGCAGGGACTACAGGGATTTTTGGCTTTGTCGAACACATTTACTTTACATATTTTGTATATTTTAAAACAACACATGTATATATTCAGCCCAGTCACATACTCAGACTCCAAAGGCTGTGAAATGCTTTCATATTTAAATGCATATGCTTCCGACTTTCGCTTGCTTAATTTAATTGTATCTGGAGTATGATATTCTGTTTTAGTATAATCTTACTCAAGTTTAACTCACTAATGTGGACGAAAATCTAAACATCATTATCCATGTTACATAAGTGATATGCTAGATCTCGGGAGTAGAGCTTTGCTTGACCCTCGAAATTCAGGGCATTACAGTACTTGTAGCACATATAACGTCGATGTATATAACACCACACTCATCTTCGAATGAAGGCGAACTTCCTATCAATTTAAACTTGAAGGTGAACTTTCCATATATCAAAACTAATCAACCATACTAAAGTGTTTTGACACAATAAAATTTGATAACTCAGGGTGCTAGATTTACAACTTAGCACTTACACAAACCACTGTTGGCCTGATCCAATCCGAGTCTGACTCGGTTAGGAAAACCGAGTCAAATCGAATTGGGCACTGTTCGGATTGGTCCAGTTGTTTTTTTTTTTGAAAAAAAAATTCTAAAAATAGTAAAATTGATGAGTCATCTCTAAAAGTAACCCGACCATGACTAGTGTGTGTACACCTGTCGAATCATCATGACTGCAAAATAATCTCATGTGAGAAACGTAATCTAAACTCCAAAACTTAACCATCCACTAAAACCATTGGCCCACCTTGCACTCCAAAAGTCAAATGATAAGAAATTCTAACTCCTTGAGAGGTCACCTACACACAGTTTATGTCCACTCAAAAGTAGTGTGCCATTTTGGGGCAACACCAACCACATGCAACATGGAAAGTGGAGTTTCCAAACACTGTGTTAAGGAGTCTTCTAATAAATGCCTGATCGAGTTTTCAGTTTGTACAAATGGGCCCACCATTCGGTGAACCCAACAATAGTCAATGATATTATGAAGCCGACTCCCTGATGACATTTACACTATGCGTGAAATAAAATGAATGGTTAAGAAAGAAAGTAAGGTCGCATACCTGAGAGATGCATCCACCCAATGCAAACCCTTTAAAGAACTAACAAAATGCCAAAGCCCAAATGAGCAGCCTGATTGTACAAGGACTCTGGGATACCCCAAGCGACAGCCTGATTATCACCGAATGCAACACGATCCCCATAAAAAAAGCGTCGGATCGAGCTTAGAGGGCTAGATGAGTTGTTGGTGGGTGGGTTCGGAGCTCGAATCGAGCACGGCTGTTAGAGAAGAGGAGATGGGTCATTAGGGTTTAGAGAAGAGGGACTTAGGGTAAAAGAAATTTAAAAAAAATAACGCATACTTGATTCGAAAAAGATAAGGATGGCCAGACGAGTTGCTGACTTGCCGATCTGCACCGATCCAGGCCGTTGATTCGGTTCGGATCAAGTCGAATCAGGTCGAATCCACTGGATCAGGTCAGACATGCCTAGCTCTATGTACCGTAGTTGCCCGCAATGACAAGCTTTGGTTAGAGATTACCTTGTTGTCAAGGATGTACTTCACCTGTTGATGGAGAGTGGAAGGGATAGCTCCAACTTTGTGAAGCCATAGCCTTCCTGGCAGCATGTTGAAGGATGCGGGCATATCCAAGACTTGAAAGGTGATGACCAAGATATCTAGACCGATCTATACATTGATGTCCACTTCTTCTTCCATAGTTTGGTGAGAGTTGTAAAAGGCTCTGACGCTCATGTTGCTTGGTTCGAAATATGATGGATTGATCCCAACGGGAATTGCTGTTTGGAGTAGGCACACATTCAGGCTTGAGCCATTATCAATGAAGACCGGTGAGACTCGTAGGTTCTTATATCACGAGGCAATATTAGGAGACCTTCCATGATATCGTCCATCGGGAGGAAGCTCATTGTCTATGAAGGTGATAGTTATCAATGCAAGGAGTTGTCCAATCATCAGCACAATCATCTCTAGTGGAGTGTTTGAGGTGATGTGTTCAGTGCCTTAGTGAACAGCTCTCTGTGCGTCCATGATGTGCATAGCAGTTCCCATACAGATACCTAAGTTGGGATCATCTTGAGTTGCGTTCCTGCATTAGGTGATGTCTCCTACCCTGGCTTTAACGAAGCGCCTTTGGATTCCCCATTGTCACCTTGTCCATTAATGCTTAAGCTCTTTACTTTGTCACACTTCGGATAGTGCCAAGGGATCACCTTGTAGTATGGAGGCTCCTCCTCAAACGCCACTGGTTGAGTTGGGAGTTGTGTTGATGTTGTAGGAATAATCATAGTCTCTTCCTCACATGGAGCTCTCGTTTGTAAGACCACATTGTTGCATGTGCTGAATGGGATATGGTGATGCTCGTCCTCATAGATGATATGAGGGTTTGGTTGTGGCCTGACTACACTTGTGGTTGGAGGCTGTCATGGGATGGAGAAAGGTCTTCTCTCCATTATTGGTGCTTGTCAAGGAGTTCTCCTACCGTGTGCTAGTTGATGCAGTATGCAGAACGGTACCCTTAACGGCCTATCAGTGATTTCTATTGTTGATCCTTGTAAGACGACGGGCTCGTATGCTAAGGGTACCCCTTCCAAGATGACTAGCTCAAAGTTGTAGGCTGCGCCTTCTAATACCACTGATTCCCGTGACTGATAAGGAGTGTTACTTCCTTACAGGATTACCAGCTCGGTTCTTAGAAGAGGGATTTGGGGTGCCCCTTGCAAGACCAATGACACATTTCAACAATCTCTTGATATAACATGGCTAGACCACAGAGGAGTGAATAAACGATTAATGTTTTTCTTTTTAAGGATGTTAATAGCTAGATCTCTTGATGAGATAGGGTCAGATGGATGCTGTGGCAAAGGATTTTGAAGAGTGCTTGTGGGAGCCGTTGACATAGTCCCAGGGGTTGAGATGGAGATCTTTTGATTGTCGATAAGATCTTGCCTAAGGGAGAATCATCTTTCCATCAAATGATGACATCCTTAATGGAACTCACAGTACTTGTTCTCGTAGTAGTTCAACAATAGAGGAAATGGAGGTGGTCTGGATTGTAAGGGAGTGAGGAGTTGTTTTTGCAATAACGTTACCATGATTTGGCTATACGTTTGTGTGAGTGGAGTGAATCTCCTGAACTCCTTGTTCACCTGCTAATTTTGATGGGTGTACTGGACATTCTTCGTAAATAATTGTTTTAGCTATTGTCACGCCCCAAACTCGGAAATCGGATTCATAGGAATCCCGATCACCTAATCCGGTGCCGACAGCCTCCGTAGTACCCCATTCTCTTCTCCTAGCATTCATATGCCAGGTTCCGATCCTGGGATCTTACAAGGAGGATTTATTTTTTTTTAAATGTACATTTAACTAGTAATAAGCATAACCATAAGATTACCCAATTCACAACAGCAACATCGTCATCACATATTCACTAATATAATCATTTGAATACAATATTGAAAGGGAAATACATAAATAGAGAATCAAACTCCAGAAGACCACTGCATGCTCCAAGCTCAACACTGCTGCAACCTAACATCACCTGCACGCATCTATCGTGCATAAGCTTATAGAAATCTTAGAGGGTGGTGTAGTGTGGGCACCAGGTAAGTGTCAAGTATTCAATACAATGCCATAATCATACGATACCAAAAAAAAATGGTAATCCATAAACCATACAATGTCTAAATAAGCAGAAACACTAACAAGAGCAGAAATTATTAGAGTAAGCAGAAATGTTGACAAGATATAAATCATATGATAACAGAGTAAGCAGAAGTATGGACAAGTCTATAAGTTAATCAATATCAGAATACGCAATACAGAACAACTATGCAATAAGGAGTCATAAAGAGCCAAAAATCAAATGCCGAAGATACAATGCAATATACAAATCCTGCTAAATTTATCTAAGCCATATAAGTGCAGAAATAGCAACCCAAAATATCATATGCCTGCGGATGTAATACAAAATGCGATGCGAATGAAATGACCATGCTGGAGTGTGAAGTCGGGATGATAGTACGTAGTATCGCAGGCTACGGGGTCCACCAAAAGAACTTCTATCCAAACTAGTCCCATACCTAAATTTGGATAGTCAGGCTCAACGTGGTAAACTCCAGATCTTAGGTTGGTCGCGCGCCCAACCGAAATCCTTGTCGTAGCGAAGGTACACAACAATTAGTTGCGCACCACCAGCCCAAGTGGATAGTGAATGGATGAATGAATGAGCATGCATCTCCTACTCAATAAGTCCACATATCAGTACGGTTCCTCTCTGGAAAATCACCAGGGTTTATTGCACTCCCAACCAGATTGTCGCCTCATCACGCGCAACAAGGTGAGTGGAAGAGACCTCACTATCCGCCTGCCAATATCGGGCCCGGCTCGTCAATAGCGGACCCATTCCTCGAGCTGGTCAGACTCAGCCTAGCATTGCCCCCTCCTCTCGGGCAGGTAAGGCCACACCCCCTTTCAACCGACCACGACACAATGGAGAGCGCAGCCATCTGGTAATCGGTACTCAACGCTCATCTACCCACTCAGTCTAGACGTTGGCGCAACCTCTGGAACCAAGAGGGTTTAGAGACTTTCACCCAGGGATATCTATAGCACCCCATGTAGAACAGATTTTTTGGTGTCCCATCTGGCCATCCACGATATGCCTGTGGAGGCTACGACCCTGATGTCGCTAAGGCATGCAGTAATCACAGCACACAATGCAAGATGCATGAGTCATACAATCCAGTCATGCATCAATCCTGCGCAAACCGTGCACTCATGTGAGACAATCTCCGCCTATCAGGGAGTCTCATAACAACCAGCACTATGACATATGCAATGGTCAATCATATCTCTTAAAAAACATGTAAATGATGCGTATGGGCATGGATCATGATGCTATACAGTCACATACTCATAATTGGTATCAATAACCGACATTAACAATCCGCCTCGACAATGTGGACATCTAACCAACATTGTCCCAAGGAATGGCCCACGTAGAGTTAAACATATAATGGGCCCACGACCTCACACAAGGGCCTAACATACATCACAATGGGCTCATTCGCTTGACCCTCAAATGCATCACAATGGGCCTTATCACCTAGGCCTCAATATACATCACACTGGGCCCTAGACACGGGCTGAATACACATCACGTCGGGCCTCAAATACCGGTCGCATGTACATCACATTGGGCCCCGACAATCAGAATTGGTAATCGGCCACGACAAATCAAAATTAGTAATCGGCCTCGATTGATAATCGACAATCGGCCACGACAATCAGAATCGGTAATCAGCCTTAATCAATAATCAGCCTCGATCGATAATCGGCAATCGGTAATCGGCCTCGATCGATAATCGACAATCGGCCACGACAAATCAAGTCGGTAATCGGCCTCGATCGATAATCGACAATCGGCCACGACAAATCAGAGTCGGTAATCGGCCTCGATCGATAATCGTCAATCAGCCACGACAAAGCAGAATCGGTAATCGGCCTCGATCGATAATCGGCAATCGACCATCAAAATCGGTAATCGGTCGAACAAAGCCTAAGGAAAGGTTACAATGTGAACATTAAACCGTCATTGCCCAACAATGTGGACATTCAACCGAGCAGTGGTCCACGTAGAGTCAAACATAAAGTGGGCCTAAATATCCAACAGGTGGGCCTCAAATAGTCGTTACAAGTGGGCCTATACATCACGATGGGTCGATACATTGGGTCGCACCAATGGACCTCATATCCAACAAGTGGGCTGCATCAATGGGCCGCACTAATGGGCCTTATTCACATCAAGTCGGGCCTCAATAAATGGGTCGGAAACATATCACAATGGGTCACGACCCATGGGCTGAAAATACATCCCAGTGGGCCTTACCAAATGGGCCATAAATACAACAAGTGGACCGTATCAATAAAACATGTACATCATGGTAGGCCCACTGTCCCATGCTAGACGGTGCGGCACATACATCGCTAAGGTGGGCCCCACGTCCAAGGATGGAAGATGTGGATACAATAAATACATCAAGGTGTGGCCCACAACAAAATGGATGGACGGAGTGGGTACAACACGTACATTATGTGGGGACCACATGAATGGACGGTGTGAATATACAACATATATATCATGGTGGTCTCACTATGATGTGGGTGAGAGCTTGGATTACATCAAAAATCATTTCAATAGTGGCAGGTGCATCATGTATATCAATGTACACTATCATCCTATGGAGCACATGGCCCACTAATGACGATCAGCACTAACCAAATATTATCCATGTACATCGGCGCCATCTAAACATTGGACAACACCATCCAAACATTGTCCAGCACTATCCAAACACTCCGGATGCGTGGAACAAAATATACGTCATGGCTGGCCCCACATCTGCACCCCCCACGTAGCAGATGGACGGTTTTGGAGGGATGCACGCATCACGGTGGGTTTCCACCATTCTTGATGGACGATGGATGCAAAACATACATCAGGTGGGCTCCGCCTGTCCAGAGTGCTGGACAGCGGGGACACAAACATACATCAGTGTGGGTCCCACGCATGTGGCCCACCTTATATATATAATATAATTTATCCTATTATAATATAATATAATATATATAAACTGCAAAGAGCACCCGTCCAGACTCCTGGATGTTCTGGACGGTGCAGTTCTCACACAAATTACATGGTGGATTCACATGTGTCGCCCACCTCATACCATATATATTACTTCAACATATATCATATATATTATAAAAATATACATGTCCAGCGTGTCCAGCGTCCAGACATTGGACGTTTGGATGGACGGTGTGGATAAAACATTGATGGACGGTGTAGATCAACACATACATCATATAGCGGGTGCATTCAGCACCAATGGACGGTGTAGGTATAACACCTACCTCATGTGGGACCCACAAAACTGCTGCATCAAACAGCAGCTAAGTAGGTGGTGGGGCCCACTGATAAACGGTTTGGATATACATTACGTGGGTCCACTTGCCATCTCGAAATGGCTGGATGGTCTGGATCAGACCCATATATTTGGTGGGGTTCACCGTGAGACACGTACACCAGGTGAGTTCCACCGTCCCGTACTGGGGACGGTGCGAATAAAACACAGACATCATTGTGGGTCCCACATGACCCCACCGTAATGTTTATTAGCCATCCAATTCGTTCAAGAGATCACGCATACCTGGATGAACGGTAAAAACAAATTTCATATTGATTTAAAACTTCTTTAAACCAAAAAGGGTTTCAACGGTAAACATTCAATCCACGCTGTTTCATGCCGTATGGGCCACCTAAGTGCCCTGAATGGTTGGTTTTTGGGGTGGCCCACTCGTCAGAGGAGACCTAGCAAATGCACGGTGTTGATGTGGAGCACATGATGTAGTGGGGCCCACAACTGGGACCCACAGTCCCTGCCAGCCCAGCGTCAAGGACGCTGTTGCGTCCCGTGGTGCCAGCGGCGGTGTCAGCGGCAGCAGCAGCAACTGCTGCCTAAATTTCATTTATTATTATTATTTTTTTTAAAATTAATATTTTGATGTTTTTTTCCATGTGGGGCCCTGATCTGACAAATCTAACCCATTCATTGGATTCTACTGCCCATGATCTACTTAATGAGACTAATATATGATGTATTTTTGGCAAATAGAAGAAATAGGGTGAGTTTTAAGGGTAATAATACTATTTCCTTTGGTATGGCCCGCTTAGTTATCAGATCGGCCTCATTTTTTGATTTAACGGCTAAAATGACCCAAGGAAGAGGACGGATGGATTGGATTAAGTACATAAATCAAGATAGGGCCCGCATGAGCTGCCCACCCCAATTTTCTTTTTTTCTTTTTTTTTGGCTGATAGTACACGCCCATTTCACTACACGCACTCCACGTTAGCCACGCCCGTCCAGCGTCTAGGGACGCTGGACGGCATGGATAAACGCATGCATCGTGGCGGGTCCCACACGGGACGTGGTCACTACATCAAGGTGGGTCTCACATGAATGTGGCCCACCTGGTTTGGATCAACTTAATGTTTGTCCATTCCCATCATCCAGATCCTCTAAGAGAGGTAGCAAAGTGGGTCAATCCCCATGTTTGGATAGCCATAGGATCCATGTAATGGACGGTTTGGACACCACTCATCGAATGGGCCACAAAATAAAGGAAGGAGAGAGAGAGAGAAAGAGAGAGAAGCACCCACCTTTGATCTTCTTGGATTTCTTCTTTCATGAACTCCTTTTTAAAGCTCCAATGGTTGAGATTTAACGGTCGAGATGGATCATGGATGGTGGAGATGGGAGTTAGGAAGTGGGCCATACATGACCTCTCATGGAGGCTTGGACGATTCTTACATGGAGAATGAGAGAGAAATGAGAGAGAGAGTGTGATGGGAGAGAAATAATGGTGAGTGATGTAAGGGAGTACTTTTGTTGTAAGAAAAGTTAACTTTTGGGGAGGGTGGTTGTACTTGGGGATGGGTATGAGTGATGGGAGTGATGTGTACTTGATTGATGTGACCGATGTGATATGTCGTAGAGATTCTCTCGATATTTATAACGCGCGCTGTTTTCTCAAACTGAACACGGGCCCACATCTCCTAGCCTGGGTATCGCCTTGGTGCGTGAGACGCGGCATCGGAACCACGGCGACAGCACGGTCGCACTGGTACAAGTCTCGGGTCGAACTGACTCAGACCGACAGGATCTGTCTCAGGATTGCGCGCAACACCGGTTGCAGATCGCAAGTCGTCGAAAATCAATCGGAATGACCGCGAAAGCCTTAGGAACAGTACGAATTAGGATACGGGTTTTACAGCTATTAATGTTGCGGAGGCTGTGGTTGTGGATTTTACCACAATGTAGGTGGTGGTTGATATCTCTAATGTTGATGCTGAGGACGATACTGTTAGTACTATTGGCAACCTTGTTGAGATGCATGCTAGGTACCTTGAGTTGTGGCAATGATGTTGTTGGCCTTCTGCCACACGATGGGCAACATCATTGTTATTTTTGTTCCCATTTCCTATGGGTCTTCCTTTGACCTTATTCTGTTTAACTGGAGTGGCCTAATGAGGCCACGGGGAGATTGTTCATGCATGAATTCTTCCTTCCACTAGCTCTTTAGGATGGATGAGTTGAGCGAAGTTCACATAGGGATGTGAGATCATATATCTAAAGATGCCCAGATTCATGGAATGGACTATCATGGAGATTTGCTCCTCATTGTCATTTGGGGTGTACATTTTATCATCCATTGCTTTCCATCACCCAACATATGCCGATAATGTTTCGTTGCCCTTCCACTTAAAAGCTATCAAGTCTGCTCTTCTAGGAGGCATGTTGAAGTTATAGACAAACTTGTCGACAAATGCCTGCGATAGTTGTTCCTAGGTCTTAATCTGGTGGCAATCCAAGGAAGTGTACCATTCTAAGGCATCACCCTTCACAGATTTTTGGAATAGGCAGATAAGCGCTCCTTCGTTTCTTACCACTGCATTCAATTCTCCACAGAATGCTTTAAGATGTGATGTATGACAGCCAATGTCGTCTTACCTTTTAAATTCAGATACCTTAAAGTTCTGAAGTACCCATGCATCTGTGAATGGACACAAGTCCCTAAACTTTGTTAAGGGGAGATCGACCCCTTGCTGTCTCTGAAACTAATTTTGCATGGTTTGGAGCTAGTCCTGCAACTCCTTTAGTTCTGTGTGGCTTGTTTGAGGGATCAACGTCTCTCACGGAAAGGCATGTTCTGCTTCTTTGGCATAGTGATCGATTTCTTTGACCCTATGTATCCCATGTGGAGGAGCTTATTTAAATGTAACCATGTTCCCATGTATGAAGAATTTAAATTGAAAAGTACTCCCGGCCGAGGGTGGCTGAGATGTTGTGAAGTGACACCCTTGTTAGGTATTCACCACATTCCGCTGGTTGAACTGGGCTTGATATTGACACCCATTATGGGCATTCGTTAGTGCTACTCCAGGGCTTCCAATCAGGCATGTTGCTGCTTGACATTGACTTAAAATCCATGTTGCAAGATGTGATGGAAATTGAATAGAGACCTTGTTTGTAGGATTAATTTAAAACTAAATTAGAAATCGATTGAAGGCCCCTGCAATGAGATTATCTTGAAATTGATTAGGGTTCCTATTTGCAGGATTGGTTTGAAATTGCATTGTAATTGCGAGATTGGTTTGAAACTGAGCTGAAAATTGACTAGAGACCTTGTTTGCAGGATTAGTTTGAAACTGAGATGAAAATTGATTGGAAGTCCTAGTTGCGGGATTGGTTTGAAATTGTATTGGAAATTGATGGGACGCATCAGTTGCGAAGCTATCTTAAAATTGATTGGAGATCATGTTTACAAGATAAGTTTGAAACTGTGCTAGAAATTAACTTGAGACCTTATTTGCAGGATCAATTTGAAAGTGATTGGAAATCCCAGTTGCAGGATGTGTTGAAAACTAATTGGAGGCCTCGGCTATGGCTATTCTGGAATTAATTGGGAATCTCGGTTTCTTGATTGTTTTGAGATTGATTCCCAATTGTGCAAGGGTATTGAAAGAAGTTCCCCATGATTGAGGGCTGTGTTGGCTGGTGTCGGTGGTCCTATGTAGAGACAGACAGTTGTGCATGATTTGAACTGGAGGTAAGAAAGATCTTGTAAGATGATTGTTGTTGTTATTTAACTAGACCAACTTGAATTGTCAAAAACATATCTTATATTGCTTTCATGCCTTATGTCAATTCTCATATGCATGTTATTGGCGAGACTTCTGCTTAGTGTGGTTATGTTAAGTGAGTTTCAACGAGATCAAGAGCGTGGAAGAGTTGAACATCTTCTTCATGATGATCCATTGCTGTTTAAGATCCGGTGTGGATTATGCTGAGATAAGGGAGACTTTTTCGAGGATGCCTGACTCTTGGAGGTGTAATTTTATGATTTAGATGTAGATACAAATGTAGATGCAGATGTGTGTGAACATGTATTCTTTAGGAATTCGTAAGATCTTAATTTTCACGTCGGTTGTGACTAGAGTGACTAGTTTGTCCCCAACGGAGTTACCATTTTGTGGATGCTGGAGGGTGGATTTTTCGAGGGGACAGGAGATCGACTCTTACTTCTTTCACTGGTTACCTCACTCAAGTGCTTGCGTTAAAGGGTAAAAGAGTGTTATATTTGACCAGAGTCGCTACTAATTAATTGTTATAATTCTACATTCGGTTAGACCCTGTAGAAATACTTAAGATTGCGGACCCGAAGATCCTTAACCCTTATTACGACTTGTGAGTTTACATTCTAGAGCTTCCAAATAAGGGACTGTGGTTATAGAGGGGCAAATTGTTATGCACCCACTCTGCTCGTATGAATGTACAGTCTTTACTTCACAAGATCTAACTAATTTATGAAGAATAAAAGTAGTTCTTGCATGCAAAAAATGTAATGTAATGTAATGACAATAGTGATTAACTAATCCAAATTTTTGATGGGTATGATTCAACTATATTGATAAGCTACAGAGCATACATTCAAAACAGTCAAGTATAAGGTATATGTGTGGGATGCTTATGATGTTGTATGGACGCCTATGATGCAATATGAATTCTTATGATAAAACGACAGTCGATCGGCTAAGGTTTTTAATGGGCCAGCCATGATTATATCGGCAAGTCTCAAAGCATATGCCTACCAGTCAAATATAAGAAAACGATTGAATGCAATGTATATACTAAAACGATGGCTATGGTGGGCAAGATTTGATTATATCGGCAAGACTTAGAGCATACGCCTTCTAGTCAGATATGTAAAAATGATGAAAATACACTATTATGCTAATGTATATGAAGAGCAAGTGTTTGAGAAGTGAATGAATGTTGCGCGATGCTAATGCGTTGACTTAATGAAACTAATTTAGGCTTGAATGGTTGGATGAAGGATAGTGTCGTAATGTTAGGTTGAGTGGCTCAGATTTAAACTTAGGTGGCTCAGGAGGCTTAGACCCTAACTAGGCTAGGCTAGACCAGGGATGGTCTCTCTCTCTCTTACTCTCACTCTCCTTGATGGAGGGACGGCTAAGGCTGAGGCTTAAGCTAAGGGACTTCTAGGAATGGGAGTGAGTTGAAATGAGAGTGCATTGGTTTCTAATGTTTCTAGATGATTGAAACGAGAAGGGGAGGGGGCTATTTATAAACTCCAACTTAGTTTTCTTGTAATTCCTAGTGATTGTAAAGGTAAAAAGTGGTTGAATGGTTAGGATTGAATATTGTCATGTGGCATCATATCATAGGTTGGATGAGGTGGTAAAAGGGTAATTTTGGGTAAAGAGATGAGCATTGGAGTATATACACTTCAACCGCACATTTAGGGTTTGAAAAAGGAGAGTTCCACTTACTTGAGGGACGCTACCCCAAAGAGGTGGAGTGCCACGTAACCAGTAACAACTTGGCTACCGCCGATCCCCACTTGGACTCCCTACTTTGGTAGGAACATTCTCCAAGCATGTGGAGGCTCTGTTGTAAGGGTTGTTGCTTTGAGGTTTCGACCATTTCTCCAATTAGGCTTGGTTTCGGGGTTAACTAAGTGAGTTGATTGGGTTGTAAAGTTGGGTAGGCTGACCGTATGAGTTGACTGGGTGAGTTAACTCACCGAGGCTTTAAGGTTTTTGGTTCTTAGGGTTTAGGGTTAGGTTGACTAGGTTGACTGGGTGGAATGGGTTGAGTTTAGGATTTAGGACTAGAGTTTTTAGGGTTAGGGTTTATCATTGGGATTCGGTTGTCTAACCATCAAATCAAACTCAATTAGCTTATCAGCCTATGTGCGGTGTTTATAGTTCCGTGAACCCCACCATGATGTATGTATTATTTCCACACCATTCATCCATATGGAGTGATCATTTTAGAGCATGAGACAAAGAATGAGGTGGCTCCAAAGCTGGAGTGGACCCATCGTATAAAACAATGGGAAGAGTCATGCCTACCATTGAAACCTTCCATGAGTTTATAAGTTAACACAGATATGAAAGAAGGGAAAACGAAAATATCCGCTATATCGAAAACTTGTGTGGCGCTTAGAAGTTGTTAATGGTCGGCAGTCAATCTCCACTCCTTTCTCTGCTGGGGTCCACTCAAGCTTTGGATCTGACTCATTCTTTGGATCATGCCCTAAATCTCTCTGAATGGATGGACAGTGTGGATATAATACATACATCATGGTGGGGCTCACAGAACTTGGTTACTTCTCTTCAATAGTGAGTATGGTTGTAGCCTGTTAGTGGATAACCCACGTCCCAAGAGCCGATTAGGTGAGACCCGGCCTCATCCAAGACAATGCAGCCCTTGCTGTGGGGTGACCATGGGGTTCACCTTAATATATTTTTTATGTATCCTTCAGTTTTACAGATCAATTTACGGCAGTATCTCAAAAATAAAGAAGATCCAGTTATCAAGTGGACATATCATAAGATAACATGGTGATTGACCATTAGCCACAAAAGTTTTGGATCAAGCTTATATTTGTTTTTTTTTTTTCTCTTCATTCAGTCTTATGTAACCTTATCAATAGATTAGATGATAAATAAACACTACGGAAATATTAAAGTGCACCCTAAGAAGTTTTTTTTATGGTAAAAAGGTCAATTACCACTGTTTCTTACAGTATGGTGCACTTGATAATTGTATCTATTTAATTTTTAGGATAATGCCTTTAAATGATATAGAAAACTAATTAAATTCATGACATGGATACATGATTCATACATTTAGGTGGGCTCCACGTGACCCTACAGTAATGGTTGCACTGTCTTGGGTGAGGCTGGGTCTCACCTAACCCAGTCTAACTTTACGTGGAT
Organism: Magnolia kwangsiensis; assembly: GCA_037074715.1. NCBI lineage: Eukaryota > Viridiplantae > Streptophyta > Magnoliopsida > Magnoliales > Magnoliaceae > Magnolia > Magnolia kwangsiensis. The sequence goes on from CM073586.1 coordinate 26,651,297, forward strand.
TCTGAATACCTACTTACTGATTGAGTAGCAAGTTTGTAATGAAGTGATGTCACCAAGTTCCGTGGGCCCCACCATAATGCATGTGTTGTATCGATGTCGTTATATCTATATTGTTCATCCACTCTGAGAGATCATTTTACAGTGTGAGTACCTAAAGAATGAGGCACATTCAAAGCTCAAGTGGACCCACCACAGAAAAGGGAAATTGACCGTACTCGCCTCGAAGTTTGGACAAATTACTTAGAAATCTACAACACTCCATATATTCCCTAAAGGGCGTTTTGACAGCTTTTGGAATTTATTTCGGATGAAAATGCCCCTAACCTTAGTTCAGTAGTTGCACGATTTTCTAGGGACTAAGAAGTTACGTAGTATTTAATGCCAGTAAAGTGATGTGTACGGAACCCTTTTTGCGTGTGGGCAAGGACTAAACTCATGGGGCCCATATTGATGTATATGTATAATCCATCCCGTCCATCCTTTTTACCATGTCATTTTAGGGACAGGGTCTAAATATCAGCCTGATCCAAAGCTTGTGTGGGTCACATAATAGAAAATAATAGTGACAATGGAACCCGTTGTTGAAACTTTTTAGGTTCACCATGATGTTTATTAGAAGTGGACACTGCCCAAGTCAGGACTTTTTGGGTCTACGCTGAGCTGGCCGACAAGGTTGACGGAACGGATCTCTCCATTGTTGGCCTCAGACTATTGTACCAATGACTATCCTTTCATTTGATAGTAAAGGAAGTGAACATGTAACAACCGCAACCTGGGAAAATTACGACCCATGACAACCACGACTCATATAACATGAGAATTACGACCCTTACTACATTACAATCACGAGATTCACGACCCTTACCACATTACAACCACGACCTAGGTATGGGTTGTGGTTGCCATGTTATATGGGTCATGGTTTTCATGGGGAAATGGTCATGGTTGTCATGAGGTAGGAGTATGGTTGGCCCGTTTTTCTTTCTTTCCCAATGTAAGTTGCGCATGAGAGAGGAAATCAGATTGATTACTCAGTTGGGCCCACTTTAAATGTATATGGTCTATCCACGCCATCCATCCATTTTTTTATCTAATTTAAGGAGTTTAGCCCAAAAGTTAAGTATATCCAAAGATCAATTGGAGTATACTACGACCTTAATTTGTAGCCTTCGATCCATTTACACTATAAAAAATGGATCGTGGTTGTTATGGGTCGTAGTTGTCATGTTATATGGGTCGTGGTTGTTATGTTATATAGGTTGTAGTTATCATGGGTCATGATTGTCATGTTATATGGGTTGTGGTTGTTATGTTATATATGTCATAGTTATCATGGGTCATTGTTGTCATGTTATATGGGTCATGGTTGTCATGGTCGTGGTTGTCATGTTATATGGGTCATGATTGTTATGTGGTAAGGGTCATAGTTGTCATGGGTTGTAGTTGTCATATTATATGGGTCGTGATTGTTATGTTAAATGGCTCGTAGTTATCATATTATATGGGTCGTGGTTCTCATGTGATATGACTCATGATTATCATGTTATATAGGTTATGGTTGTCATGTTATATGGGTCGTGGTTGTCATGTTATATGTTAGATCTGTCTTATTTTTCATATCAAGCCTTAAGACGAACTCACCAAATGGATGAATGGTTTGGATATAACATATACCTCATGATCAGACACACATAACTTGTTGACTTCAATACAGCAGCTATCTAGCTGGTGTGAGGTGAAAGTGCTCTTGCCAGTGCCCTGGTTTGTCAATTAGCATGTGTGTTAAGTCAGTTGGACTGCAGAGCATCACAAGAAGATCAATTCAAGCGTTTACCTCAACCAGATGTGTGGAAGCTCGCCATAGGTAAATCTAAGCCTCACATTCCTTGTCCTAAAATACTAGATGAATAAAACCCTTCAAACAAGTTAGAACATATTAGAGTTTAAGGTGAAAAACTTTTTCAAAAAATCAGAAAATCTCATAGTTTTCTTGCTTTGTCAATTATATTGATACATATCTTGATACGATCGACCTGTGCTATCGATGTCCTCGGAAGACCAATCGATAAAATTGAATGAGGATTTAATGTGTCCAGCAACCGCATACATATCTGGACAGAATTATCGATGTATCGACACATGTATCGATATCATCGATATTTGAATCTCGAGCCCATCGAAAGTGGCTCGATAATATTAACAGGAAGATATCTAGCACCCCTATTTTTACTTAAGAAAATCATATATGCTTCGATATATCGGAGCTCCCGTCGATACCATCGGTGTTCAAATCTCGATGATACCGGTCATGGGTGCATAGTCTTCCAGCAACATTTTTCAGGTGGTTTATCAATTCTAATCGCGGGTCACTCGAGAGTCTCGATTCCCTCGACCAGCTGGTAAAAGGTCTTCAAAATCATATGACATTGAGTTTGTGTCATCGAGCGTACCATTGATACAATCGAGAGTATATGCTCGATGATATCAAACTCTGTCATAAATGTGACCGTTTTATATCTGTTGAAACCTTTTGCCTATATAAAGAGAACTTGTCTGTTGTTACTGGTAGAGAAAGAAGAGAGTGCTTTTGAGTGTTTAACCTTAGATCATATACCCTAAGCCCTTTCTCTCATGGGAGTTCATCCTCCAATCCACCCTCATCATTGACATTCAATAGAGTGGATTGGGGAATGAACTTCCGCATTCAAGGATCCTTCAACTACCTCCTTAATGACAATCATTAAGTTGGGATGCGTTGAATGCATAGATGATTGGAACCGCTCTACCTTCCTTATAAGAAAATATTTATAGAGTAGGATTCCATCATAACCTTGACCCAACCCGTCACCACATATTGGTACATCATTTGTGTTACGGATCAAGGGAGCAAAAGATTCTTCATCAATAAGGAGGAGATATTCACCACTGTGCTAAATGAGACTCATTAACTTATCTGTAAGTATCTAGACTCCAGAGGACCCCTTTGATCATTCCTTTATAAGATTGGGTCTAAGGTGTTTCTCACCTTTTGAAGTCCTTAAGGAGGCCTCCGACAAGAGTGTACGTGGTGGGTGCATTGTGTGGACCCTTGCTCTGTGGAGAGCATAAACATCTGGTTAGGAGTGAACCAGTAAAACCTTGGGTTTGAGGTGAACCGTGTAAAACCTTGGTTTTGAGGTAAACAGGGTGAAACCTCAGGTTTAAGGTGAACCGTGTAGAAATCTCCGTTAGGGTCTTATGGAAGATCCTTGGCCACTGTGCCTAAAAGTAGGTACGTTGTGTTGACCCTTACTCATGAGAGCATGAACAATCAGCCTCAGTGCTGGTTGAAGGTGAACCTTATTTAAAACCTTAGGTTAGAGGTGAACCGTGTGAAACCTCCTTAGTGAAATCCGGTACACTCAAGGGTTGAGTGTGGTTATTGGGAGTGGAGTAGACAAGTAGTCGAACTACTATAAAAATGACTGTGTTTGCGATTGTTATTCTCTTGTGCGTGTGATTTATTTCAATGCCATTACATCATTATATCTGAAACTACACCTCACATACATACATAGTCATATCCATCATAAACTAGGTTACATTTTGTTAATTCGTGGATAGCTTGTGATTGGATCCTCTACCGGGCTTGGAAGCTAGTAGAGTTACATTTGAGTAATCCTGATAATTGAATATTCATAGGATTAATATAATGGGATTTTTAAATACATTGTAAAAACTTTAAAAAGTCCTATTCACCCCCCTCTAGGACATATTGGCATATTCCTACTTTAACTTCAAGCAGTCTTCACCGCTATTTCACGAGGTACACCAGCCAATCTGCTTCCTCTGATCCACGTCCATATCCGGGATGAAAATAAATTGGCTACTCCACATTGCTAACAACCCTATGGTTGATAATCGATGTTATGTGGGCCCCCTATGATGTATGTGTTACATCCATTCCGTTCATCCATTTTTTACAGATTATTTTAGAGTTTTATACCAAAAATGAGAGGGATATAAATCTCAAGTGGACCACACTAAAGGAAAATAATGGTAATTAGATACCACTACCCATGACAACCACGACCCATATAACAGGATAATTGCGACCCATATAACATGACAACTGCGATCCATATAACCGCGACCCATATAACAAGATAATCGCGACCCAAATAACAGGACAACTGCGATCGCGCCATATAATAGGATAACTGCGACCCATATAACAGGACAACCGCGATCCATATAACTGCGAACCACATAACAGGCCAACTGCGACCTAAATAACAGGATATAACAGGATAACTACAACCCATATAACTGAATAATTGTGATCCATACAACTGAGACCCATATAACATGAAAACTACGATCCATACAACCGCGGTCCATTTGGGTTGTGGTTTGCATGGGTTGTAGTTGTCATGTTATATGGGTCATGGTTGTCATGTTGTATGGATCGTGGTTTTCAACGTGTTCAATTTCTTTTATATCAAACCATTCGTATCATAGCTTAAGGCCCACAATGGGGTGATCCGATCCATCCACCTTGATGGCCAGCTCGGCGTGGGCCTAAAAAGTCCTAACTTGGGTAATTTTTACTTCTAACGAACATCACAATGAGCCTAAAAACTTTTAACAGTCACCAATATTTTTTATCGTGGGGCCCACATTGATGTATGTGTATAATCCATGTCGTTCATCCTTCTTGTCGTGTCATTTTAGAACTAGGGCCCAAATAACAACCTGATCCAGAGCTAGTTTGGGTCACATAATAGAAAATAATGGTGACAATGGAACCCGTTGTTAAACTTTTCAGGCTCACTGTGATGTTGGTTAGAAGTGGACATTGCCCAAGTTAGGACTTTTTGGGCCCACGACGAGCAAACCGACAAGGTGGACGGAACGGATCACCCCAATATGGGCCTTAGGCTAGGATACCAATGGTTATCATTTCATTTGGTAGTAAAGGAAGTGAACGTATAACAACCACGACCCATATTACATGAAAACCATGACACATATAACATGATAACGATGACCCACGACAACCACGACCCGTATAACATGATAACCATGACCCTTACCATATTACAACCACGTCCCATATAACATGACAACCATGACCAATGATAACTATGACCCATATAACACAACAACCACGACTCATGTAACTTGACAAACACGACTCATATAACATAACAACCTCAACCCTTACTACATGACACCCACGATCCATTCCTAAGGCGCACTGTACTGTTTACTTGACATCCAATCAGTTGATTAGGTCATAAAAACACAGATGAAGGGAAAAAACAAAAATCAGCTTGATCCAAAACTTTTATGGCCCCCGAAAATTTTTTAATAGTTTAAAACGCTCATTAAACACTGTTTCATGTACTGTGGTCCACTTAAGATTGAGATATACCTCATTTTTTGTCTCATACAATAAAATGATCTGGAAAAATATATGGACAACATGGATGAAACACAAGCATGATGGTGGGGCCCACAAAACACCAAGCGTGGTGGTCCATTTGCCCATCCAGGCTAGAGACGGGCGGGTGGTAGGATGCAATCTACGTTCGTCCCCAAGACAGATGCGGGTTGGATGGAAGTGGATTGGCTGGTGTACCTCACACCAGCTATATAGCTACTATATTGGCGTTAACATGTTCTATGGGTCCCATCATGAGGTATGTGTTATATCCAAACTGTCCATTCATTTGGTGAGATCGTTTTAAGAACTTGGACTAAAAATAAGAAATATTTAACTATCAAGTGGACCACAGTGCAAAAAGCAGTAGGGGATTGAACTTCCACCATTGGAACCTTTTTGGGGTCACCGAGTCTTGGATCAATATGAAATTTGTTTTTCCTCTTTATTCATGTCTTTGTGACCTTATGAGTAGATTAGATTGAAAATAAACATTATCGTGGGCCCTACGAATTGTTTAACGATGAAAATCATTATCTCTGCTGTTATTTGTAATGTGGTACATATGATCTTTGGATATGATTCATTTTTTTAGATAATGATCTAAAATGATCTCTAAAAATAGATGAACGGTATAGATATAATAAATACATCACTGTGGACCACCTAGCTTGGATCTACTTTGAACCGTTCATACAACTCGGAGCTTGAGGAGCGTCACTGCGTCAGCGTTCGTCCTCGCACGACACGTCTCTACAGCAGCAGTAAAGATGGATTGGCTACTCCCCAGACACGTTACTGGTGGTTGGTCTCTGTGGGCCCGACTATGATGTATTTGTTTCATCCATGTCGTTCATCCATTTTTACATATCATTTTAGTGCTTAATACCAAAAATAAGAGGGATATAAGTCTCAGGTGGACCACACCATAGGAAAACAATAATGATTGGATATCCACCACTAAGATCCTCCTAAGGCCCACTGTACTGTTTATTTGACATCCAATCTGTTAATTGGATCATAAAGACCCAGATGAAGGGAAAAAATAAATATCAGCTTGATCTAAAACTTTTATGGTCCCAAAACATTTTTAATGGTCACCGTTCATTCAACATTATTTCCTGTAATATGTTCCACTTTAAATTTTGATATACCTCATTTTTTCTCTTATAACATAAAAATGATCTATAAAAATAGATGGACGGCATGGATGAAACACATACATCATGGTGGGCCTCACAAAGCATCGACCACCAACCATTGGTCAGTGTCAGGGTGAGTAGCCAATTCGTCTCTAGCAATAGGACGCTGGGAAGGTTTCAATGGTAGGATTCCCTTCCCCATTGTTTCACCTAGTATGGCCCACTTGAGTTTTAGATCCTAATCATTTACGGTCTCATATCCTAAAATAAGCTTAAAAAACGGATGGACGAGTTGGATATCTAATAAACATCACAGTGAACCCCATCCAGAATCCTTGCGCAGGAACTTCCCGCGAAAGGCTTTAACAGGAAATCAACATTCGAACACCAGGGGAAACGGATTGACTACTCCTCCTACCACTGGCCCCGTGGCTGATGGTCGGTGCTCTGTGGGCCCCAGCTTGATGTGTGTTTCATCTATGTTGTTCATCCATTTTTACAGATCATTTTAGTGTTTGATACCAAAAATAAGAGGGATATAAGTCTCAGGTGGACCACACCACAGGAAAACAATACTAATTGGATATCCACCATTAAAATCCTCCCAAGGCCCACTGTATTGTTTATTTGACATCTAATCTTGATTATGTCATACAAACCTAGATGAAGGGAAAAAACAAATATCAACTTGATCCAAAAGAGGGAAAAATATGATGGAAAAATGGATGGATGACATGGATAGACCACATACATTCACGGTGGTACACCAGCCAATCCGCTTCTACTTCTGACGCGGATTAGAAGTTATTCGACTTACATGTAGCTATTAGAGTCTTTGAGGAATCCAGATTCCCAAAACCATGAAAATCACGACCCATATAACACAACCATGACCCATATAACTTGGCAATTACGACCCGTGGTTGGCAACTATGACACATGATAACCATGACCCATATAACATAACAACCACGACCCATATAACTTGCCAACTACAACCCATATAACTTCACAACCACGACCCATATAATGACAACCTCAACCCTTACTACATGACAACCATGATCCACTCGAAGGGTCGTGGTTCACATCCACAATGGATCATGGTTTTCATTCGCAATGGGTCATGGTTGATATTTGACCCTACCCCTAAAATGATACAACAAAAAGATAGGCTGCATGGATTATTCACATACATCAATGTGGGCCCATTTGAGTCGTGGTTTGCATGGGTCGTAGTTGTCATGTTATATGGGCTGTGGATGTCATGTTGCATGGTTCGTGGTTTGCAATGTATCCACTTCCTTTTCTACCAAACCATTGGTTTATTCCCTGGATCTTAAAATAATGTTTACTACCATCCATATCGTTCATAAAGTCATTCCTACTGGGATGAACCGTAAACACAAAAATAAACATGATTCAAGACTTCTGTGGCCTCAAGAATATTTCAACTGTGGGTGTTCAATTGAGCATTCAGTCCAGTTCATTTTTGCCCTAATGTCCTAAAATGAACTCATAAAACGGATGGACAAAGCGGATTTCTCATAAGCATCACAATGGGCCCCACCTGAGTTCCCAGTAGGCACTACGTGAAAAAGGGGAAAATAAGAAAAATTTTGAGACGGTTGTGAACTGTCTCTAAAATCCCTTGGTTTAAAGACGGCTATAAATTGTCTCTAAAATTTCAGACGGCTCTTAACTATCTTTAATATGAACCAAAATCGTCTTATAAATATTGAACATCTACAAATCATTTGAGACGATCAAAATCCATTGGTAACTGCTTAGAAAAGACGGTTATCGACCGTATAGAATAAAAGACGGTCCTTAGCTGTCTTATAGGCAGTCATCTGAGACTGTCAGAGACCGTCTGCATTAGAGACGGTCCTTAGCCATCTTATAGTGGTCTTCTGAGATGGCCAAAGATCGTCCCGTATTAGAGACGGTCTTTAGCCGTCTTATAATGGTAATCTGAGACGGTTAGAGACTGTTTGCATTAGAGATGTTGTCTTATAGTGGTCATTTGAGATAGTCAAAGACTATCTGTATTAGAGACGGTCATTGGCTGTCTTATAGGCCCAAAACTGCCTTACCCTTCCATTGTTACGACTCCCTCATGCGAGGTAGAGCATGTCTTAACGTGGGGTTACTGTGGGGGCCACCTTGATGTATGTATTACATATCCAGGCCAACCATTAGTTTCCCACTCTACATCCTTCTTATTTTATTAAAAATTGAGATTTCAGGAAACGAAGTTTAAAAAAATCAAGATTTTAATAAATAATTGACATTCTGAAAAAGAAAATTGTGAAGTTGAAAAAATTTATGAATTTGCAAATAATAAAATAGAGAAGCTTAGAAAAATAATTAACAAAGTTTGAGAAAAATTGAGATTAAAAAAAAATTGTAATTTAATAAAAATCTAAATTTCAAAAAAAAATAAAAGAACTTTGAATAAAGTTGATCATTTGCAAAAATAATTAGATTTCCAAAAAAAAAAAGAATGATATTTTGAAAAAGAAAATTGAAAATATTAAAAAAATTGTGAAAATTTTGACAACTTTGAAAAAAAATTAAAAAAAGAAATTGAGATTTTGTATTTCGAGAAAAAATTTGAAAAATTCAATAACAAAAGTGAGATTTTGATAATGTGTTGTATATCCATTGTAAGACTTGTATCCTAGTCCGTACTGTTCTGTCGACTCCCGTGATCCTTTCCGTCAAATTCCAGCAACATGCGACCTATAATTGATGTTTGCGCTTGACCCTAAGTAATATTATGTAGATTTGAGTTAGCTTAATTCGAGACTTGTACCATTGCGACTGCACCATCGTCGCGGTTCTAACGTCACGTCTTGCATATTGATCCAATACCCTAGCAGGGAGATGTGGGCCCATGTTCAGTTTGAGGAAAACATCACGTGTTTGCAATCCCAGAAGAATCTCTACAACATGTCTCATCAATCAATCAATCAATCACCTCATGTTAAGTACAAGAGCAACCCATGCTTTTTTTCTCTACAAGTCAAGCAATCTACCCCAAAAGTCAACAAGTATCTCACCTCACATCCATCATCCATCACTCTTTATCCTTATAACCCTCTCTCTCTCATTTCTCTTCACATTTTCAAGCAACTAAAAGTGGTGTACGTCTAAGAAATTTTTAAGAGAGAAAAGTGCATGTGTGTGGCGTACATCTCACCCCAAAATCCTTCATTCTAGCCCTTTATCTCTCATTACACTCCATCAAAGTGAGACATAAGGAGATCGGCGTTCCATCGGACTAAGAAGATCAAACGGTGGGTGGTTTATAGGCTAGATTTTTATGTTTTGATAATGGGCCAAGTGAGGCCTACCAATTAATGATATGGATTTCACTTTGGACCCTAGGTGTGGCCGATGACCTAACTTGATCCTCATGATTATTCCATGATGGGGCCATTCTCCATGGACCCTATCATGATGTTTATTCTCCTTGCATGAATAGGGTCATCTAAACCTTACATTTTGGTGGAGAAAGGATCTCCACCGTTGATTTTTGATTTGATGGGCCCACGTGTAATGAGACCCACTTTATGTATGATTGAATGCAAGGGAGGGCCCATAGTGTCGAGGTCCCTCCATCATCACGTGTCTTCTTCTTCTTCTTCTTCTCTCTCTCTCTCTCTCTCTCTCTCTCTCTCTCTCTCTCTCTCTCCCTCTCTTTTTCATTTTGTGTGATGATGTGGCTATGTGGCCCACCCGAATAGACCCCACCATGAAGCATGTATTTGATCCAAGCCATTTGTACGTGAGACCCACTTTATATATATGTTGTATCCACACCATCCATCATTTGGTGGCCCACTTGAGCAGAGCCCACCTTCTGTACATGGTGTGCCCAACCCGTCCAACGTCCCTGGACGCTGGACGTCGATTGAAAACACAAATATTAGTTTTAGTTCAAAGCTTTTGGGAAGGGCCACTTGTGTAGGCCCCACCTTGATGTATGAATTCAATCCACACCATCCATCATATTTCCCAACTCATTTTAAGCGTTTAGCCGAAAAATAAAGCCAATCAGAATATCTGACGGGTCATAGCATAGAAAAACAGTATTTTTACTATTGAAATCCACCATGATGTTTCTGTACCCTAAAACATATCGAATATTGGGCTTGATGGGTCTGTCTTGGGCCATAAAAACCAATGACAGGGTCGGATTCCCTTGATGTGGGCCCCACCTAGGAAAAATCTCAAGATTTCAATATATATATATATATATATATATATATAATATGTGCAGCAGGACGTTGCTGCTGCCAGAGGGCGTGCAGGCAGCGCTTGCTGCACTAGTGATGCACGGACAGGCAGGGACCCACAGTCCAAGCCGTGGGCCCCACCATGATGTGTGTTGATCATCAACATGGTGCATTTGTCGGGTGCCCTCTGACCAATGGGCCACCCTAAAAATTAGTTGTATGTGGGACTCAGGTGGCCCACAGGGCAGGAAACAGTGTGATTGAACATCTGCCATTGAAACCCTTTTGGGTGTCATAGAAGTTTTAGATTAATATGAAATTTGTTTTTCCTTTTCATCCAGGTCTGCATGACCTTATCAACAATTGGATGACAAATAATGGTGGCCCCACGTGGGACCCACCAAAGATGTTTGTGTTTTATTCACACCATCTACGACATTGGACAGTGGAGCCCACCATGGTGTATGTGTTTTGTCCTCACCATCTACAACACTAGATGGTGGGATCCACGTAATGATGTATGTGTTTTATCCAACCGTCCACTGTTTGGACGGTGGGGCCCACCATGATACAATGTGTTGTATCTATATTGTCCAAATATTTTGAAATATAATTTTATGGTATGAACTAAAGGATGAGTCAGATTTAAAGTTCAAGTAGACCCCATTGTTGAAATAGTGGGCCGTTCAAAATTTCTAAGGGTCATAGTAGTTTCCTATTAAACTGATCTATGTTTCCACTTCATCTATCACTATGTTAAATCATGAGTAGGTTTGATCTCAAAATACATCACAGTGGGCCACACCATCCAGCCGTTGATCAGGTGGACCACATTACAGGAAATAGTGGGTTTGAATGTCCACCATTAAAACCCTTAGGCTACAGGGTTTGGACCTATATGATAGTTGTCTTCCCCTCTTAATCCAGGTCTTTATGACCTTGTGATTAGATTGGTTGGAAAATAAACTTTATAGTGGACCTTGTGATTTATTTAACCATGAAAATTATTATCACCATTGCTATTTGTGGTATGGTTCAAATGATCCTCCAATATGATTTTGGGGATGTATGAGGCCCATCTTGATTTATTTGTGGCAGTCCATTGAGGCCCACCTTGGTACATATATGATGCCCATATGATTAGGCTCATCTTGATGTAGTTATGGCTCATTCGTTGAGACCACCTTGATATATATGAGACCCATGTTATGAGGCTCATTAGATGTATTTGAGGCCCATGGGTCGATGCCTAATGAGATGTACACAAGTCCATTGCAATGTGTGATTCTACCATAATTTATGTGATGACCTTTATGGCGAGCTATGCCTTGGGAACAATGATGGTTTGATGTCCACATTGTAAGAATAATGTTAGTTAAATGTCTGCATTATAACTCTCCCCAGGGCTCATTGATAAGCCCATACTTGTTATGTGTAGGCCGCCTAGGCCCTCTTCGTTGTGAAGATAGTTCATCACCATATAGCATGCTTAGTATAACTTCATAATTTATGCTCATACGCATCATATGTATGCTTGATATGAGGAATGTTTGATCATAGCATAAACCATTGGGTTGAGACATTTACGGGACTCCTTATGAGATGGAGTGCCCCGTACGCGCAGAATTGCTGTATGATTTGACGGTGTGACTCATGCATCTCACATATGTGTGACATGTTCATTGTACGCCCTAGTGATATCAAGGTCGTAACCTCCACAGACACATCGTGGATAGCTGGATTGGATACCGAAAATATTGGATCTAGCACTGTGGGCACTTAGGATGTCCTTGGGTGAAATCTCAAAACCTTTTTAGTACCAGGAGATGCTCCAACGTCTAGACTGAGTGGATACACGAGCGCTCGAGTGCCAAATATCAATAGAACGCCTCTCCCACTGTGTCATGGTAGGTTGGAAGGGGGTGTGGCCTTATCCGCCCGAGTGAGGGGGCTGTAAGTTAGGCTGAGTTTGACCAGCTCACAAATGAGTCCGTAATCTATGAGCCGGGTAGGTATTGACAGACTACTAGTCAGGCAGATAGTGTGGTATATTTCGCTCGCTGGGCTTTGTGGCTAGGGAGGCTGCACTCAGTGTGGAGTGTACTAGACCCCGGTGATATCCCAAAGAGAAACTGTATTGATATGTGTACTTGATGAGTACTGACATGCTTGCTTTTTATCTTGCATATGACATTTGACTACATAGGCCTCGCATCGCATGACCTTGGTACGACCGATAGTATTCATGCCTTGCATCACATATCTTTGGTACAGCTGATAACATTCATGGACTTACCACATATTCCGCATTACTCTGATATTGTACACTTGGCGCTCATCTTGCGCACACACTTACACCACCCTCTAAGCTTCTATAAGCTTATGCACGACCGTTGCGTGCAAGTGTCGTTGGATTGCAACAGTGCTGAGGCAGGAGCGTGTATCAAACTATTTTGGAACCTTTTGATTACACTGTATTTTCCTTTCCGCATTGTACTCAAAGTTTTTGATATAGTGGATATGTTGTGATGTTGTTTTGTGACTTGGTTATGCTTGTGGTTATGCTCAATTACAAAAAAAAAAAAAAAAAATCATATTAAAAATCTTCCTTGGAGGATCCTAAGATTGGAAATCTGGCACATGAGTGATGAGAGCTGAGAATTGGGCACTATGGAGGCTGTCGGTGCCAGATTCGGCGATCGAAAATTCAGTGAGCCCATTTTTCGAGTTTAAGGCATGACATCCATGCTATCCATATGTTTCTCCAACCCATTTTTGAGGGGGTATAAAAAAAGGTGTAGATTTAAATCTTAAGTGGACTGCACCACCAGAAAAGTGGTGATATAGTAGCTTGCCATTAAAAATTATAAAAAGCCCGTCATAAGGTTTTAATAGTGTTTATTTGTAATCCAACTTGTTGATTATGTAAAGAAGATCTGGATGAAGGGAAACTACAAAGATCAAATTAATCCAAAACTTTTGTGGCCTTCAAATGGTTTCTAATGGTTATTCATCACTGTTTTGATTGGTATGGACCACTTAAGATTACCGAGTTCTTATGATTTGTAATCACATCCTAAAATATGATGGAAAAATATATGGACGGTATCGATATACACAAAATATATTAAGGTAGGCTCTACATGATGAGGATAACACCCATGAAGGAGTTACCTAATTAGTGAAATGGTACTATAAGGTTGATTTTATGAGAACTTCTCGTGAGGTCAATCTATATGGGCCCCACCATCATGTGTGTAGAACATCAACACCATGCATTTGATGTGTCCCTTTTAGGTTATGGGATTTCCCAAAAATTTGTCGCATACGAAACTTAGGTGGGCCATAACATCTAAAACTATGCGAAGGCATCCCTAAAGGATATAAAAACACTTAGCGGGGCCCACATGAGTTTTGGATGTGGCTGAAACTTGGTCTTACCCATCATCCTCCATAATGAATGGGCTGGATCTGTAAACCACATCTAGGTGGGCCTAATAAATAATTATGAATGTTTTAATGGGAGGGTAACTCCTAGTATATGGTGTGGCCCACCCAACCAGATCCAAAGTTTAAGTGGACCCTATAATAGAAAAGAGGGGGATAATGACACACATTGTTGAAACCTTCCTAGAGTCAACCATGATGTTTATTTGAGATCCAACCTGTTTATAAGTTAACATAGACATGAAATAAGGGAAAACTTAAATATTAGCTTGATTGAAAACTTCTATAACCTAAAATAGTTTTTTATGGTAGGCATTCAATCCCGTTGTTTTATGTAGTGGGGTTCACTCAAATTTTAGATCTGCCTCATACTTTGGCTCATACTTTAAAATTATGCGGTAAAAATGGATGGGTGACACGGATAAACCACGTGCATTCACCTGGGTTATTGTGAGGGTCACCTTGATGCATGTATTATGCATCCATGCCATCCGTTAGTATTTTCAAATCATTATTTGGAAAAGCTAGATTTTTAACTAAGGATGTCCAATCACTATTGTTTTCACACTGTGTGGTCCACCCAAGTTTATTTCACACTCTTTTTTTGGGATCAATGGCAAAATTACGTTGAGAAATGGATGGACGGCGTGGATGAAACAAATCGAGCATGGTGAGGCCCACAGAGCCATACTAGATCCAAAGTTCAATTTACGTTTTCATTTTTCTATTTTCCACCGTGAGTTTTGTATTTAATGTAAAATAGTGGTGACATTTTCATAACAATAGTGGGTAAGATATAGAGTTATCTAGACCATCCAAATAATCATTCTAGTTGTAAATAGTAAATATTTATACAATTTTATTATATAATACAATCTTAACCATCCAGAAATTGGTCCCATGCATGTACAACCGTT
Source organism: Magnolia kwangsiensis (assembly GCA_037074715.1). Lineage (NCBI taxonomy): Eukaryota > Viridiplantae > Streptophyta > Magnoliopsida > Magnoliales > Magnoliaceae > Magnolia > Magnolia kwangsiensis. Next base: position 26,666,472 of record CM073586.1, read on the forward strand.
AATAAAGTTTGTGTTATTATTTAGTGGAAAACTCACATCGTATGGATTCAAAGTTTTCTCTTATTTGAAATAGGATTTCCAAATCCATCCCAAATCGATCGAGTGCCCCCCTTTTCCCTCTTTTCCTCTTTTCCCTCTTTCATCTTTCATAAAGCGCGCACATACAAACGGCCCCTTAGATTTCCTCAATCGATCTCTATGTCCTGTCCTGCGATGGACCCTTCGCACCTCATCAATCCTTCACTAGCCATGAAGAAGATCTGATCTCTCTCTCTCTCTCTCTCTCTCTCTCTCTCTCTCTCTCTTTCTCTCTGGCAAACTTTCTTGGCAAAAGACACGAGTCATGTAGTATTTCCGGCCTCTGTCACAGAAATCCGGCATTTAGTCTTGCAAGACTCTTTCAAAAATCCAGCAGTTGGTGATGTCCTTCCATCGGCCACCAAAATCTCCATCTCCCATGCAATTCAGTAGCAACCTTCAGAGGGCCCCACCTCCTTCAACGCCTTCCGTTGGATTCATGGGCCCCACCATGAAACAAACGGCTTTGATTGCGAAGACAGATGGAGGGGCTGAGTTGGGTGCTCTTGCTGATGGTCCCACTGGTGATGAGAGCATCGATAAGCAGGCTGCGATCTTCCTATTGTGCCTTCAAGAGCGAATTAGGCTCGTGGATATACAATGTATTCATCAAGTTGGGCCCCACATGGTAAGGGGGTGTTACCCAGGTAACACGTAATCCACTCCTTTAGATCCCATCCAACTTGTCCAATAGTTACATTCTTGTGTGGCCCACTTAAAAAATTGTGTCAGCATGATTTATTGTTTGTAGAACATTATGGTGGGATCATCTATTTCACATGCTCGATATAATACACACACCATGCAGACTCTACAATTCTTGAATTCACTATTTTTTTATTTGTTATATGATTTGATCATAATATCATGTAGGCCAATCATGGTTTTATAGCTAGAAGTTGTATTTTATGACCTGTTTGAATTGATGGAATCTAAAATATAAATTGGAAAAGGAAAATGTCACATCTCTTGAAAATGTAAATAAGGAAACACCCATTAAAGAATTATGAAAAGGTTGTTTCTTTTAATCTCAATGATTTTTAAGGAAATGGAAAATGATCAATGGTCTAGAAATGATATTGTTTCTTAGAAAGTATGGAAATTTGGATAATTAAGGTTGTTGGAGGAAAAAGAAAATACCTTTTTTGAGGAAAATTGTGGAAAGGAAAATAATTTCCCAGATGTCACTTTATTGTCACAACCAGCGGAAAACATCACATCAGTAGAAAACTCCTTTTCCACACTTTTCGGACTCCTCCAATCCATACAGGCAAGCAGATCATCCTTGTATAGGTTGTTGGATGATCCAAAATTGCTTGCTCAACAATCATACATTGAAGAATGTTATTATTTAATAATACACTTATTTATACATAACGTATAATGAAGTAAATTCCAAAGAACTATGTGTCTATTTATGCAAATTGAAAACCTGTACATGTCATATATATTCTGTTATGGCATTGTCAACCACCTTTTTTGTTAGATGTGTTGTATGGTTACTGAATTGCTTTCTATGATTGGCTGATTTATTTCGCAAACAGAACATTTAAACACCATAATTTCATCAAGGAATGCAAATGGGACTCAAGGAAATGAGATGGAGAAGGGGGCCTAGCAGCACATGTGCTATCCTTGTACGGTTGTAGGAGAATGAGCAAAGGGCAGCTGGTGGTTGAACTAAAAATCAGGCCAGCCTGTTTATCAGGTGAGCAACAAGCTTACATTGAATGTCAATCAATAGTTATTTTCTTTGCAAACTTTTTATTTTTGTGTTACAAATGTGGAGCAACCAATGTAAGTGGAGTGTTTGCCATCCAGGTTGCAACTTAACAAACTTTGAATGTCTACAAATCTATGGCTGTCTCCATTTACAGAGGGGATGCGAGAAGGAGAAAGGCGATGATTGGCACAATATTGCATACATCCTAGATATTCAGATTGGATGGTCACCCGATTGTAAGCACCACTTCTTGCTCAACCTTATCTTTGCTTTATAATATATGACTTTACCAAATACTGTCTTTAGTAACTATTAAGTACCGGGAAGTACTTTTGGGGTTCTATTTGGGTTGATGGAGGCCAAAGAGTAGAAATTGAGAGGAATTTTTTAAATGCAAGGAAAATGATGAATAAGGAAATCCATGGGAAAGAGTCCTAAAAGGTTGTCTATGTTAGTTTCCATGATTTTAAGGGAATGTGGAATCGTCACTGATCAAAAAGTGATATTTCTCTTAAAAAGTGTGGAAACGTGGATTATCAAGGTTTCTGGAAGAAAAGGAAAACACTCTTCTTTATTATTTTTTTTCCCCCCTTTTTTGAGGAAAACTGTAGAAAAGAAAATAGTTTCCCATGTGTTACTTTATTGTCGCACCCTCTGAAAAATGTTATCTCAGTAGAAAACTCTCTTTTCCACAGTTACATTTTGGATTTCATCAATCCAAATGGGCAGGCTGATCATCCTTTTATAGACATTGTTAAAATTCCATGCTCAACAAACATACATTGAAGGATGTCTCTATCCAATAACACACTTACCATGATTATACATACCTTATAATGAAGTAAATTCCAAGGAACTATGGGTCCCATTTATTGAAACTGAAAACCTGCATGCGACAAACAAATTCTGTTTGAGCATTGTCAACCACCTCCTTTATGGGTAACTGGTGTGTTTGGAAAACAGAACATTTAAAGGAGGGGCTTAGTAGTGCACATTGTATGGTTCCTGGATAGCTTTTTACGGTTAACTGATGTGTTCGGAAAACAACATTTAAAATGGAATGGAGTGGGACTTGTCTAAATGAGATGGAGGAGGGGCTTGGTAGTGCACACGCCAACTTGGTACACTAGTCGGAAACTGAGCAAGGCAGCTGGTGGTTGAACCAAAAATTGGGTCAGTCTGCTTATCAGGTAGGCGACAAGCATACGTTGAATGTGAATCAATAGTTATATTCCTTGCTAACTTTCCATTGTTGTGTTACAAATGTGGCGCAACCAATGTGTGGACCACACTGAATTTTGGAAGTTCATGTTTACATAGCTTGAGGTTCACTAACAGGGCTCTCTCCCCTTCAATTCCACCATTTGATGATTTAAATTGTTCATCTAGAAGTTACCACCAAAGATGGTCCATACATAGAAAATCTTACTTATCTAAAAGCAACTTGAAACAATAGCCCATATGCTATAGGAGCTTGAAGACGTCAGATTAGTTATATTTCTCTCATGGGGGCCATATGTTATGGGACCTTCCAAATGTATGGTTCGGATCATCATGTTACAACATGGGGTGAATGAGCAAGCTGATTGGGCAAGCATTGATAGAAAATCTCATTTAGCACTAAACTGTTACTGGATTAATAATAAAATTTGGAGTGTAGAAGGTCACTAGATGCCCTTCCTAGACATCAGGTCAATCTACTGATCAAACAGGCATGCTGTCAGAAACAATTGATACAGTCCCAAATTTTGAGAAAGACATTTACATTGTGGGACTCATCTTAAATGGCATGGATGTTGCATTGTGTGCCACATTGGCATGCGGATGGTGCGTAGTTCTATCCGTTTGTTGAGTTAGAAAGCCCACATATTCATGAATGTTTGAGTAGAGGAAGAAGCAGAGGTTGCATTTATTTCAGAATGCATATTAAGCAGCTATTCAAGTCTAAGAGATTAACTGTCATTCTTGTTACCAGTAAGTTACCAGTAATCAAATGGATTTTATGTGCTATATTGTGTTCAAGGAATTGATCTGTTATTATATGTACTGTTCGCTTGTGTATCTCTCCATTTACTTCTTTGTTCATACTCAGAAATTTGCCAATGCCAAACAGCTGGGACAGGAATATTGAGTTCGGTGGGCCGTTGCCAAATAAAAGTTTTCAAGAACTCGGGGGATTCCACAAAAGGGATACACACACACACACACACATTTGGATGGTAGAATGGATGTCTTGTTCAAAATATAGTTTAAATCCCAAAAACTTGACTCAACTCGATGCTCAATTGGTTCAGGTTGACACGAGGGCTCGGGCCCAACTTGACTCAATTTTAATAATTATAAAATAAAAAATCAAGATTGGTAGTAAGATACTGACTAGGACGAAGGTTAAGGGAGGGCAAGAGACATTCTTACTAGCCCTTCCATGCACGCGCGCGTACACAGACACATATTAATAAACCCTTTAACAAAGTAAGTGACTCTGTTTGAGTCACCCTGAGTTGTGTTGAGTCAGCCGAGTCGGCGGATTGACTCGATGAGTTTCTCTGAGTTGGAACCAAGCCACTTCTAGAACTGAGTTCTTGTTGATCCAGTTCAATATCTTGCCAAGTCAATAGGCCGAGTTTTGATTCAAGTTAGTGAATTTTAGAACTATGCTTCAAAATGCATATGCTATTTGTCAATTGGGTTTGTTTTGTGAGAAAAATGAATGGTCATACCATAGCACGAGTGTGATGGTTCTTAATCTTATACATGTATGACTCAAAATCAAACCATCCAAATTGTAGGCCCTACTTTAGATGTGTGATAAACCATAAATTATATGGAACTGATGTCTGATGTGCTAAGTGGCTGGTTGGTGGATATCTAATGCACAATTACAATGGAAAAAAAAAAAAGAGTCAATTTCGCAAGTGGGCCTTGATCAACATCAAATACATGCATGGTTTTTTTGTTAACATAGGGTTCATGCTTGGCTGACATCTTTATCCTTTCTTCTTCACAACTTTTTACATTTTTTAGCCATAGTGATGCATGAATTACGAATTATCATTTAAGATTTTTTAGCCAGAGGGCTGGTTGTTAGCATTATCTGACTTTGGTTCTAATGGGACATGTCTACTACTGATATATTCTTATTTCTTTTGCAAGATAGCTTGAATTTTTTTGATAAAGAACCAAGCTATAAACTGGGCATGCAGCTTGAGGGGAAAGGAGAGATCAGGAGGACACAGAGGGACCCCTGAACTAGTGTTTATCCAAATGACTGTCCAAAGATGCGAGTGATCTGCATCATTCTTCCATGAAGCTTTCCTCTCCTCCCACTCATAACAATAAAGGCAAAATAAACAATGCGAAAGGGCTCCTCTCCCAAAATTCTTTTTTCCTTCATGAGTAAGATATTTTCATAGATACATATGGAGCCATAACTTCTCTCCTAAATAAGGTTAAATGTCTTTTTTTTTTTCTTGTTTATGCAGTCAACTTCTTGGCCAGTCCGGTGGGGGATGTAGGTTGGTTGTAGCACGCATGCCAACTTAGGGTATGTGTTATAGACGTGGACATTCATCTGGTAGGGAACATTAGGCTGGTTGACTCATCAGATAAGCCGTGAAGTTGACTGCATAAATTGTTGTTTCTACTTTTTTTTTTTTTTAAAAAAAAAAACTCTTTTAGTTCATTGATTAGTTTTCATAAGATTGTACATATTCTGTTGCGAAGGAAAATAAGATTGTACATATTCTGTTTGAGCTCTTCTAAGCTTCCTTATCATTCTTGTTATGGCAGTGCAAACCTTTGCTAAACTGTAGCTTTAATCCGAACTTTGTGTGCAATCTGATCAAGTACATTAATAGTTCAATTTGATCAAGTGCATTAACATCTAATATTATAGTTAACATCTAATACTATCCTATTTCTTTGCAGGATAACATTGCCGTATTTATGGATCCTTTTGCTACAATTCTTGTTATCATCATCATTGGACTCTTATGCATGAGAATCAACGAGGTATCCCTTTAACACATTCCTCTTTTAACAAAGTTTTAATTTTTATTGTTGTTTCTAGTAACTTGAATTGGAATACTTTTCTATATTATTTCCTCGTCCACTTAAATGAAGCTTCTATTTTAAGCTGAATGATTCTTCTTAATTCTGAATTATAACCATGTTTTGTTGGTTAAATATTTTTTATTAGATGAAAGAAACACAAAAAGAAAATTGCTACTATTTTTAATTATTATTTATATTTATTTATTTATTTTTTAGGTGTATATTTTTCTAAAATATTGAAATCCAAGACGGTCCATAACCGTCCTTTTTTAAAGACGTTAAATGTATGCTAACGACGGCCACAGATCGTCTAAATCGTCAAACATCAGAGGATCCACTACTTTTTATTGTCCATCTTTAATGATGGTCCATGACCGTCCTTCTTTGCATACGGTCCATAACTATCCTTTTAACGTCCATCTTTAATGACAATCCATAATCGTCCTTTTAATGTCCATCATTAATGATAGTCCATAACCATCCTTTAACTAATACGACGCAGAAAAATAAGACGACCCATGTGACGGTTCAAAATCGTCATTTATTGAGATTTGAGACAGTTTTTAGCTGTCCTTTTTCACTGCTTTGGCGTAGTGAGGAACTTCCTACGAAATTCGCGTCCGACGCCGGGTTAGAAGTGGATTACATACCGAGTAACTCAGTACCTTAAGCGCACTGACTAAATTGTGTGGGGTCCACCATGATTTATGTATTTTATCCACTCCATCCATTGATTTTAAAAGATAATTTTAAGGCTAGAGCATAAAAATGAAGTATATAAAAACCTCAAGTGGACCACACCACAGGAATCAATGAACCTCAAGTGGACCACACCACAGGAAACAGTGAACCTCAAGTGGACCACACCACAGGAAACAGTGTGAATTGAACATTTACCTTTGAAAATTTCTCAGGGGCTACAGCTACAGAAGTGTTGGATCAAGCTTATATTTATTTATTTTCACTTCATCCATGTCCTTGTGATCATATTAAGAGGATTGATGAGAAATAAACATCACTGTGGGCCCTAAAAAGTTTTTAATGGTGGAAATCATTATTCTAACCATTTCCTATGGTAAGGTCCACTTGATCTTTAGGTATGATTGAATTTTGGGTTCAATGACTAAAATAAGATGGAAAAATGGATGGATGATGTGGATAAACCACATACATTCACGGTGGTATACTAGCCAATCCACTTCCGCTTCCGACGCGGATTAGAAGTTACTCAACTTACGGGTAGCTATATGAGTCTTCGAGGAGTCCAGATTCCCGAGACCTCAGGAAGACTATTTTAGCAAGTCATGTTACTCGACTTACGCATCCCAATATATGTAGAGATGAATGGTTTTATGGGGCCCATTGTGATGTATATATTTTATCCATGCCGTCCATTCATTTTGAAAGATCATTTTAAGGAATGAGCCAAAAAATGAGGCATATCAAAGGCTCATGTGTACCACAACATAGAAAGCGGTGAAATTGAAAACCTTTTGGGGCATAAATTTTTTGAATGTAACTCCTTTTTCGGCCCATGACGTTAAATAAAATTTTAAATCCAATGGACGGATTGGATTCGACATATAAATCACGACAGGACCCACGATCCTTATAACATGACAACATCAAACCTTACTACGTTATAACCATGAACCGCACATGCCACATGTAACAATAACTACGATCCATATAACATAAAAATCACGACCTATATCAACCATGACTCATATAACATAATAACTACGACTCAGATGACAACCAAGACCAATATAACATGACATCCACGACCTATATCAATCACGACTCACATAACATAACAACCACGACCCATATAACATAATAACTATGACCTGTGACAACCACGACCCAAATGACAACCATGGCCTATGTAACTACAACCTATATAACATGACAACCACGACTTATATCAACCATGACCCACATAAAATGACAAGCACGACCCATTTAACATGATAACTACGACCCGTAACAACCACGACCCAGATGACAAACACGACCCATAAAACATGACAACCACGACGCATATAACATAACAAGTGCGACCCATGACAATCACGACCCATATAACATGACAACCACGACCCATATAACTTGGCAATTACAACCCATGACAATCATGACCCATATAATATGACAACCTCGACCCTTGCTACATGACAATAATGATCCATTCGAAGGATCGTGGTTCACATACACAATGGATCGTGGTTTCATCCACAAAGGGTCGCGGTTGATATTTGACCCTACCCCTAAAATGACACAATAGGATGGGTGGCATGGATTATTCACATACATAATGTAGGCTCATTTGGGTCGTGGTTTGCATGAGTCGTAGTTGCCATGTTATATGGGTTGTGGTTGTCGTGTTGCATGGTTCGTAGTTTGCAACATGTTCACTTCCTTTTCTAACAAACCATTGGTACCATAGCTTAAGGCCCACAATGGGGTGATCTGATCCATCCACCTTGTCAGCTAGCTCACTGTGGGCCCAAAAAGTCCTAATTTGGGCAGTATCCACTTCTAACAAGCATCACTGTAAGCTTGAAAAGTTTCTATAGTCACCGTTATTTTCTATTTTGTGGCCCACACGAGCATTGGATCAGGTTGATATTTGGGCCCAACCCCTTAAATGACACGATAAAAAGGATGGGCAACATAAATTATACACATACATCAATGTGGGCACATATGGGTTATTGTTTGCATGGGTCGTAGTTGTCATATCACATGACAACCGCGACCCATATAACATGACAACCGCGACCCATATAATATGACAATCACGACTCATATCACATGAGAACCACGACCCATATAATATGATTAGTACGACCCATTTAACATGACAATCACGATCCATATAACATGACAATCACAACCCATGACAACTATGACCCTTACCACATAACAACCACGACCTATATAACATGACAACCATGATCCATGATAATTATGACCTATATAACATAACAACCACGACCCATATAACATGACAATTACGACCCAGGATAACCACGATCCATTTTTGGTAGTGTAAATGGATCGAAGGCTACAGATTAAGGTCATGGTATACTCCAATTGATCTTTAAATATGCTTCAATTTTGGGCCAAACCCCTTAAATTAGATGAAAAAATGGATGGATAGCGTGGATAGACCACATACATTTAAGGTGGGCCCAACCGAGTACTCGATTCGATTTCCTCTCTCGCACGCAACTTACACTGGGAAAGAAAGAAAAACAGGCTAATCACACTCCTACCTCATGACAATCATGACCCTTTCCTCATGAAAACCACGACCCTATATAACATGGCAACCACGACTCATACCTGGGTCGTGGTTGTAATTTGGTAAGGGTCGTGGTTGTAATGTAGTAAGGGTCGTAGTTCTTATGTTATATGGGTTGTGGTTGTCATGAGTTGTAGTTTTCCTAAGTTGCGGTTGTTACATGTTCACTTCCTTTACTACCAAATGAAAGGATAACCATTAGTACAATGGTCTGAGGCCAACAATGGGGAGATCTGTTTCGTCCATGTAACGCCTTGAAAATCAAGGGTCGAGCAGAAGCTCAACTCCTGAGTTCCAACGCATCACTTGTGCAACATAGATAATGATGATTGAATGTTGTCCGTATTAACATATTAAACATGAATGAGATTACACTAAATCAACATGTCATACTCCAGAGGCGATTAAATTAAGCAAGTGGAAGACTGTGATAGATATATAAAGTGTATAAGTGGATATAAACTTCAAAGTATGATCATGTCACCAGTCTGAATAATTACATGTATAGTTCCAAAATATACAGAATGATAAAGTGTAGTGTAAGGCCCGTATCCTAGTCCGTGTTGTTCCGTCAACTCCCGCAATCCTTCCTGTCGAATTCTGTCAACCTGCAACCTATAATCAATGTTTGCGCACAATCCTAAGTCGTATCTCATAGATTTGAGTCGGCTTAATCTGAGACTTGTATCATTGCGACTGCACCATCGCTGCGGTTTCAACGCCGCGTCTTGCATACCAATCCGATACTCTGGCCAGGAGATGTGGGCCCGCGTTCAGTTCGAGGAAAACTACGTGCGTTGCAAAACTCAAAAGAATCTCTACGACATGTCACCTCAATCAATCAATCAATCTCATCAAGGGTCAAGTACACCATCACCTCACACCCATCCCTAAACAATCTTAAAAGTCAAAAAGTTCTTACACATCCCATACTCTGGCCAGGATATGTGGGCCCGCGTTCAGTTCGAGGAAAACTACGTGCATTGCAAAACTCAAAAGAATCTCTACGACATATCACCTCAATCAATCAATCAATCTCATCAAGGGTCAAGTACACCATCACCTCACACCCATCCCTAAACAATCTTAAAAGTCAAAAAGTTCTTACACATCCCATACCCTTCTTACACCATCTATCCCTAAAAGTCAAAAAGTTCTTACACCCATCACTCACCACATCCATCACTCCATCACCCATCTCTCTCTCTCTCTCTCTCTCTCTCTCTACCCTTTCTCTCATTTTTTTCAAACTCATTCTAAGCAACCAAAATACTACACGTTCAAGCTCTCCCAAACTTCCAAGAGAGCTTTGTGTGTGGCCCACTTCCTACCTTCTCATCTCCCATCTCAATCATCCAAACTCCATCTCTTCCGTTAGGATCGAAGCTAAGGATTAAAGGAAGCCTAGGGAGCAAGAAAGAGATGGTGGGTGATCTTAGATCTCCATTTTTTTTTTTAATGATGTAACACTTATGGTGGGACCCACCTTGATGTAGGTTTTGTATCAAAGAGGGGCCCATAGTGGCGGGGCCTCTCCATCCTCGGCGATGTCTCTCTCTCTCTTTCTCACGTATTGTGGACCCCACTATGATGTATGTTCCACGCCGATCCATCCATAGGGCCCACCTTGCTGACCGTCTTTGGGTGGGCCTGGATGTAGGAGAAACACAAATATTAGGTTGATCTAAATCCGGTGGGCCACGTCCATGTGGGACCCATCGTGATGCCTGTGTTATATCCGTAGTCCAGCATCCAGGGACGGTGGATGTGCACCACAGTGGAGTGTGGACTGACGTAGGGTGTGGTAGCAGTGAAGTGTGGACTGACAGTGGGTGTGATAACTGTGAAATGTGTGCTAACGGTGGGGTCCATGGGACCCATCCACGTCCTCCACCCATTCAAATGGGCCACACCATAGTGCATGTGTTTTATCCAAACCGTCCACCACCCCTGGGCGGTGGGACCCACGTCCGTGTGGGGTCCTCCTTGACAGGTTTATCCACGCCCAGATCCATGGCTCCAGTGGTAGGTTGAGTAAAAGATACCTCGTTCAACGCGGAGGTCTTGACATTGATCCCCTGCTGGGAGTGGCTAACGGTGAAGTGTGACTGACAGTGAAGTGTGAGCCAGCGGTGACGCCATCCATCCATTAGGTGGGCCACACCGTGATGCATGTGAAGTGTCCACCGTCCTTGGATGGTGTGACCCACCCCACGTGTGGGGTCTCCCTTCATGCATGTGAACGTCCAGGCCATGGACGTTGCATTTTCCTTAATATAATATTAATATATCATATTATATTGTATTAATATATGATACAATATATTATATTATATATTATAATATTATATAGTATACTGATTGATAAGGGTGGGCCTTACGTGGGCCCCACCTCTGCTCCCTTTTAGTGAACAAAGCTGCACAACAGCAGCTATATTTATATGATAAATTATATATTTTATATACATGCCTTTTTAATGCATAAAGCTACAGTTGCAGCAGTTATAGTGTGTGTGTATATATATATATATATATATATATATATATATATAGGAGTGTGGGCCTCATCACCAACTGCTTTACACGGTAGCAAGCTCCGTAGGTCCCACCTGTTCCATCCACGCCGTCTACCTATGGGACCCACCATGATGCATGTGTTGTATACAAACCGTCTAACCATTTGAAATATCATTTTATGGTGTGAGCAAAGGAATGGGTCAGATCTAAAGTTCAAGTGAGCCCCACCATTTAAATAGGGGACCGTGACATCTACTATTCAAACTTCTAAGGGTCATGGTAGTTTCCAATTAAGCTGATATTGTTTTTACTTCATTTATCTCTATGCTATCTTATGAATAGGTCAGGTCTTAAAATACATAAGGGCGGGCCTGACTTGAAATATATGAGGCCCACTGGTGCAACCTGTTTGATATACATGAAGCCCGATGGTGCGACCCATATAATGCGGCCCATGTGATGTGGCCTACTTAACATATGAGGCCCAGTGATGAGGCCTAGGTGCGAGGCCCGTTATGATATATTTGAGGTCCAAGTGCGAGGCCCACTTGTTGTGTATTCGAGGCCCGATGAGATGTATGTTGGCCCATATGACGAGCCCTATGTGACGTAAATGAGGCACATCGTGATTGTACGTAAGGCCATGGGCCCATTATATGTTTGGCCCTATGTAGGCCACTCCTTGGAGCAATGTTGGTTAGCAATGATGGTTGGATGTCCACATTGTGACCTTTCCTTAGGCCTTGTTATGCCCATTCTAATCATTCCCTTAGTGGGTTAACCCAAATAAGTGGGCCCCATTCGCCGTAGACGGATGACTCCGTGCTATCAGATTTGATATAACCACAACCGAGTGTCGATCTTTATACTATGGTTAATCTGTTGATTATCTATGGACCCCGCTTTGTTTATTTACCGATTATCGAGGTCGATGCCAATTATCGACCTTAATTATCGGTGCCGATTATCAATGCTGAGTATCGGTGCCGATTGTCGTGACCGATTTGCCGATTCTGATTAGAGATTGAGGCCGATTATCATGATTGATTGCCGATTTTCGATTGACGTGATCAATTCGCCGATTCTGATTATTGATCGATTCCGATTGTCGTGGCCGATTGCTAATTAGCATTCGAAGCCGTTTATCATGACCGATTGCCGATTCTGATTGACGTGACTGATTTGTCGATTTCGATTGTTGACCGATTACGATTGTCGTGGCCGATTGTCGATTAGCGATCGAGGCCGATTATCGTGACCGATTGCCGATTTTCGATTGACGTGATTGATTTGTCGATTCCGATTATCGATCGATTTCGATTTTTGTGACTAATTTGCCGATTTCGATTGTTGTGGTCAATTGCTGATTCCGATTCCGATTCCGATTCCGATTCCGATTGATTTGACCGATTTGCCATTTTCGATTGTTAAGGCTGATGGTATAGGCCGATTTCGATTGTCGAGGCCGAGTATCGAGGCTTATTCCGCGTGTCAATTCCGATTGTTGAGGCCGATTCTGATTGTCGAGGCTCATTGTGATGTATTCGAGGCCCATGGGATGTGGCCCATTATGATATATTTTCGGCCCACATGATAAGGCCCGACTTGATATATATTAGGCTCGTAGGAGCGGCCCATTACAATGTATATTAGACCCGTGAGATGCGACCCATTTGATGTATATGTGGCCCATGAGTGAGGCCCATCATGATGTGTATTAAGCTCTTGAGTGAGGCCCATGGTGTTGTATATTTGGTTTTGGTGTGAGGCCATGAGTCCACTGTATGTTAGACTCTATTTGAGCCGTTCCTTGGGGGTAATGTTAGTTAAATGTCCACATTGTCAAGGTTGATTGTCGATGCCGGTTATTGATACCGATTATTGATATCGATTATGAGTATGTGACCACATAGCATCTTGATACATGCCCATACGCATCATCTGCATGTTTATTATGAGATGTGGTTAACCATTGCATATGTCATTGGACAGGTTGTTATGACTCCCTGATAGGCGGAGGTTATCTCACACGAGCGCACGGTATGCGCAGGATTGATGCATGACTAGATTGTATAACTCATGCATCTTGCATTGTGGGTTGTGATTACTACATGCCCTAGCGACATTAAGGCTGTAGCTTCCACATGCATATTGTGGATGGCCAGATGGGACACCAAAAATGTTTGGTTAGAGTATCGGGCTGCCATATATGGCCCTGGTTGAAAATTCTTAAAACCCTCTTGGTACTAGAGGATGCCCCAACGTCGAGACCGAGTGGATGTACATGATCACTTGAATGCCGAATACCAGGAGGCTGCGTCTACTACCGTGTCATGGTCGGTTGGGAAGGGGGTGTGGCCTTTCCCGCCTGAGGGAGTAGGTGTAGCTAGGATGAGTTTGATCAGTTCTAAGGAATGAGTCCCCTATCGACGAGCTGGGTAAGTATTGACAAACTACTGGCCAGGCGGATAGTGAGGTCTCTTTCACTTACCCAGTTGTGCCCTTGATGAGGCGGCACGTGGCGTGGAGTGTACTAGACCCCAGTGATGATCCCAGAGAGGAACTGTACTGATATGTGGACTTATTGAGTAGGAGTTGCATACTCATGCATTCATTTCATTCACTATCTACTTGGGTTGGTGGTGCGCAACTAATTATTGTGTACCTTGACATGACCAGGATTTCGATTGAGCGCGCGACTAACTTGAGATCAGGAGTTCACCACATTGAGTCTGACTATCTAAATTTAGGTATGAGAATGGTTTGGATAAAAGTCCCTTATGATGTACCCCATAGCTTGCGATACTACATACTATCATCCTGACTTCATTCCAGCTTGGTCATTTCATTCGTACCGCATATTACATTGCATCCACAGTACTTAACATTTTGGGTTGCCATGTTTCTGTATTGATATGATTATTAGTACTCATGCCTTGCATCACATAGCCTTGGTACGGTTGATAACACTCATAGACTTATCAATATATTTTCGCTTATTTCGATATTGTATAATTTATGGCATTGTATCCTCAGCATCTAATATTTGGCTTGCTTTGACTCCTCATTTGCATTGTGTACCTTGATATTGTATGACTCATAGACTTGTCAGTACTTTCGCTTACTCTGATTACTCTGATATTGCTTACTTGACACTTACCTTGTGCACAGACTTTCACCACTCATTAAGCTTTTTATAAGTTTATGCATAATAGATGCGTGTAGGTGGCGTCAGGTTGCAACAGTATTGAGCTTGAAGTGTGCAACGGACTTATGGAGCTTTGATTTTTGACATATGTATTTCCCTTTCAGTAATATATTCAACTGTTTATATTAGTGCATATGTGATGATGATGTTGCCTTTGTGACTTGGGTAAACTCGTGGTTATGCTTATTATGAGTTAAATGTACATTGAAAAATCTTCCTTGTATGATCTCAGGATCGGAATCTGGCGTATGGACGCTTGGAGCCGAGAATGGGGTACTACGGAGGCTGTCAGCACCGAATTTGGCGATTGAGAATTTTGTAAGTCCGGTTTTTGAGTTTGGGGCATGATATGTAGTGTCATCTAATTCATAACCCTGTAACCCCATCGACGCAACTCCCGGTCTACATAGACTCGCCAGAGACTTGCATGTAGGGGAACTCATCGTTGACATTAAAGTCAGGCTCTGCCTCATAAGCCTCGACATCACTTGAAACTAAAATAGGGTTTGATTGGTGTTTTAAAACACCGTCCCAGAGTGAGAATAAGTGATCAACTCAGTGGAGCTATAAGGCAAAGATTAACATGTTATCAATTCAGTCAAATAGTAATAATAAAACAATACAACAAGCATTCTTAACTACTCTGATTAATGCAAGGATGATATGTATTAATGATGCATGCCCTCGCCTGCACTCCCTCTGGGACATCATCTCACGGTTGTGCATGCAATACTTCTACTGTACTCAACTCCAACGCCAAAGGCACATGCAATGCGGTGCATGTGCTTGATTAGCCAATTTCTTAATTAGACTTATTTATACAGTAGGTTTGAGAAGCTAAAGTACCACCCTTTATATCGTTTACCCAAACAATAATCTATCTAGGGTCGTCAATCCTAGTTAATCATATACGACAAGCAAGTTCGCGAGTTTTCACTCGAGGTCACTACGGAGAGGCTCGTTGCTTTCAATTTAGGCCTATTTCATACTCGAGGTAACTCCACCAATGCCCTATCAACTGACAGTCTATTTTCGAAGGCTCGTCACCAACCTGACTGGGGATCATAGCCAGGCTGCGCCAGTGTAGGCCGATAGCTCGAATATAGTGTCTCATATCATCGTATTCGGCTCACGAGTTTGGATTGCTCACTGGTCACTACGGGGAGGCTCGTCACCCCAGCGTAGGCCTACAGCTCGACCACGGTGTCCCATACCACCATGCTTGGCTCATGAGTCTTAGCGGATCATAGTACCAAGGTTTAAACGGGTTTCACATTGGTAAGTGGTACTTTAAATTCAAAAACTAGTGTCCATACATGGTAAATACACAATAGGCCAATCGGGTTATTTGAAAAGTTCGATTGGTACGAGCGTACACTGAATTAATCGACATGGTACTACTGTCGACAATCATCGTACGACTCGGATTCACCGAATGCATCAAGTGTGGCGAGACTAATTCGATCACTCAAACATGAATTGTTATCGATTGCCTGAACTACGTAGTAGTCTCAATCATACTCAAATGTAGCATGTGGATACATGTGATATTCATAATAGCATTTAACAATCAATTCAAAAATAAATCTCATTTGAACATTTATCGAACTCACTAAATATGTTATACGTATGTATTTCACCCATAAATCACATAGTAGTAATTTACACTATACGAAGGAAACTATTCATATGACTAACGAAACTAAGAATCTTGTCTTAATACACTTAATACGTACAATCCATCAAGAAAATCTCATTCAGGCATTTTAACAGACACTTAGACTACACATTACTTTATGTATAGACTAAATTAGTTACGACATATATTATGACAAATCCTTTCATAAGAGGATTGTCATACATACAACAAACATGAATCCTAGATTAATAGTCATGACAAGCACAAATCAGGATTTTACACTTATTCAAACATTTTAACAAACACATAAAATGCATATTTGTCCAACACAGTTCATACATGTATAGTATATGAAAAACATCGTAACTAAGATCATATGAGAATAATCAAGTTAGACATAAATCATTAGATAACATTGAAAGTCTTGAAAACCATAACCTAAACATTTATAGTCCGCACCTTTCGCCAATACGCCAATTACGAACTCGGTTCGTACACTACGCCTTCGTCTATGACACAACGGCTACCTAAACCATGAAATAGGTTAGCTATTTCACCAGTCCTTCTATTTGGATCCGAAAATGAATTAGGATTAAGATTTCTTACCCAAAAATAGATTCAGATTCGATGGTGTAGCGATACAAGAGGGATGATTCGGCAAGTGGAGTGGTGGGAACGAATCCCAGCAAGTATCTCTCACTCTCTCTCCATTCTCTTCACTCTTTCCTTCTCTTTTCTCTCTTCTCTCTCATAGGGTTAGGAAATTCGTATGGAATGAGAGAGGGGTGGGTTAAGGCTCTTATATATGCCTAGAACTGGTCTCAATGGCATGAGGCCATGGTATACTTAGGCTCTAGTGAAAAGTCATCTGTTTCGGGCCAACAGAGCTCATTTGGAGGTCTATATCTTGCATATGGTTCTGAGAAAGTTTCTTGACAATGGATCTACGTCAGGTTAAGATTTCAGTTCGATCGGATTAGTGGATCGATCGTGGAGGACCAGTTTCAGTTCAACGGTTATTGTCACTCGATCAGGGCCACAAGTACACTGACATATGTAGGAAAATTTCCTTAATCGAAGGGTATAGTTAGGTCAAAAATCTGATGGTCTAAAACTTTAGATTTGACCTGCAAGCGAACGTTCCAATTGACTTAAGTTTGAGTTTATTTTTTAAAGATATTTGTATTTCTCACACACTTTGCTCTAGGCTCAAGTTGTGCATTTTTGGATACTATTTGGACTTGATACCCACGATACTTGTCAAGCCCAGTAAGGAGGTCATAACCGTATAGTTTAGTGTTAATCGGACTTTCGATGCGCGGTCCAGGTCCGATACGGGGTTTCAGTGTGCTCCTGAGAATAATTGGGTTTTGAGATTGCTCCTAGGTCTTAAGGTAATGTTGAGTCGGCGATCCTAATGGTTTTGAGTCTTCTAGTTCGTATAGAAAGTGATTCAAGCTAATTTCACTGATTATTTAGTTTAACACTTGATAAATTTTCATTTAAATTTTAAAGAATTTGATCCTTAGTGATTTCTGCTTGAGGTGATACTTGGGTCTTTGTACGGATTTTTCTGAAACGTTACAGTTCATCTTGTCGGCCAGCTCGGCGTGGGCCCAAAAAGTCCTGACTTGGGCAATGTCCACTTCTAACAAACATCACGGTGAGCCTGAAAAGTTTCAAAAACGGGTTCCATTGTCACCATTATTTTCTATTATGTGACCCACATGAGCTCTGGATTAAGTTGATATTTAGACCCTGGCCCTAAAATGACATGGTAAAAAGGATGGACGGCATGAATTATACACATACATCAATATGGGCCCCACGAGTTTAGTCCTTGTCCAACTGCAAAAAAAGGTTCCATACACATCACTTTAATAACATTAAATACAATGTAACTTCTTAGATCCTAAAAAACCGTGCAACTGTTGAACTAAGGTCGGGGGCATTTTCATCCGAAACAAACTCCAAAAGCTGTAAGAAGGCTCATTTAGAGAATTTATGGAGTGTGGTAGTGTTTAGGCAATTTGCCCAAACCTCGAGGCGAGTAAGGTCAATTTCCAATAGAGACACCCATTACCGTTGAAACCTTCCTAGAGCCCACCATGATGTTTATTTAAGATCTAAATAGTTCATATGTTAACACAGACATAGACGAAGGGAAAAGACAAATATCAGCTTAAGTGAAAACTTTTGCAAGCTCATGAAATTTTAAGTAGTATGCGTTCAATCCCTACTTTTTTCTGATGGGGTCCACTTGAGCGTTGGATCTGCCTCCTTTCGATCATGCTTTAAAATGATCTATTAAAACCCGCTTTATGGTCCCACTAACATAAAGCAGAGAGTGGTTCACATTGAGCAGATTTTGCTTCGCTACAGACGATGACAGTAGTTAATCCGCGTCCGCTTTATGGTCCCACTAACATAAAGCAGAGAGTGCTTCACATAGAGCAGAGATTCATTAACATGGAACGCATTGCGTCCGACCCCGCATAGGCCCATCAAAGTCCGAATAAATCTGTATGGGGCCCACAATGATTCTTCTGTTTATCTACGCGGGCCATCTTTTTTTTTTTTTCCAGATCATGCTAAGGCATGGACCAAAAATTAGGCAAATCGATCCAACGCTCTAATGAACCATCCCAGATATTACTCCTGCATTTAATGTTTTGTGCATTAATTGCAACCAACCTTACTATTTGTTGTGGCTGATTTGAGCATTTTATCAACCTCATTTTTGGATCCATAACTTATCATGATCTGAAAACAGTGATAGACGGCGTGGATAAACAGATACATCACGTTGGCCCCACGCAGATATGGTAGGACCTTGCTAGGTTCGAGGGGGTCGGACGCAATCTACTTCTGCATAACATAAAGCAGAGTGTACCGTCCCTCTGACATAAAAGCACGCAAAACTCAATGATACTGGTAGAGAACGATGGATGATACTCAGGCCCTTAAAATTGCATGACTGGTTTAGACGTGTCAAGAACCTAGAGTTACCCTTATATGATTATCTGATTATTGGATTCGTGCTATTTCATTAGAGGGTTAAAAATGAAAAATACCCAACCGCCCCCTTCAACTAACAACCATCCATGAATCATAGGTTATTATTACTCAACCAATCTGACTTTGGGACAGTGAATAATCTTCAGTGAGTTCCCCAATTTAGTCGGTTTTAGTTTTATATAACATATGACAAGGACGCAGTATCTAAGTGCTTGTGTATCAAGCACCATACATTAGCAGAGTATCTAATAACATAACATGACTTGCACAGGGTAATGTATCCTGGCTCCCAAAAGATCACTCCCTTGCGAAAATGGTCGCCGATTTCCTGTGAAAGCCTTTGCCAGGAAGTTCCTGGGCTGGGATACTAGCTAGGTGGAGCCCGTCGTGATGTTCTCGCGATAAATTCACTCCGTTTATCTGTTTTGAAAGCTAATTTTAAGACGTGAAAAAAATGTGAGGATTCAAAACTTAAGTGAGCCATACGAGAGGAAGAAGTGGAGATTCAATGACCACCGTTGAAACATTCACATGCACATAAAAGGTTTGTATCAATATGGTATTTGAGTGTTTTCACTTCAACCTCGTGGGAATGACCTTATAAACAGTTTTAAGGTGAAGCCTTGGAAGGTTTCAACTGTAGGCATTTCTTTCTACATTTTGCCATTTCATGTGGCACACTTGAGATTTTGATCAACTCATTTTATTGCCACATGACTTAAAGTGAGCTCTCAAAACCGATGAATTGAGTGGATTTCTTAAAAAACATCATGTTGGCCCCACCTACCATCCCAACGCAGATCCTTAATGCTGAAGGCTTTCACTGTAAATCGGCATCGCCCCAGCCTCACCAGCCATGGTGTGGCCCTGACCATAGGGCCTACCTTGACCTATGTATTGTATATCCATGTCATCCATCCGTTTTTCAGCTTATTTTAGCGTGTGCTACCAAAACTAAAGAAGATCAAATCTCAAGCATACAACGCCGTAGGAAAAAGGGGCGATTGACCTTTGAAAACTTTTTGTGTGCCATAAAAGTTTTGTATCAGGGTGATATCTTTATTTCCCTTAATATAGATTTATATGAACTTATCAACAGGTTGGATGGAAAATTAAAATTATGAAAACATTATGGTGGCCCTAGGAAGTTTTTAATGGTGGACGTTCAATCACCATGTTTTTCTATGGAATGGTGCACTTGAGATTACTTCATTTTTGGGATAATGTGATAAAATGAGCTGGAAAAATCAATGAACAACATGAATATAAAATACATATACCAAGGTGACATGAAAGAGGATCCTTACTCTTTCTCCGTTGGTAGCCTCTCAGGAGTTTCAACACCCGGTAAGGGTTCGAGTATCCATAAGTGGTCAAAATCCCACTAAGGCATGAGTGTGTCCGTTGTTCTCAGTGGACACAGATCTCTCGCAGGGAGTTCTTGCCCTGTAAACCTAAGTGAGGTCGACAATGATGTTTATATGCCATCCATACCAGTCAAAGTGTGTTCTTACTGGGATGAACTGAAAACACAAATATTATCTGGATTCAAAACCTCTGCGGCCATATGAATTTTTTAACTGTTTACCTTCAATTCTCACATTTCCAGCCCAGGTATTAGATCAGGCTCATTTTTGTCTACATGCCCTAAAATGAGCTAGCCAAACGGTTGGACACAGTGGATTTCTCACAAACATCAGGGTGGCCCCCCCTAGGTTTCCAGCACAATAACTTCTTACAAAAGGCTTTCGAAGGAAATCCGTCCAGCGCTCATGGTTGTCTATTGGGACCATCCAAATGGTGAAAAAACTTAGTGATGAAGCAACCGTAACTATCCAATTGATCTTAATCAAATAAATGGTTAAAGTAAAACAGTGAGCGGTCCAAATTTCAAGCGAAATATTCCATAGTTACTATCGTTTGCTGGTTTTTTTTTTTTTTTAATGCTCTATCCACCTATTATTTACCCCCATATACTTCCTCTATTTACCCCCATACAAACGGCCATATAAATACCACCAGATATCCAACCTTTCATGCACCCTACCTCCCCCCACCGTCTCTCTCTCTCTCTCTCTCTCTCTCTCAAGATGGCCAGATTTGGTCTAGAAAGCCCGGAAATAGATCACCACGAGAAACCAGAACTTCCCACTCTGGCATCTTCCTACAATGATCGCATCCGCCCCCTACTTGATGCTGTTGATCGTCTCCGATACTTGAAGGTGATGGAAGAAGGCATTGAACTTCCAACTATAGTTGTAGTTGGAGACCAATCAAGTGGCAAATCAAGTGTACTCGAGTCACTTGCTGGTATCAGCCTTCCCCGTGGCCAAGGCATTTGTACTCGTGTCCCACTCATCATGCGGTTGCAAAACGTCCCCACTGACGAACCACAAATGCACCTGGAGTATCAAGGAAAGACAGTCCCGACATCAGAAAATCAAATCTCAGATTCTATCAGCATGGCCACTGATGAGATTGCAGGCAATGGGAAGGGCATCTCCAACACTCCTCTCACCCTTGTCGTGAAGAAGAAAGGCGTTCCTGATCTTACCATGGTCGATCTTCCTGGAATAACACGTGTTCCAGTCCATGGCCAGCCTGAGGATATCTATGAGCAGATATCCAATATCATCATGGAATATATTAAACCAAAGGAGAGCATTATTCTCAATGTTTTATCAGCAACTGTTGATTTTCCAACATGCGAATCAATTCGTATGTCTCAACGTGTTGATAAGACTGGGGAACGAACATTGGCTGTCGTTACAAAAGCTGATAAGGCTCCTGTAGGTTTGCTAGAGAAGGTAACTGCTGATGATGTGAACATTGGCCTTGGTTATGTTTGCGTGAGGAATTGAATTGGAGATGAAACTTATGAAGAAGCAAGGATCGAGGAGGCAACATTATTCAAATCTCATCCTCTTCTCTCCAAGATTGATAAATCGATTGTTGGCATACCAGTTCTAGCTCAGAAGCTGGTGCAGATTCAAGCAAATAGCCTATCCCAATGCTTGCCAGACATCATTAAGAAAATCAATGACAAGCTCAACAAGAATGTCACTGATTTGAATAACATGCCGCAGAATCTTACAAATGTTGCTGATGCAACGCAAGCTTTCATGCGCGTTGTTGGTGCTGCGAAAGAATCGCTTAAGAAGGTGCTTTTACGTGGTGAATTTGAAGATTTCCCAGATGATGCGAAAATGCATTGCACCGCTCGGATGGCGGAAATGCTGGATGGGTTCTATAAAGAGTTACAATCTAAGTCTTCTGATAATGATTCGACATCATCCTGTACTTTCTTAATGGTGGAAATTGGGGTTTTGGAGGAGTCGAAATGGATTGGGCTTCCTAATTTCCTTCAGCGGACAGCTTTTGTCGCATTATTGCAACAGAAGGTGAATCGAATTGCGCTCGCTCCGTTGGATTTTATTCAAAGTGTTTTAACCTACATCAAGGAAGTTGTCATTCGCATCGTTTCAGAACACTCCGAGGAGTACCTTCAGCTGCAGGCAATGACCAAAAGGGCAGTCCATAATCCAATTGACAAGATGAGGGATAGGTCAGTTAAGCATGTTAAGGAGATTATTGAAATGGAGAAGATTGCTGATTACACCTCGAACTCTGATTATGTGAAGACATGGAGCAGTTTAATGAAGAATCGAAAGACATTTATTGAGGTAATACTGGGCCCTTACAGGGGGACAAAAATCATGTTTCAGGGCTTCGGTGAAGTTGAGGTTGGCCATTTGAGGCAACACTCATTGTCGATGCTTGAGCAAGCATTCGACATGAAAATGAGATTGACTGCATATTGGAGGATTGTGTTGCTGAGGTTGGTTGACAGTTTGGCTCTTCATCTTCTCTTTAGTGTTAAGAAATTGGTTGAAAGGGAAATGGAAGAGGAGATTGTTAATGAATTGATGGGGTCACACACTGGTGGGATCGAAAGGATGTTGGAAGAATCGCCTTCTACTACTCAGAAACGTGAGCAGCTGAACAAGAGCATTAAGTTGCTTAGGGATTCAAAGGATGTTGTTGCCAAGATAATGGACCGCATTTCTGCCCGTCACGTCTCAGACTAGGGTTTCATTTTGCTAGTTTTGATTTGCTTCTTTCTTATGGTTTTATCTTTCTTGTTTTGTTTTGCTCCTTTCCATGGCATGCTGGCCATGTGACCTTCGTTTATTATAGCATGTAATGCCTTTTGGTTTTAGTAATATGAAGTTAGTATGTTTCTTACACTACTGTGTTGGATTCTCTTTTCCCTCATTAACTAGTAATCATTAGTATTATATTGAAATTGTTTTAAAGAATAAAAAAGATGATCATCTACCCCACTTTAGCAAACCCTTATAAAGTGGTTTTTTTTTTTTTTTGAAAATTGACCGTACTCACCTTGAAGTTTGGGCAAATTACCCAGAAAGCTACGACACTCCATATATTCTTAGAAGAGCCTTCCAACAGCTTTTGGAGATTCTTTCGGATGAAAATGCCCCTGACCTTGGTTCAGGGACTGTACGGTCCTGGAGTGAAGTAAAAGTCACCTGCTGTTGCAACTCCCCAGAAACAGACGGATCAACTACTACTCGGGATACTGGCTAATGGCTAGTGCTTGGCGCTCTGTGGGCCCCACCAGCACGTATGTGTTTCATCCATGCCGTCCATATTTTTCTTCAGATCATTTTATGGTAGGAGTCCAAAAACGAGCGATAATCCAATCACAGTAGGCCTTAGGAGGATTTTAATGGTGGATATCCAATCATTATAATTTTCCTACAGTGTGGTCCACCTGAGATTTATATCACTCTCCTTTTTCGGGTCAAGCCATAAAATGATATTTAAAAGTGGATGAACGACATGGATGAAGCACATACATCATGGTGGGGCTCACAAAGCATTGATCACTAGCATCATGAGTTCAGAAGGGGCAAATGTTGCATTTATTTACCTTTGAAAGACCCTCTTGTTCTTCTTCTTTTGTTTTCCTAGAGAAGCGAAGATTCAGGGACCAACAGCCAGAGAGTGATGTGGTTATAATGGTACTTTGGTGATACTTCCACAAGCCAATCCGCATGCATGCATTTCTTTGCTCTTTCATTCAAAATAATGAAGGAGATATTCAAAGAACCTATAGAGCCCCTATCACGTTCTTTTTTTATTCATGATCCCTTTTCTTTCCTCAGCGACATTGTTTCTCCTTATTGTTTCTCTCGTCTTAAAGCCTCTTCCACTATGAGGTTAGTATTTTATTTTGTTTTAACTGTAAGCATTTGCCAAGGTAAAGGAAGAACAGAGTCGAAAAGCCAAGGGTTCCGGTTGTCACGTGAAAGGGAGTGTAATGTAGGGCACACCTTGATTAAACCTCCACCATTGGATGGTAGACAACCACATCATCACATTTGTAATGGTATTTGGATCGTGGCTGCCACTTGTCACGACCGTGGTTATCATGTTACATGGATCGTCGTCCTTAGCTGACACGTGTCATGGATATCAACTGTTATGGGTCGTTCTTGTTAGGGAATATGACACTGGATACAACTACGACCCAGTGTGCTTCATTTTCACGACCCAACGTGTATGACAACCACAATCCATATAACATTTGAACCACGCCCCACTTTCCATTACAACTAGGACCATCTGTGCTTTATAACCACGACCCTTCCTACTGGCCTCAATTCATGGTTCTACCTCTTAAGTATTCAAAGTGTAAAAGAAGTAACATATTTACATATGATGGTGGAGACTCAGAGGGATTTGTTGTGAGTGATGATATCACTTATCAACAGTTGCTAGATAAAATGCAGAAGATTACGAAGGTGCGTCGGATGAATTCTATTTGATAATTAAAGTTGTGTACGGTGATGCAAGTCGGAAGTGTGAAAGACACAATGTATCGCGATTTTAGTGGATGAGTTTCAAATGATAGCACGAGGAATGACCGATGTAGTGAAGCTAAGAGAAATGAAGTGTACGTGCGGTCATTTACACAGTGCTTGACAAGATACAATGGGACATTTCAGACGAAGTGAAGGTTTTAGTGAGAATATAAAGCCTCCAGAAATTAGAAGATTCGATGGGAGACCCAGAATGGTTTGAATTACATCTTAGCGAGAAGATAGGCCAACACCCAGATGCTCAAGATGCAAACGAAAATGTCACAATCGGCGTCGATGCACTTTTGTCCCTACTGGTTGAGGATGAGGCCAAGGCTGATGATGACTTATTTTTTTATTGCTTGTGATAATGTAATGTGAACTGTAAATATACTTATTGATTCATGAACTTTGATGCATGTTAACCACTATCCAATATGGATGCTAACCATGATCCATTGTCCGTTTGAACCATGACTCATATAAGAAAACATGAACTTAACAACGGGTCGTGGTTATCATGACAAATGGATTGTGATTATCATTTTATATGGTCATGTTTCTCATAAGATCATTGTTGTCAACAACCGATCAACAAGGATGACAACCACAATCCATTACAACGGTTAACCATGATCTATTGAACATTACAGCCACGACCCATATCAACTACGACCAATGATTCAGGTATACCACAACCCATATAACACGATAACAACGACCTACATATCATTCCAGTCAGGGTCCATGTATCATGACAACTACGACCTATACAACCTCACAACCATGACCCATATATAATGTGGGGACCCATGTATCATGACCCAATGTGAATGATAATCAAGAGCCTTTATGCATATGAGCCATGAACTCAAAGCTCGGAATAATGTACATAACATAGGTCATGATTTTCGTGATATATGGATCGTGGTTGTCATGTTAATCGGTCGTGCTTTACTTAGTGTCGTGCTTGTCAACAACGATCCGGTACGGATGATAACCACGATCCATTACAAATATGACAACCACGATGCATGTAAATGGTCAACCACGTTCCATGCAACATGACAACCATGACCCGTATAACATTACAACCACGAACCCATATCAAATGACAACTACGATCAATGCTTCACATTAACCACGAACCATATAATACGACAACCACGAAGTAAAAATCATGACATTCAGGATCCATGTTTCCTAACAATCACGACCTATACAACATTACAACCACGATCCATATACAATGACAATCACGACCATGTATCGTGTCTTGAGCGCGATTACAGGGCTTCTCTCTGTTTGAGATGAACATATAATCCGATGAGCACCTACTCGGAGTTGGTGGACCAGGTGTGTAATAGCTTCTTCCGGGTTTCAGGCTGATGTGAAATGACATATTCTGGCTTCCAGGCAAACGAACTCGATATTTTGTAACATGCCAATAGCGATCCACATAAAATGACAACCACGATCCATAAAGCATGAAAACCACGACCCATATCAATTGATACCACAACCCATGATATGTTGACAACCACGATCCATATATCATAACAACCACAATCCATTTTACATGAAAATCACGATAAAAAAAAGAAAGAAGAAAGAGTTAACAATGATCCTTTGCCTGAGTCGTGTATTGACAACATGAAGGATCGTGGTTGTTATCTACGAAGGGTCGTGTTTGTCAGTATGCAAGGTAGAGATGACTTTGATCAAGTTGTGATAAGGAAAGCCCTCACCATATCTAGTTTAAAGACTAAGTCTTTGACCCACAACTTTGTATCGTAGTTATTATGTTATATGGGTCGTGGTGTTAATGTTCGATGGGTCATAGTTGACTTGATGATATATATCGTGGTATTCATTGTATATGGATCACTACAGTTATGAATTGTTGCATTTGAATTTTACAGACCAGTGTGCCCTCGAAATATAAAAAGCGGTAAAATGATGAAAGGTGAGGTCGGTGCTGTATTTGTATTGTGCTACTATGTCTCATAAGATTATGGTTATCTCTCGGTTGTGGGACAGATCTTATGTAAATTTTTAAACTACACTGATTGTTAGTTGTTAAAGTATGTACTAATCGTCATCTAAAAATATGAACCTTACTTATAGGCGTAGTTGATCACACCTAAATAAATGGGTATAAGGTGTTGATAACTATGTGGGCCTGACATCCACCTGATAAAACTTATTTTTATAATATGCCTTTATACACGTACATTACATACGATGGTCAGTTTAGATGACATTTATATATCACTGTCGACCCCATATATCTTAGTTTGTACTGAATTAATACGTCGCATGTACATACATTAAAGATGACGTGCTAAAGGCGGGAGGTTCGCTTACGGTTCCAAATGCAGAAGATCAATCGTCGATCATCTGGTTCAAGTCCATGGGCCCATCATAAATTGAATCGAATCCGTTGGAATTGTTCATGGATGATGGATTCCTTCAAAAAATTTTTAGTGGCATGTATCAAGCCATCGATGGCCCACATTACGGAAAGATGACAATTTATGGGCTTTTACGAAAACTATTGGTTGAACCGTTATGGTCCATTGGATTCAAATATTTTGACCATTCTTTGGGTAATTCTATTTCTTGATGTTATAAATAAAATGGATGATGGAGATCAGAGAAAATGTAGTTCGATGTGACTTACGAAACACTGACTATATCTTGGATGGTTACGGACGCTTTTATGGACACTTACGATTTTGACGCTTATGATTCCAAACGCAGAACATCAACTGCTTGTCCCCATACGGAGCACCGACTACATCTTGGAGCTTCTACTCTGGGACCCCTTCACTTTTTATCCCTAACCCTTATTTTTTTTTTCTAGTTTTGAATATTCTTCGTTGGACCCCTCCATCGCCACTCAGCGAGTACATCTACAAGTTCAGTGCAACTTAGTTAATATAAATGACAAAGCAAGGTAATGGTTGACAGGGATGGTGTATGGTAGTTATTATGTTATGTGGGTCATGACTGTGAACCATGACCCAATGCATATGACTAAAATGAAATGTATAGCATGAAAATCACGATCGTGGTTGTGATCGGTGTTAATATGACGAATGGATCATGGTTAACAAGGTCAATGTATCATAGCCCACATGTTATGTGGGTCGTGGGTGTGAACCATGACTCAATGTATATGACATCAACGATATATATGGTATGACAACCACAATTGTGGTCGTGATCGTGGTTTGATGCATAATGGATCGTAGTTGACAGTCAAAGTGGATCGTGGCACACATGTTATGTGGGTCGTGTCTGTGGACCATGATTCAATGTAGATAACAACAACAATTTATATGGCATGACAAACCACGATCGATCGTGGTTGGTTTGCCTAATGGATCGCGGCTGACAGGCACATAGATGACATTAACGAATCATGTAGCATGACTGTTAATCGCGACCCAGCACAAATGACAACCACGATCTAGCGTAAATGATAGTAACGAAATGTGTAACATGATAACCACGATCCTCTAGAACTCGTGATAAAAATGATCCTTTGTGGATTACAACCACGATCCACTGTGTAGTACAATTACGACTCATGTTAGATTTTGCAATACCATCTTATTATTGATTAACAATCCACGACCGTATTGGAATGTAGGTCGAAACATGCCAATCATGACCACATGCTTAGACTTCGAAAGGGCACAGGTCTCTCTTAAGTGCTCCGTCAGTTTTCTGAAAGACTTGGTTGGAGATACGGAGAAGAAACCTGATAGAAAGAAACTATTTAGAGATAGTTGTTTTGGATTTCTGCTTGACTTTCCATTGGCCAAGTGGAGCACACTGTCTTAGATCACACATTGCCTGATACAAAGGCATGTTGGTGATCTAAAATTTGATGTTCAGGGACCAAGATAAAATTTTCTTAGTTCGATTTTGCGCTAATAATGGGTCTTAAATTTGGACCACTTAGAATAGATGGCAGCGGTTGTGCCAAGGCCGAAAGAGCAGAGGCAGGAAAAGGCATTAGGGAGACCTACCTGAGTGCAGGTATTGTGAGTAGACAAATATTGAAAGAAGCCTATCGGTCACTTGCCGATAAAGAAGAACATATGGACACGGTGAAGCTGGCTCTAATAATTTGTTTTGAAAGTCTATTAGTTGGATCTCCGCAAAAGAATAACTGTGTTGATATGTTTATCGGCATGGTTGATAACTTGCATTATTTTAATAACTACCAGTGGGGCAGTGTGGGGTATGATTATTTGAAGAAAGGGGTTAACGCTACGTCTGACATTATTTGGGGGGAAAGGGTGAGTGGCCACTACCCCAAATCACACAACATATGCAGATGCGCGTTTGCCCTACAAGTACGTTATTCTTGTCCTGATCCATACTTTGAGTTTGAATATTTTCTCCATACATGTCAACCAATATGTAATGCATGATAATGGTTCTTAAACAGATTTGTGCCTACGAACGGTTCCCAAAATTCACTGGTGACTGTAGGTGGGCCATTAGAAGACTGCCTATGAGGATTCCTCGAATACTAAATTGGGGTCCCAAGAAAATAGGCAGATATGAAATCATATCCATCTTCACAGCTGTGCTGGTAAGATTTATTCAATTAGTAGTATAATTTGAATCATGTAGTATGTTTATAAGTAATAAATCAATTTTTCTCCTGCAGGTGGTGCTAGCTCCAGATCTTCAACCAACAGTCGAAGAAGCAGAGACCGAGGTTGTCAAGAGTATAACTGATGACAAAATTCATACAAAGGACAAGACTCTGTGGTTAGCACCCACGGCAGAGACCACTGCGGATGACGTACGAAATAAAGTTGAGGCTGATCTTACAGCCTCCCTCTTGGAAATGAAATATGATAAAAAAAAAAAAACAAGATCCACAATAAGAAAATTTAATAAGTAGATTGAGTTCCTCGCCACTGAAGTGCAAGGAATAAAGGGTGAATTGAAGCAGATTGATGAGTTTGGAATAGAAATGAAGCACCTCAAGGAAGATTATGCTTCTTTACTCCAAAAAGTGAAGTCCAGAGATGATATTAATACAAAACACATGTGAAATTACTTTGCTTTATCTAAACTATTTGTTAATAGCTCACTATGAGAGGGTAAATGAAAAATGGATTGTGGTTGTCATCCATATAGGATCGTTGTTATCATCTATGAAGGGTCGTGGTTTTTCATGCACCTAAGGTCCACGACCTAACATTGATGGCCTAGGGTCGTGGTTTCCGTGTAACGTGGTTCGTGGTTTCAATGAAATATGAATCATGGTTATCATACGTAGTGGATCGTGGTTTTCATCCACGATGGTTCGTGTTGTTGAACCACGACATAATACGGTTGATAAACACGATCTGATGTTAGTAATAACCATGACCCTTAGTTCATCGTAGTTGTCATCCACAGAGTGTCATGGTTCACATACATGAAGGTCGTGGTTGGGTTCCTTATAAAAATACATATTGAAATACATTATAATATATGATTTTATTACAGGACATTGTCTCTTCAATTAGCCCTCTTAGAAGAGAAAATGCTTCACTGCATGAGCAGTGAAGCAACATAGAGAAGAGATCAATGCTTCATTGCAGGAGTAAGTGAAGCAATATAGAGAGGAGATGAATGCTTCATTGTAGGAGCAGGTGAAGCAACTCAAAGAGGAGATCAATGCTTCAATGTAGAAACAAGTGAAGTAACTCAGAGAGGAGATCCAGACAATGAAGGTATATGAAGTTGAATCTATCATGAATCATTGTTATCATACACCAGGGGTCGTGGTTAACATGCACACTGGATCGTGGATGAGTTGCGATCCATATAACATCATAGTTGTCTATCTAGACAAGGGTGGTAGTTTCTATGGAATGTGGATCGTGATTATCGTCTAGTGTGGATTGTGATTATGATCCGTTGTGATCGTTATTCTCATTCAATGTGGATTGTGATTATCATACATAGTGGATAGTGGTTAACATCCATGAATCTCTAAGGATGTGAACCACGACCCACTATGGACGACAACCAGGCTCCATTGGCCATAATAACCATTTCTGATATACATTTTTATTACAGGACAATGTTCCTTTGACCAGCCCTCTGATTGTAGAAAATGCTTCACTGCTGGAGCAGATGAGGCAGTTTGGGGAGGAAATATAAGGAATAAAGGTATATGAAATTGAATTATTCATGAATCTTATTTGGTCA
Source organism: Magnolia kwangsiensis (assembly GCA_037074715.1). Classification (NCBI taxonomy): domain Eukaryota; kingdom Viridiplantae; phylum Streptophyta; class Magnoliopsida; order Magnoliales; family Magnoliaceae; genus Magnolia; species Magnolia kwangsiensis. Next base: position 26,698,134 of record CM073586.1, read on the forward strand.
TTGTTGTGTTCCTTTTTGGGTTGTGGTTATGATCCAGTGAGGGTCGTTGTTACAGGCCCTTGCTTGTTCAACGAGTCCTCTCAAGGAAGAGAATGTTTACTTGAATGAGGAGATGACGAGCTTAGAGAGGAGGTGGAAGCAATAAAGGTATTTGAAATTGAAATTTGGTCATTGTTGTGTTACACTTTGGATTGTGGTTATTGTTAATGTTGGATCATTGAAATCATTTTTGATTGGTTGTGGTTATCATCCACCATGGTCATGGTTGATGCACGATCCAAAGTGGACAAGATAGGATATACATACAAAATATGTATGTGATTTGCCATTGGTTCAATAGTTAACAAGTCATTATGTATGTAATGTCTTCTAATATACGATTTTAGAACAGGACAACAACTCCCATGTTGAGGCTGGGATCAGCCAGCTCTCTAGTTTTGAAGCTGGGATGACCCATCTTAACGATGAGAATGCTATGCTATGGGTGCAAATGAAGCAGGAAATGAACCTGCTAAAGGATGAAGTTAATAAGACAATTGTAAGTGAAATTACATTTGGATTGTGGTTTAATTAGACATTATATTATGAACTCTATAGATAATATGTCATTTTATTACAGCTCAACATCATTACCTCACAACTGAGTGAGGAAGGGAGACCACGTCGCAATACAACAGATCCCAACCTAGCTCTAACTGTAACAGAGCCTCGGCAAGGGCTCAGTGAACCCCACCGAGCTCTAACCGATGCTAAAGAGGACGAGTTGAGAGTTGTTAGAGAGTCAGGTTTACTCGTTTGGTTGAAAAGTGTCTATGATCTAAATTCATGGGTCGACTCTGAGGTAAGTGTCTATCCTTTCTCCTTCTTTATTTCATATCAATGTATGAATATTATAGTTATATCACACATTTTCCTCATTATGTAGACCATGGACCTATACCTAAGATACCTATCAGCGCGTCAGGAAGATCGATCATGAGGTAGAAAGGACTGTGCATTTGTCTCGTATCTATTTACGGTAATGTGAATTTGAGGACCATAGTTATATTTAAATTATTATTAATCATTTATGTTTTTAACAATATTCAATATATTAATAGCAATGCATGGAACATCAACTTGACTTGTTGCGAACTTATGTCGATAGTAACCATAAGGATCGTGGGGCCATGAAGTTAAGGTTGAGTGAAGTGCTTATACAAATAGTCGACTATAAATCGAAACCTCTATGGAAGTATGATTGGTAAGATCTTAGTTTCATGCACATGTACATGGACTTCAATGATTATATCCAATTTTTGGAAAGGAAATGCTTTAACTGTTGTCGTATTTCTTGTGCTTCATAGGTGTACATCCCTCTTAACGTGAGGGGGCAGCACTGGTTGATGGCTGCTGTTTATCCGATGAAGAAAGAGGTCACTTTGTACGATAGCTTGAGTACCAAATTGGAAGAGAAAAATGAGCTGGTCGTCATGCAGGTAACGGACGGACTGAGGTGGTTATTCCATGTTCTTGATGGTGGATTAGTTAGGTGGGAGAAGCCATGGAATGTGAAGCCATCTGCTGACAGACTTACGCAATACAACTCGGACGATTGTGGCGTATTCATGCTGAAATATATAGACTTCTTGTGCAGCATGAGTGTAATTGATTTTATGCTTGTAAGTATATATTTATTCATCTACATTCAATGTTGATTGCTTTGTACTTTGTCTTAATATTAGTTCGTTTTGTTTCTGTAGGAGAAAATTCTAAAATTTAGAAAGACAATTGCATATGACTATCTACAGCAGACAAGAGAAGATGATGCTGCGTTCGAAAAAAAATAACAAGAAGAGGCATCAGGTAGACCAGCGAAGAAAGCTAAACATTGATTTGATGTTGAATGATGAATGGATTAGTGCATTTGATATTTCTTCTTCTTATTATCATCTATAATGGGTTGGTGAATGAGATGGGTCATAATTGTCCGTGAACAATTCGAAGTTGTATTGCACTTAGGCTCGTGGCTGTCAGCCACGTTGGTTGACATGCACAATGGATCATTGTTGTATATGGGTGGTTGAACGTGGATGCTAAACAAGATCCATATATCGTGACAATCACGACCCCTGTAACATTAGAACCACGACACATATCATCTTATAACCACGATCCGTCTAACATCATAACCACGACCCGTTTAAAACGAAAACCACGCTCCATAACAACAGCGACACAGTTTGTATGACAACCACGAAATTGTCATATGATCTGATCTCATGTTTCACATGCATGTTAGATCGTGGTTATTGTCCACATTGGATCGTGGTTGTCATCCATGTTGGTTCGTGGTTCATAACCACGACCCTAATCTGGTCCCCTAAAAAGCTTACATGATATATGTACATTATGTCAAGTCATGGAAGTGAGTGTAGCACCACGACCCCTACTCATGAAAACCACGACCCATATAACACAAGAAGGATGATCCATAACAGCCTTCAAGCCATGATCCATATACCGTCACAACCACGGCCTGTGTTACCGGACAACCACAGATTATGTACATGACATGGCTCATGGATGGCTCGGTGCTTATGCGTTTCATCTATGGCGTACATAATCCATGCCCTATTGTACACGTTAAAACAACACTAGCTTTCAAAGCAACATGACAAACACGATTCATATAATATGGCAAATACAACCCATATAACATTACAATCATGACCCACATAACATGACAAACACGTTCCATGTAACATGGGACTACAACCTAAGCAATCCATGGCCCATATAACATGAAAAATCATGAGGTGTATAACATAAAACCCACGAACCAAGCAATCCACAGCTCATTGATATTCAAGTCAAACGTCTCTATTCCATCCTTCATTATCTTCCGCTTAATTTCAGGTGTTCTTCTTACAATCACGATCCATGTAACACAATCACGACCCAATGTGCAAGAGAATCACGATCACACGGAACAATCGCTGTTGTCAAACACATTGGGTTATAATTCACAACCATGATCCATTGTGGAAGACAACCGCGACCCTTTGTTCGTCCCATCCACGACCATTCCCTTAAAATTTAGCGCGACCTTTCGAAAATAGCTCCACATTCTTCCTCTTCACAAAATCACATTAAAGTTGTTACTTCCTCGTAATCCATTGGGCACCGAGCGTGACCCTTCGTTATCAGTGCGACTGTATTGATTCAACGTAATCCTTCGAAATCGGCGCCTTGACCATTGAATGGCCAGCCTATAAGAGTGGTACTTTAGTGATACTTCTACAAGCCAATCCGTATTCATGCATTTCTTTGCTCTTTCATTTAGGATAATGGAGGAGATATTCGAAGCAACTATAGAGCCCTTATTGCGTTCTTCCTTTATTCATGATCCCTTCTCTTTCCTCAGGGATGTTCATGATCTTCCTGAAGCTCAACGACTTTCACAGCAAGTTCTGAAGACAATTTTAAACTTCGCCAACTCTACAATTTCAACAGGCACCCAGCCAGTGGAAAAATGTTAGCTACTTCCATTTCCTTCTACCTTGTCTTGGAGAGAATTGTTGCGTTTCTTCAGAACCATTGTGTCGATAATAAATACTTCCCATACAACATGACAACCACGACCGCTGTGAGACGACATCAAGACCATGATCACAACATAACATGAAGAACAGTTTCTTCAACGACACCTAGGGAGCTTTGCTGAAAAGCACGTGCAAGTATGTCTTGTTTAAGCCTAACCTTCTCAATAGAGTTTTTATTCGGGCTAAAACAAGTCATCGTCTATAGAGTTTTTTTTGCATCGCTGGTTGCTGGCTGAAGAGAGATCTTCTTCCAATTGTAAATGTGATTATGGTCGTAGTTGTCATGTTAAATCGATCGTTACTATCATACAATGGATCATGATTTTCAGGTTGTATGGGTCGTGGTTTGTAATGTAATATGGGATGTATCTGTAGTGTTAGATCGGTCGTGGCTATCTTACTATAAACAATTCTCTTCAACAGGCACCCAATGAGGTTTAGTCGTGGTTTGCATGGCAGATTGGTCATGGAGATGACATGGGTCGTGGTTCACATGAATAATGGGTCATGATTGTCACGAAATATGGGTCATTGTTCTCATTTAACAACAACGATCCACTATTCATCATAACCATGACACAATGCAAGGGACAATCACAACCCACTATTTGATCAAAGTTTCATGGGTCATGATATCGTTTGATATGGGTCATTATTGTAATGCTGTATATGTCTTGTTTGTAATGAAATTTGGATCGTGAATGTAAGTATCAGAGGGTTGTGGATGTCTTCTTACCGAGATCGTGGTTCTCGTGTAATATAGTTCGTAGTTGATGTGAAGCATAGTTCGTAGTTGATGTGAAGCATTGATCGTAGTTGTTATTTGATATGGTAAGATTTTAGTTTCTTGCACTGATTTTTTGCACTACCCATTTACAACCATGATCATTATATTATGAAAACCACGACCTATTGTTATGTACACTATTTTCATCTTTTTGTTCGTGGCTGAGATGCATAAAGGCCTGTGATTATCATCCACGTTGGGTTGTGGTTAACATGAAACATGGATCGTGACTGTCATTGGATAGGTCTTGGTTGTCATGATACATGGACCTTGAAATAGATTGATATATAGGTCATTGTTGTCATCTTATTTTGGTTGTGGTATACGTGAAGCAATGGTTGTAGTTGATCTGAGTCATGGTTCTCATGTTAAATTGGTCGTGGTTCACAGTTGTAATGGTTTGTGGTTGCCGTCCATGTTAGATCGTCGCAAACAACCACGATCTTATGAGAAACACAACCCATACAACATGACAACCACAATCTACCTGTCATGAGTCCCACGACCCATTGTTAAGCTCACCATTTCCTCTACATGTTGTGGTTCAAATGCACGAGAATTTATGGTTATCATCCACATTGGATCGTGGTTAACATGCACTAAAGTTTATGAATCAAAAAGTATATATATTATAGTTCAAATTACATTATCACGAATAATAAAAAATAAACCAACATATTAAGTCATTATCAGCCTCGGGCTCAGCCAACAAGGATGAAAGTGCATCGACGCCGATTGTGACCTATTCGTTTGCATCTATAACATTTGAGTGTTGTCCTATCTTCTCCCTAGGATGTAATTCAAACATTTTTTAGTCTTTCAGCGGATCTTCTCGTTTTCAGAGTCTTCATATTCTCATATAAAGCCTTCACTTCCTCTGAAATGTTCCATTGTGTCTTGTCAAGCACTGGATAAACTGATTCTTGGTATGTTTTACGATATATTTTATTGAAGTAGAATGAAGAGCAGTATTTGTACATATCAAGCTGATACTTATCATAGGTCGCTATCACATGAACACAAGGTAACAACACTTTTCCAAACTCACCACACGTATAATTCATTTCTCTTAGACTCATTACATTGGTCATTCCCTGTGCGGTCACTTGGAACTTATTCGTTGAAATCGTAATGCATTGTGTCTTTCGCACTTTCATGTGATAAAGTTCAGATAGTCTTTTTGATGCCCAAGGAGTCAAATTTTCCTTATAAGCCAAGGCCTCATCTCGTCGGCAGAGGAGGAAGTTTTGGATTTTACTCATTGATTCGAGAAGTTTAGTGACATGGTACTCTCGTGCATCTATGAACAATGCATTCATGCTTTCGACAATGTTGGTGGTTACGATGTTATACCACATGCCAGGAAATAAAACGGATGCTCATCTTTCTTTTTATATACCATTAAGGAACTGATATGCTGTGGGACTCAACATTTGAATGCATTGGATCTTCTCCCAAAATGTGGATGTCTAGTATGTCTTAACAGCACCTTAAAAGTATTCCCTTATAGAATCATTCGAACATGCCTTCTTTATGTGTCCAAGTATATGATGAGCACAATATCTATGGGTCTTATGTGGGAACATGTTAGGGACTTCACTGACCAACCCTTTGCGATGATTTGACACTATCAGTAGTCCTGTAAGATTACCGATTGACTTAGATAAAATTCCAATGAACCACATCCAACTACTATTGTTCTCAGATTCTTCGATCCCATATGCCACATGGAAGATGTGATTATTTTCATCTAATGTAGTAGTCATGAAAAGAACACTCTTGTACCTTCCTGTCAAATGTGCGACATCAATACACAACACCTTCCGAACATGCAAATTTAGGCTTTTAATGCACTGTCCAATCGCAATAAAGCATTGTTCAAAAATATTTGTTTCGTCGTTCACCTGTAACTCCTTCACAATCCCTAAATTGGCCTTCCTCAACTCGTGAAGATAGGTCATAAGCTCATTATAAGAACCCTCGTAGGATCCCAAGACTTGTTCCGTCGCAATCTCTTTACCCTTCCATGCTTTCTTGTAACTGATCTCAACACCATACATCTCACTCATACGATATTGAATTTCTTTTGGTGTGTAAGTCTCGAACTCATACGACTGATGCCAAATTCACTACTTATCAAACTGGTGGCTTGGCGATGATCTCTTCCCCTACTCCTCGAGGTTACCATATTAGGACTGTCATCCGGGATCGTTGTCTCAGAGTGGTATATCACCTCAAACGACATGCTATATTATGCTTCGATTTGTAAGTCTTGATCTTGAACATCCCTGTGCTGTCCAGCTCTGAAGCATGCATCCTCTAACTACAATTTTCTAGAATGCACCTAATCGTATATATCAGCTTATTAGACTTCTAGGCCTTATACCGGAACTTGCGGTACATCGCATATTTACATAGACAATATTGTAATTGACCTTTGTCCTTAAACACTTGCTCGACAGATATTTCATTTGGATCGTCCACAAATTCCGGATATTCTTAATGATCTGAATTGACAAAAGCATCATTAGATTGGGTGAAGATAGTATTCAGCGATCTATGAATATCTTCATGTTCCTCATGCACTGGTATGGGTAAATTTTAGTTTATAGGCTATGGATTAACCTACACGGATGGATCAACAGACGGATCATTGACGGGTGAGATTTAAAGATCGCACTGGTCAGCTGTTCCTCGATCATGATATCTATCACTACTTGATGGGCCAGGTATGTCGCAGTCATTATTCCACAAATCATGATGTATATCGTTACCTGAAGTGCTGCCTATATCGCAATCGTTGAGCTCCCGATCCTGATATCTATCACTACTTGATGGGCCAGGTATATCGTAGTCATCATTCCCCAAATCATGACGTGTATCGTTACATGAAGGGCCGCTTATATCGTAGTCGTTGACTCCTCGGTCCTGATATCATTACTTGTAGGGCAGGTATATCAGAATCATCAACTATCTAATCATTACTTGAAGGCTGCAAATGAAGAGATGATGGGTTCAAATGTAAGGTATAATCTATGTTGTCATTCTCAACGAAAGGACAACACCTCACTTTCTCTACATACAATGGTATTTGTGTTGAAAGAGTCTGTCCACAGAATAACATATATGCTTCGAGATCTTTATCATCTTTGATTGTATGTGGGCGTAGGAATTCATGGATTGCATCACTGTACACAACTTTAATTATTAAATCGAATTCATCCGACGTAGTCTTCGTAATCTGATGCATTTTATCTATCAACTGTCGATAAATGATATCATCACTCACAACAAATCCCTTTGAGTCTCCACCATCGTAGGTAAACATTTCCTTGTCATATACACTCTTCCCATCATAAGAACATAATATAACCCTACGACCCATACTCCTTCCAATATTGCTTGTTCTATAAAAAAATGAATGGGTCAAACTTGTGAGCAATGTAGGATACTGGTTGTCATCTAAAATGTGTCGTGGTTATCATCCACATTGGTTCGTGGTTGTCATCCACAATGGGTCATGATTGTTATGTTATACGGATCGTGCCTTTCACTGGACTGTGCAAGGCCCAACTTGTTGGGTCATGTCGTCATGTTATATGGCTCATGGTTTTTAAGTTAGAGGGGTCGTGGTTGTTAGCTAATGACGGTCATGATTCTCACGTTACATGGGTCATTGTTGTCACGGTATATGGATCGTGGTTGTTAACCATGTTCAATGACCCATTGTCACGCCCCAAACTCGAAAACTGGACTCATAAAATTTTCGATCCCAGAATATGGTACCAACAGCCTCCGTAGTACCCCAATTCTTGGCTCCCAACGCACATACGCCAGATTCCGATCCTGGAATCCTACAAGGAAGATTTTCTAATATACATTTATCTCATAAGAGGCATAATCACAAGTTTACCCAAATCACAGAAGCAACATCATCATCACATAACCACGAATATAAACTTTAAATACAATGCTGAAAGGGAAATACATATGTTAAATAAAATCAAAGCTACAGAAGACAGCTGCACGCTCGAAGCTCAACGCTATTACGACCTAACGCCACCTGCACGCATCTATCGTGCATAAGCTTATAGAAAGCTTAGAGGGTGGTGAAAGTGTGTGTGTGTGTAAGTGCTATGGTTTCTAGCTCCTACAATTGTCAAATTTGGTAGTGCCGAAACCTCTCTTGGAATCTGTGTCTTGTGCAGCTCTTTTACATCATGAAGACTTTACATCACTCAAGAACAAAGGTCTTTACTTCAAGAAAGGCAAGGTTACATGGTCATGTTTGAGTACAACATCAAGTGCATGTTCAATGTTCAAGATTCATAAATCAAGCTCCTAGTCAAGACAAAGTCTTTTTTTACTTTGAACCTCAAGCTCAAGATTCAAGATATTTCAAGTTCAAGCTTCTTAAGGCTACAAATTCAAGTTTGAATATTCTTCAAAAGGTCTCAAGTTCAAGCTTCATCCATTGGATAGATCTCAGGCTTCATGAACTTCAAAGAATGACTATCAACCGAATAAAAAGAGATGTCAATGTTCATACATCATGGTTAAGGTATGAATGACCCTAGATTGACCATAGGGTAGGTCATTTTGAATACATAATTCAATTAAATCATTTTATAAGTGAATAGACTGTTTCTCGACTAGTCTTAGCACTGACTCGACCAGTCCTAAGTCAGTTATAAAATTTTGAAATTTTTTCTTAAGCTTCGACTAGTCTTGGAGACTGAATGACCGGTCGTGTGAACAGTGTGCTCGACTCGTTCTCGACCAGTCCTGTAGCTATGACTCAAAGTCCAGCAACAATTTTAGGTTCCACATGACCAGTCATGGAGGTCCCTCGACTAGCTGTGGAGGGCCTACGATGAGTCGTGGAATGACTTTATCTTATTGTGCTCAAAATTTTAAAAATCTGTCGGTCCTACAATCAGTCGTGGTGTCCTCAGGACCAGTCGTGAATGCGATTTCTTCACTTATAAATAAAGCACGAATTTCAGAGTTTGGTATTCAATTCAAGCTAAATCAATACTCCACTTTGAGAGATAAGTTAGCATTCTTTTTAAGTTATATTGTGCTCATTTAATATTCTCTTAATTTTGTTATATTTGATTTTGTATTCTATATTCTATTCATATTTGAAGAAGGGATTGAGAATTTTCCTTGTCTTGAAATCAAAATCAAATAGAGCTAGCCCAACTTGATTTAATCTAAAATCAATTTAGAACCTAAAACCATTTCATAAGTGAGTTTTGACATTAAACTTTTACGTTGAAATTCTACTCTGATTTGATTCTTCTGGATGACATCAAAAAGAGAATATCAAGGTATTTTATATTATTATAAATTTCTATATTTTGGTTTTTGAGATTGTGCTAGAAAAATTTCTGTTTTGGTTTGTCTAAGGTGATCTAGAAAACTCAGTGTGGGGTTTTTTTGAATTGTTTAAGCCCACTTGAAAGACACAATTGTGAGGATTTTAGGTGAACCTGGAAAAACCTATTTTCATAGTGAATGTTAATATCCACTGTGTGAGGATATTAAGAGTGGAGTAGTTGTGTGGCTGTTTGTCTAAACAGCTGATGTACACAAAAGCGAACGACTATAATTTTTGATCTTGTGGTTTGATTATTTATTTCTTTTTGTGGATGGTTGTAATTTCCTTTTTGCATTGTGGAGAATGTTGTAATTTCTTTTATGCAAATGTGGAGAATGTTGTAATAGCGTAGATTTCCTTCATTGATATTTATTTATTTATTCCTCTGCATCAGTTTGAGTTTTTAATACGCAAACCGTTCTAGTAAGGTTGTCCTGCCATAAACCCTTGGTTTTTATGGTGTAAGGTTGTCATTAGAACAACATCCGTATCAACCTCTCAATACTCGTTCATTTGAAGTTGTCTTTAAATTCAGCATTGCAAGATTGTCTATTACTATCTGTATTTAATTTATTTAAATACTGTTGTTATTTTTTAATTTGGCATAGTCCTATTCACCCCCCCCCCCTCTAGGACATATACCTCGGCCTTTTCAAGTGGTATCGGAGCATAATAACTCATTTTTTAATTATTCTATTTAGATTTATTTCCTGAGCTAATCGATCTAAGCTATTTAAGATGTCAAATTTTGATAGCCTTTTAGTACCCGGTCTCCACCATTTGATGGCTCCAATTATGCCTATTGGAAAGCCAGAATGGGGATTTTCTTAAGATCCATGGATGAGAGTGTGTGACAAGCCACAGTATTGAATGGACCCCTCCTACCACTAAAGTAATTGGCATTAATGGATCCAAAACTATGAGAATTACACCTTACTTCTCTTGCCAATGCAAAGGCTTTGAATGTCATAACTTGTGCACTATCACCGGACGAATTCAAAAGAATTATATCCTGTGATACTGCAAAGCAAGCCTTGGATATTTTAAAAATGACACACGAGGGAACAAGAATCGTCAAGAAATCTAAAGTCCAAATCCTCACAACCAAATTTGAGAAAATACGTATGGAGGAATGTAAAACGTTCATGGACTTTTATACTAGATTAAATGACATTGTTAACTCTATGTGGGGTCTCGGTGATAAAATCTTAGAAAGTAAAGTTTGTGCAAAGATACTACACTCATTACCTGAACGGTTCAATTCAAAGGTGACTGCGATACAGGAACTTCGTGATACGGATAATATAAGGGTATGTAAAGCTCCTAAAGGTAAATCCATTGCCCTTAAATCTTCTAAATGTATTTCTCAAGAAAATAGTAATTCTGATTTAGAAAATTCTGAAGATAATATGACCCTTTTAGCTAAAAAGTTTTATCAGATTTTCAAAAGTAAAAAGTGGATAAATTTTTAAAAATCTAATGATAAGAAAAAATCCAACTCTAAAACTTGAAAATCTTTAAAAAATAGTCAATGTTACAACTGCCATGAATATGGGCATTTAACGAATAAGTGTCCTAAAAAGGACAAACCTAAAACGAAAGGTATGTTGGCTACTTGGGATGAATTTTTTGGCACTAAAGCCTCTTCTGAATCAGAAGATTCTGAAATCGAGTCGGGCAATGAAGTTAAAGCACTTATGACTCCAGCCAAGTTTACTTTTTTAGATCATGATGATTCAACTAGTGAAGAAAATTTGAATAGTGATCACGAAAATGAAGAAGATTTTTAAGATGCTTACAATGCCCTATACAAGGAAAGTTGTAAAATTGAGGTAAAAGTAAAACTTCAGAAAGAAAATTTTTTGAAACTTAAAGAAAATTTTGATACTCTTGTTTTTAAAAAATGCCACATTTTAGATTCCTTTGAAAAAACTAAATGTGATATAGGTTTCAAAATCTTCCTTATTGAAAATCTAAAATCTGAAAATGAAAAACTAAAACTTGAAGTCTCTTCACTTTTGAGTTTAAAGAATATATGGAGTGTAACGTCCTGAAAATTGAGGGTCGAGCAGAAGCTCAGCTCCCGAGTTCCAACGCATCACTTATGCAACATAGATAATGATGATTAAATGTTGTCCGTATTAGTGCATTTAAACATGAGTGAGATTATACCAAAACAGCATATTATACTCCAGAAACAATTAGATTATGCAAGCGGAAGACTGTGATAGATATATAAAGCATATAAGTGGTAAGTCCCCAGAGTATAAACATGTCGCCAGGTTAAATAATTATATATATAGTTCCAAAATAAACAAAATGATGAAGTGTAGTGTCCTCTAATCCATGTCCCTGTAGCCTTGGTGACGCAACTCCAGGTCTACATAGACCCGCCAAAGAGTTGCATCTAGGATAACTCCTCTTCATCATCATAAAAGTCAGGCTCCGCCACATAAGCATCGCCGTCATCTGAAACTAAAACAGGGTCTAGTTTTTGTTTTAAAAGACCGTCCCAGAGTGAGAGTGAGTGATGAACTCAGTGGAGCTATAAGGCAAAGGTTAACATGTTATCAATTTAGTCAAGTAGTAATAATAAAGCAGTACAACAATCATATCTTAAGTACTCTTGTTAATGCAGGAATGGTTTGCGATAATGATGTATGCCCTCGTCTACACTCCCTCAGCGACATCATCTCATGATCTTAGCATGCACCACTCCTGACATGTGCACTTCTTCACCAAAGCACATGTAATGCAAATATGATCGTATTATCCCAATTCTTAATTAGGTTTATTCAAACAGCATATTTGGGAAGCTAAGGTACCGTCCTTTTTATCATTTACCTAAACAATGATCCATCTAGGGTCGTCAATCCTAATTAATCACACATGATAGGCAAGTTCGAGAGTTTATACTTTAGGTCGCTATGAGAGGCTCATCACTGTCAGGGTAGGCCTATTTTGTACTCGAGGTCACTCCACCAATACCCTGCCAACTGACAGTCCATTTTTGAAGGCTCGTCACCAACCCGACTGAGACTATAGCCAGGCAGCGCCAGTGTAGGCCGACAGCTTGAATACAGTATCCCATACCATCATATTCTGCTCACGAGTTTGGGTTACTCACTGGTCACTACGAGGAGGTTCGTCACCCCAGCGTAGGCCGTCGACTTGACCATGGTGTCCCATACCACCATGCCCGGCTCATGAGTCTTAGTGGATCGTGGTACTATAGTTGAAACGAATTTTTCATTGGTAATTGTACCTTAGGTTTAAGCAGTAGTGTCCATACATGGTAAACACACACTAGGCCAATTGATTTATAGACAGGTTCGACTAGTACGAGCGTACGCTGAATTCATTGACATGGTACCACAATCGACAATCATCGTACAACTCGGATTCACCGAATGCATCAACTGTGGTGAGACTAATTCGGCCACTCAAACAGGAATTGTTACCAATTGCCTGGACTACATACTAGTCCCAACCAAATTCAAATGCAGCATGTAGAGACATGTGATAATTATATAAACATTTAACAAACAATCCAAGTGCAACACTCATTTGAGCATTTTATCATCCTAACATGTTATTATACATATGCATTTTACCCATAAATTGCACAATTGAAATGAAGATTATAGGAAGGAAATTATACATATAGATGAGGTAATTGAGAATCTCATCTCAATACGCTTATTAAATACAACTCATCAAACAATACCTCATTCAGTCATTTTATCATACACATAGAACATGTTACTATACATATATGTATTTTATCAATAAATCACATAGTGGTAATTTACATTATATGAAGGAAACCATTCATATGACTAAAGAATCTTGTCTTAATACACCTAATAAGTACAATCCATTGACAAAATCTCATTCAGACATTTTAACAAACGCTTAAACTAGACAATACTTTATAAATAGACTAAATTAGTTACGACATATATTATGGAAAACCTTTCAGAAAGGAGTTGTCATGAACACAAAAAACATGGATTCTAGATTAATAGTAATGAGAAGCACAAATCACAATCACATATTCATTCAGACATTTTAACAAACAGATAGAATGCATATGTGTTCAACATAGTTCATACATATGTAATACATGGAAAACGCCGTAGCTAAGATCATATGACAATAATCAAGTCAAACATAAATCATTAGCTGACATTAAAAGCCTTGAAAACCATAACCTAAATATTTATAGTCCGCACCTTTCGTCAATATACTCGTATTGAACTCAGCTTGTACACTAAGTCTTCGCCTACAACACAACGACTACCTGATTCACAAAATAGGTTAGCTATTTTACTGATTCTACTATTTGGATTCCTAAATCAGATTAGGGTTAGGATTTCTTACCCAAAAATGGAGTTGAAAATGACAGTGTAGCAACATTGGAGAGATGATTTGATACGTGAAGTGGTGGGAACGAATCCCGGCTACTAACTTCAGTCCTCTCTCACTTCTCCTCACTTTCTCCTCCACTTTTCTCTGTTATCTCTCATAGGGTTAGAAAAATCGTATGGAATATAAATGGGGTGGGTTTAGGTCCTTATATAGGCCCAAAACTGACCTTAATGGCCCCAACCATGATATACTTAAGTTATAACCAAAGAGTGGCTGTTTCAATCCAACGGAGCACATCTGAAGGCCCCTTTTCTACTTATGGTCCGGAAAAAGTTCTCTGACATTGGATCTAGGTCAGGTTAAGTTTTTGATCTAATCAGATCAATGGATCGACCGCGGAGGACTTGTTTCAGTTCAATGGTCACTGGTACTCGATCAGGGCAACAAGTATATTGACATGTGTTGAAAATTTTTCATGATCTAAGGGTATAATTGGGTCGAAATCTGACGGTCTGAAACCTTACAATTGGCCTGAAGCAAACGACTCAATTCACTTAAGTTTCAGTTCATTTTCTAAACGTATTTGCATTTCTCACACATTTCACTTCGGGCTCAAGTTGTGTGTTTAAGGATACTATCAGGACTTGATTTTTAAGATGATTTTCAAGCCCAGTAAGGCGGTCATAACCTTATAGTTTCATGGTAATCGAACTTTCGATGCGCAGTCCACGTCCGATGTGAAGTTTTAATGCGCTCCCGAGAGCCACTGGGTTTTGAGATTGATCCTAGGTTTTTAGGTAATGTAGCGTTAGCAATCGTACTAGTTTTGGGCCTTGTAGTTCGTATTGAAAGTAGTTCAATCTAATTCCATTGATTATTTAGTTTAACACTTAATAATTTTCGTCTAATTTTTAAAGTATTCGGTCCTTAGTGATCTTTGCCTGAGGTGGTAATCGGGTCTTTGTATAGATTTTTTCAGGACGTTACAATCTACCCTTCTTAAAGAAAAATTTCATCCCCAAAATTACCTAAGGGTAATAAGTAAAGATTTTATTATTTCATTTGCTTAGTTTTGTTAGTTTCAGATTTATATACGTGTTAGGGTATATAATAATTACACTAGCCTAGCTCATAATGGTCTACCCCTCTTAAAAGTTTATTCCTTTGAGGTTTAAAAATAAATGTCCAAATCATTATTATCATGCTAAGTGTTTGATGATAAAGTTTACCTAAGGGTGGTATAATTTACTCTTTATAATTGAGCTAATACGGAAAGACAGTTGTCGTAGGCTGAAATCCGTTACGTCGATTGCCCGCCTGACCAGGGTAGATAACTCGTTGTATCCCTTCCTAATCTTGATGGATCCTGGTCTTTTGCTCGGTCAAAGTAGTGAGTCCTTTGGTAATCATCAAGGATTGAGAATTGAGTTAAGCAGCGAATGCCTAGTAGGGATATGGTTTTGAAATTTCAAAACCTGATCATCTTAAGTATTTAAGGAGTATTATAATTCATTAGGAGGTTCAAGCCTCATATCTATAAGTTTGTCCTTTGGATCTTGTTTAACGAGAGTTCTTGTTTAACATATGTTTAACTTAGTGGATAATATGTTCTTCCATGGTGCTCATAGTCAAAAGACTATACTAGAAGGGTTTTTGATCTCCCAAAATTATATTTGTATGTCACCATTTCGATCATACGGCTAGGGGGTTATGGGCAGTTTGCACTTTGGTTACATTAACTTCAGGAAGGAAGAAAGAGTCAAGAGTTCTAAAATATTTTGGAAGTTTGGGATGTTAGCGACATAAGGTCACAGGAAAGGAAAGAAGAGAGACATCTCCTCGACGTGGTATGAACCTTGAATTTATAAAGGAATAAGAAACTTATAACATTTTACTGTAGTCTGCCTCTAACATGAGCTTACGAAGTATTAAACTATGAAACTCAATCCTACCTGAGGGTCTTAATTTAATTGTACAAAAATAACTAAAAATATGCATATCTTTACATATAATCAAATTTAATCACAGGTTAATTCCTAGTATGATTATGAATAATTCCTAAATAGGCATCACATACTAAACTTTAATATGCAAAGATATGACTAGTCTATTGACAACTTGAAGTTGTAGAAATTTTCCATTTTGAACCCTTGTATTATTTATAACATATTTGTCACCTCTAGTTGCCATATTATTTTTATAAATTTATAGTAAACCATTGTTAGGCTCATTCTTTCATATGAATTGGTTTAATAGACCCAGTGTCTATTATTAGGAATACAGGTGTACCTTGAATGTGGGCAGTGACCTCAAAGGTCAAAGGCATAGCAGTTTCTGACTTAGGTGCTTCAGTTGTAAGTGCATGCACATGGGCTTATTGCGGATGATTTGTTTGCGCTGCCATAGGTCATTGAAGCGGCCTATTATGCGGTACAGGTGATCGGTAAAATGGCTGCGCTGGTGGTGTAGATCATAGAGGCTGAGTCGCTATATCATGTGGCGGCTGATGGTCGATCTTCTGAGGTGGCGTGACACCACTGTCTTTCATCTTGGTAAAACAGAAGGGGTCAGTGTGTTCGCCTTTATTGCAATATGTACACTAACGGCTCGTTCGTATCTATTGGGTCAGTGGAGTCATGAGCCTGGGAGGCGGTACTATAATTCAGGCTGAGGCCTCGGGCCTATTGATATACATGTCTGAGAATCTCTGTATCCATCTTGTTCAGCTTGTAGAGACATGTTGACTAGCTCAGTATAGTTGGAAATGCTAGTGTAACACATCTTAGTGTAGATTTCAGGCCACAGACTATCTGAAAAATGTCACATTTTCATCGGCTCATCTGCTAGGATCAAAGGAGCATATTTGGCCAGCTCCGTGAACTTATTTTCTTACTCTACCACTGTCATCCCTCCCTGACGGAGCTGAAGAAATTCACTTTCCTTCTCATTATGATACGTGAGGAGAAAGTATTTCTCATGGAAGCGTGTCTCAAATGCATCCTAGGTCCACAAGTGTCTTGTAGGAATTATTCGTAAGATGCTGTCCCAGCATAAACTAGCTTCCTTTTCAAACATATAGGTGATCGGCTCTACCTGCTCTGCCTTGGTGCAGTGCAGCAGCTTTAGCATCTTAGAGATGAGGTCAAGCCAATACTTGGCCTCCTCGGGTCTGTGAGTACCCGCAAAAGTAGGAGGTCGAAAGTGCTGGAATCGCTCGTGTAAGCTGCTGGCACTCATATTTCCAGCAGGCTGCACTGGTGGTATAAGCGAGATGGTGTGTATGTTCTGAGCGATGGCCCTCGCAATGGTGGCCAAAAACTGTTGCTGTTGCTGCATCAAGAGCATCATCTGCTCTAAACTATTAGGAGGAGCCGACTAAGGCATGTGTGGCGTCGAGGTAGACGCGCGGTTTTACTTAGGAACCGGTGGTGTAAATGGTGCAAGCCCATTAGTGGGGCTAGTGGCCAGCTGTGAATCCAGCATAGTCTCATAATCCGGGCGTAAACTGGTGTCCGTATGACTATCGCTTAGGGGAGGCGCCCTATCAATTGAGTTGCCAAGTGTAAGACGTGACACACTACGCGCGACCTTAGGTGGCATTCCCTATATACAATGTAGGGTGCAACGCATGTGAGATTTAGCATACAACACTCAATTCCTCAAGCATTCTACACATCTCATAACAAAAGGAGCTACATGCATTTCATTTAACCAAAATTGTCACAATACATGAGCTATAAGTTTACATGAATCATGACAGATGACGGATGTGAGCTAACCTACCAAAGCTTCAAACACCCAAACACACCACAAATCTACTCCACTACTAAGCCCATTAAGGCTGTGACATAAAAAATAAGAACACAGAGAAATCCTAAAGATGACTACAACATAGGACTAGTTGTCCGAATCTGGTGATAGAGGAGGAGCACCCTTGTCCTGCACACAGAACAAGATGGCTCTCAGGGTACGAGACACATTTTTAAATTTCTGTTTCATGAAGGCCCGGGTCTCTGTGATCTCCTGTTTTAGGGCGACTTGATTTTCTTCTATCTGAGTCAAGCAGCCTGATCGTTATCGCGCCCATGTGTAGCAGGAGGAAAGCCCTTATCACTGTCTTGGGCCTCCTCTTCCTCACTCTCTCCTTCTTACTCATTTTCTTCCTCTATCTCGTTACTTTCTTTCTCTTCACTTTCTATCTCATCCCTATACTCGTCAATTCGGGCTTGATGTTGTCGAGGGCTAATCCTCATGTTGTTGAGTGTAGTCTCATTAATGAAGTGGATCGGTGCATTGTCATCCATGTTAATTCTGTAGGTGAACTATCGAGCAATCTTACATACAAGTCGGCCAAATGGAACTGAGACATCATTCCTAACAGAGCGCGCCATCTAGACTATCTGTAGCAGGGCAAACGTAGGCAGACACAGCTTGTCTCCTTGCCCAGCTCTATACAGGAAATGGACCATCAAGCGAGTGCATTCGGTACGGTTGCCCCACCTAGGATACACATTATATGTGAATATGTGGTGAAGCAGGCAGAAATATTTTGTCAATTCCGTTGATGGGAGGCATCTGCCACCCTTCCAGTGCGCTAGTTAGCCGCAAAGGAACCGCGTGCGACAATCTCTTTCTCGGACGCTCTTGAGATTGTTTTTGCTAGCATGCACCTCACCACGTGGAATTCCCATGATCTGGGCAACCAAATCTACATTGACTGTTGCTTTCAGCCTTCCCACGGGAATGGTGAATTGTAGGGGCTCTAGTAGTGGATTCCGAAGGCATAGAAGGCTCGAACAGTATTCTCACATGTGTGATACTTGCCCTTGAATATGGGACCCCACCCGGTGTCCACCAGGAGATCCATCACTGGAAACAGCTCCGATAGCCTTTCGTCAACATGAGCTTCAAGCATAACTCTACGGCCACCAAACCGACTGTGTTTGATGCCCGCCGGTAGAACTCTTTCGAGTGGAATTTGGGCATTGAGATCCCACTTTAACCTTCTCTCTTAGGCGGCGCTTGTGCTAGCTTAGGCGCTCGCCTTCTTCCTTAGACGGGTTAGGCGACTAGGCTCAGCTTCATTTATGGAAGCCCTCTTCTTCTCCATAAGGGAAACAAGTGTGGAAAGAGAGAAGATTGTAGCCACCTGTTAAAAGAGAGCCATGAAGTCAAGGAAGCTTCAGAGATGGAATGGGTTGGTGGATTTGAAAGTGTATAAGTCACAAAGGTAGTTTGGTGTGGTCAAATGAGAGGAATTTAGGGAGATAGGTGGTTGTAGAAGACCTTTGCGGAGATGTTGGAGATGGGTATGTAGTGAAGAAGATGAAGAAGATGTGAGAATGGAAAGGAGATTTGAGAGAGAAAAATGAAATTTTGAGAAGTTGGAATGCTTGGAGGGGTGAAAATGGGAGAAGTGAAGTAAATGGGAGAGAAATAGAGGCCCCCACATCATTTCATGGGCCTCACAGGTGTGTACAAGGGTCGGCCCGACCGGCCCGTTTCAGCTCGACAGGCCCGGACGAACTCGACCGCGGTGCTCCTCGGGCGACAGGGTTCCGCCCCGGTCCGGTGGACCCGGCGGGGCGCCACCCCCTGGGCGGTGACCACCCCCCTCCCGAGGTGCTAAAGATGTATGTGGGACCCCCTGGGTCCCACCGATTTATGTGGTTTAGGCCCCCTCGACCTTTTAAGGCGGTTTCGGGTCCCGATAAATGCGTATTCATGCGTTCCGAGTCATTTGAGTATGGAGTGCGCCAAATTATCATCCAAACCCATCAACCAATGGTCAGGAAAGGAATCGGGATCATTTTACATGATCACCGATGGATACGGGTCAGATTTCAACGGTCAGTTTTACATGTCGGCGAAATTGGGAATCCTACGACTGTTTTTACATTTTACCGCTCCCTCCTAAGTCAAAGTACGTCAGTGTGCATCGTGTTACCATAACCCAGGTCTAGTTTAATCCAAATCATGCTTTGATACCAACTTGTAATGCCTAAAAAATTGAGGGTCGAGCAGAAGCTTAGCTCTCGAGTTCCAACGCATCACTTATTCAATATAGATAATGATGATTAAATGTTATCTGTATTAGTGCATTTAAATATGAGTGATATTATACCAAAACAACATAGCATACTCCAGAGACAATTAGATTATGCAAGCGAAAGACTGTGATAGATATATAAAGCATATAAGTGGTAAGTCCCCGGAGTATCAACATGTCACCGGGTTAAATAATTACATATATAGTTCCAAAATAAATAAAATGATGAAGTGTAATATCCTCTTATCCATGTCCCTATAGCCCCGGTGACGAAACTCCTGGTCTACATAGACCCATTAGAGAGTTACATGTAGGAGAACTCCTCATCATCATAAAAGTCAGGCTTCGCCCCATAAGCATTGCCGTCATCTGAAACTAAAACATGGTCTGATTAGTGTTTTAAAATACTGTCCCAGAGTGGGAGTGAGTGATCAACTTAGTGGAGCTATAAGGTAAAGGTTAACATGTTATTAATTTAATAAAGCAGTAATGATAAAGCAGTACAATAATCATATCATAAGTATTCTTGTTAATGCAGGAATGGTATGCAATAATGATGTATGCCCTCGTCTACACTCCCTCAGTGACATCATCTCACGATCGCGACATACACCACTCTGGACATGTGCACTTCCTCGCCAAAGCACATGCAATGTAAGTATGATCGTGCTAGCCCAATTCTTAATTAGGTTTATTCAAACAACATATTCGAAAAGCTAAGGTACCTTCCTTTTTTCATTTACCCAAATAATGATCCATCTAGGGTCGTCAATCCTAGTTAATCACATACGATAAGCAAGTTCGAGAGTTTACACTCTAAGTCGCTATGGGAGGCTCGTCACCATCAGTGTAAGCCTAATTTATACTCGAGGTCACTCTACCAACGTCCTACCAATTGCTAGTCTATTTTCAAAGGCTTGTCACCAACTCGACTGGGGACCACAGTCAAGTTGCGCCAGTTCAGGCTGACAGTTCGAATACAGTGTCCCATACAACAGTATTCAGCTCATGAGTTTGGGTTGCTCACTGGTCACTATGGGGATGTTCGTCACCCTAGCGTAGGCCTACAACTCGACTACGGTGTCCCATACCACCATGCCCAGCTCATGAGTCTTAGCGGATCGTGGTACCATGGTTGAAGCGAGTTTTTCATTGGTAAGTGGTACGTTAGGTTCAAGCAGTAGCGTGCATACATGGTAAACACACACTAGGCCAATCGATTTATTAGACAGGTTCGACTGGTATGAGTGTATGATGAATTCATCGACATGGCACCACAATCGACAATCATCATACGACTCGGATTCACCGAATGCATCAACTGTGGCGAGAATAATTCGGCCACTCAAACAGGAATTGTTACTGATTGCCTGGACTACGTAGTAGTCCCAATCATACTCAAATGCAACATATGGAGACATGTGATAATCATATAGGCATTTAACAAACAATCCAAGTACAACACTCATTTGAGCATTTTATCAACCTATTGAATATGTTATTATACATATGCATTTCACCCATAAATTGCATAATCGAAATGAAGATTACAGGAAGAAAATTATACATATAGATGAAGTAATTGAGAATCTCATCTCATTACTCTTATTAAATATAATTCATTAAACAATACCTCATTCAGGCATTTTATCATACACAGAACATGTTACTATACATATGTATTTCATTCATAAATCACATAGTGGTAATTTACATTATATGAAGGAAACCATTCATATGACCAAGGAAATTAAGGATCCTATAAACCATTCATATGACTAAGGAAATTAAGGATCCTATCTCAATACACCTAATAAGTACAATCCATCGACAAAATCTCATTCAGACATTTTAACAAACACTTAGACTACACAGTACTTTATACATAAACTAAATTAGTTACGACATATATTATGGAAAACCTTTCACAAAGGAGTTGTCATGCACACAAAAAACATGGATTCTATATTAATAGTAATGAGAAGGACATCACAATCTCATGTTCGTTCAGACATTTCAACAAACAGATGGAATGCATATGTGTTCAACATAGTTCATACATATGTAATACATGGAAAACGCCGTAGCTAAGATCATATGGCAGCAATCAAGTTAGACATAAATCATTAGCTGACATTGAAAGCCTTGAAAATCATAACCTAAATGTTTATAGTCCACACCTTTCGTCGATATACTCGTATTGAACTCAGCTTGTACGCTAAGTCTTCGCCTACAGCACAACGACTATCTGATTCACGAAATAGGTTAGCTATTTCGCTGATTCTACCATTTGGATTCCTAAATCAGATTAGGATTAGGATTTCTTACCCACAAAAGAAGTTGAAAATGACGGTATAGCGATATGGGAGAGATGATTTGATACATGGAGCGGTGGGAACAAATCCCGGCTACTAACTTCAGATCTCTCTCACTTCTCCTTACTTGCTCCTCTTTTCTCTCCTCTCTCCTAGGGTTAGGAAAATCGTATGGAATAGAAATGGGGTGGGTTTAGGTCCTTATATAGGCCCACGGCTGACTTCAATGGCCCCAAGGCCATGGTATACTTAGGTTATAGCCAAAGAGTGGCTGTTTCAATCCAACGGAGCACATCTAAAGGTCCCTTTTCTACTTACGGTCTGGGGAAAGTTTCCTAACATTGGATCTAGGTCAAGTTAAGTTTTTTGTCTGATTAGATCAATGGATAGATTGCGGAGGACCTGTTTCAGTTCAATGGTCACTGGTACTCGATCAGGGCCATAAGTATACTGACATGTGTTGGAAATTTTCCCTGATCCGACGCTGTAATTGGGTCAGAATTTGATGGTCTGAAACCTTACAATTAGCCTGCAAGCGAACGACTCAATTCACTTAAGTTTCAATTCATTTTCTAAAGGTATTCGCGATTCTCACACACTTCGCTCTGGGCTCAAGTTGTGTATTTTTGGATACTATTGGGATTTAATTTTTGAGATGGTTGTTAAGCCTAATAAGGTGGTCATAACCGTATAGTTTCATAGTAATCGGACTTTCGATGTGTAGTCCAGGTCTGATGCGAATTTCAATGCGCTTTCGAGAGCAACTGGGTTTTGAGATTGATCTGAAGTTTCTAGGTAATGTAGCATTAACGATCCTACTAGTTTTGGGCCTTGTAGTTCGTATTAAAAGTAGTTCTAGTTCTATTGATTATTTAGTTTAACACTTAATAATTTTTGTCTAATTTCTAAAGGATTCGGTCCTTAGTGTTCTCTGCTTGAGGTGGTACTCGAGTCTTTGTACAGATTTTTTCGGGACGTTACATGGAGGTATGCCCAAGGTGATCCTAAGTTAGAAAAACTATTATCTGGATCCAAAAAATGTGGCGACTGATCCAGTTTGGGCTACGATAAAAATATTCCTTCCAAACATAAGAATACTTCTCCTAAGTTTGTGAAAGGAGAGTCTTCAAACTCAAAAGGGGAAAGTTTAAATCAAAATTATTCTAAAAATGCGAAAACTTTTCAATCCTTAAAACCTAAAAGCAACCATATCAACTATAAAAATCAGAATCGTAATCCTTTAGCTAAGAAAATTATTGATTTACTTGAAGAGCTTTTAAAATCTAACTCAATGCGTCGGTCATATAATAACTACATTCATAAGATGACCAACTATACTCCTAAACCCAAAACAGTTATGAAATGAGTTCCTAAGGTTACTTGTTTAGTTGCCCACACGACTTTCAAAGCATCAAGCCATTCAAAGTGGTACCTAGACAGTGTATACTCTAGGCACATGACTAGTAACAAAGGTCTGTTCACCAATCTTAAAGACATGACTAATGGATCAGTCACACTTGGTGATGGTAGCAACTGCAGGATTATTGGCCAAGGTATGGTTCAACTTTCTAACCTCCCTTTATTTGAGAATGTTTTATATGTAGAAGGTTTAAAATACAACTTATTAAGCATTTCTCAAATATGCGATAAAAATCATAACGTAAAATTTGCTAACTTAGGGTGTGAAATTTTAAATAAAAACGGTTCTGTAATATTTACTGGTTGTAGAACTTCTGAAAACTGTTATATTATAAGTGACTTTAGCTCATCTAATTTATCGTGTTACATGGTCCATACCAATGAAACTAAATTATGGCATAAACGCCTTCGACATGTACACTACAGTAACTTATATAGATTGAGCAAAAGAGAGTTAGTAAGAGGCTTACCTAAATTATAAAAAATAGATAAAATATGTGGTGAATGCCAGATTAGCAAGCAAACTAGGAGTTCTCACAAAAACGTGGACTCTAATGCCATATCTAAACTGCTCGAACTCCTCCATATGGATCTTATTGGACCAACTAGAATGGGGAATCAAGGTGTTAAAAAGTATATTCTGGTTATCGTTGATGACTTTACCAGATATACTTGGGTAGTCTTCTTAAGAGATAAATCAGAAACTCTTAATGAAGTTAAAAGGGTACTTAGATGTATTCAAACTGAAAAAGAGATTCAAGTCTGTAAGATTTGTAGCTATCATGGATTAGAATTTGAGAATAGCGGTTTTGAGAATTTTCGCAGTGATCAGGGAATATCACATGAATTCTCTGTGCCCAAAACACCACAACAAAATGGTATAGTAGAAAGAAAAAATATAGTGCTTCAAGAAATGACAAATGTAATGTTATACAGTATGAAGCTCCCTAAAAATCTTTGGGCTGAAGCCGTAAATACTGCATGTTATATAATTAACGTGTTTATATAAGAAAATCAAATAGTATAATGGCTTATGAAATGTGGTTTGATAAGAAGCCTACTGTCAAATACTTTCGAGTTTTTGGCAGCAAGTGCTACATTTTACGTGAACGAGAAAATCTGGGTAAATTTGACATCAAAAGTGATGAAGGAATATTTTTAGGATATGCTCTGAATAGTCGAGCATATCGGGTTCTAAATAAGAGAATCAGTATAATTTAAGAATCCATTAATGTGGTTATTGACGATCACTTGAATACACCTGTCTCAAGTTTAGATAATGATGAAGTACTTATAATTGATAAACCAGATTCTTCATCAAGTCAAAACAAGTCTAAACTAAGAACTGTTAAAGACCATCCAACTAATCAAATTCTTGGAAACCCTCTCACTGGTGTACACACTAGTAGACAACTGGAAGATGTGTGTAACTATGTATGCTTTACATCCCAGATAGAACCAGCTAATATAAAAGAAGCTCTTACTGACGAAAACTGGATAGTTATGATGCAAGAAGAGCTTAATCAATTTATTAGAAATGATGTTTGGTACTTAGTTCCTATGCTAAAAGATAAACATTTTATCGAAACTAAGTGAATTTTCAAAAATAAGTCTGATGAACTTGGTAATATAATTCGAAACAAGGCTAGACTGGTTGTATAAGGGTACACTCAAATTGAAGGCATCGATTATGATGAAACCTTTGCCCCAGTAGCTCATCTTGAATAAATAAGACTATTTATATCCATTGCTTGCTTTAGAAAGTTTAAAATTTATCAAATGGATTAAAGTGTGCTTTTTTAAATGATGATTTGCATGAAGAAGTGTATGTTGAACAACCAATGGGTTTTGAAGACCCTAAGAATACTAATCATGTCTATTGCCTAAAAAAAGCTCTCTACGGTTTAAAACAAGCTCCTAGGGCATGATATGAAAAATTGACAAAGTTTTTACTAAGTTATAACTTTATAATAGGAAGTGTTGATAAGACTCTATTTGTAAAGAAATATAATGATCACATTTTAATAGTGCAAATTTATGTTGATAATATTATTTACAGATTTACCTATGCTAACATGCCTGTTGAGTTTGAAGATCTTATGAAATCTAAGTTCGAAATGAGCATGGTTGGGGAATCGAATTATTTCCTAGGGTTGCAAGTTAAATAGCAACCTAATGGTTTCTTCATTTCTCAAACCAAATGTACTCTGAACTTAGTTAAAAAGTTTGGATTTAAGAATGGGAAAACTTTTGATACTCCTATGAGTACGTCTTTAAAACTCTCAAAGGACTCTACGGGAAAGAAAGTGGATCATAAATTATATTGCAGTATGATAGGTAGTTTGTTGTTTTTAACTTCAAGCCGACCTAATATTGCATTTAGCGTAGGAATTTGCACTAGATATCAATCTGACCCTTAAGAGTCACATTTAACTACTGTTAAGCGGATTATGCGATATGTCATAAGTACAGCTAATCTGGGCCTTTGGTATCCACATGATATTAGTGTTCAATTAGCTGGGTACATTGATGCTGATTGGGTGGGTAATGTTGATGATAGAAAATCAACCAGTGGTGGTTGTTTCTATGTTGGGAGCTGTTTAGTTTCTTGGCAGAGTAAAAAAAAAGTTTCGTATCGTTCTCTACCATTGAGGCTGAATACACTGCTGCAGGTAATACATCCACTCAGCTTGTACGGATGAAAAGGATGTTAACCGATTACGAAATTGCACAGGACTATGGTTTTATATTGTGATAATTCCAGTGTAATTAATATATCTAAAAATCCAATCCAGCATTCATGAACCAAGCATATTGACATTAGATATCATTACATTCGTGAATTAGTGGAAGAAAAGACAATTTCTTTGGAATACATTCCGACCGAGACTCAACTTGCTGACATATTCACAAAATCGTTCGACAAAACTAGGTTTTCTAAATTGAAATTTGATCTTAGTATGTGTAATTTGAATTGATTATTTATGCATTTCTGTATCATAATATATATATATATATATATATATATATATATATATATATATATATATATATATATATATATATATATATATATATAT
The DNA here is from genome assembly GCA_037074715.1 of Magnolia kwangsiensis. NCBI lineage: Eukaryota > Viridiplantae > Streptophyta > Magnoliopsida > Magnoliales > Magnoliaceae > Magnolia > Magnolia kwangsiensis. The sequence continues at coordinate 26,725,122 of CM073586.1, forward strand.
ATATGTTAGTTTAAATGTTTAACTTTCAAAATTTAATGAAAAATGCAGATTTTTTATTGTGCACGACCGGTTGGGTACATGCTCGACCGGTCGTGGCCACGACTGGTTGAGCATGTACTCGATCAGTCGTGGAATCGCGGGTTTGACTATATTTGGGGAAAAATTCCTCTTTTCTTCATTTGGGCTTCTTCTTCAACGGGTCTAAGCACGACCCGCTGAACCCATCTCCATTGACCACGACTGGTCGAGCATGTACTCGATCAGTCGTGGAATCGCGGGTTTGACTATATTTGGGGAAAAATTCCTCTTTTCTTCATTTGGGCTTCTTCTTCAACAGGTCTAAGCACGACCCGGTAAACCCATCTCCATTGATCTTCAAGGTTAGTGGTTTATTTCTATTTTCCTTATAGATTCAAGTCCATATCACTTCTTTTTCATCCTTGGAGTGATTTATTTCTTATTTCATTGAGGTTTTTAGGGTTTTCTTCTTCAAAATCTTATTTTAAGAAAACCCACTTTACATCTTTTGCAACCTCTTAATTTCTTGTATTCCTAGTTGCAAATGGATGCTAGAGGTAGAAAGAAAAGTTCTCGTGGTCCTTCAACGTCTAGATCGACACCTATCATAAGGCACCACCTTCGCTGACCCGAAAATGATCCCTCCTATGTGTAGAATTTACGGTTGCGCAATGTTATAGTTGAGTGACCTGTTCATGTTGAACATCTTGCTCCATTTGAAATCTTTCCTCTTCTCCAATCTGTAGGATGGGCTAACATTCTACATTGGGGTGGGCCGGCATACCGGTCTATTGCGCAAGCTATGTATGCATGTATTTTTGATTTTTCAAATGAAAATTTAACTTTTATTATAGCAATTAGAGAAGGTCCATTTGAAGTAGACCGACATTTGATTTCTAGGCTAATGGACATACCTGTCAATGATGAAAGTATTCCAATTAGCACTCTAGTAGCTAAACCATCTGAATCAGAAAAATGTATACTTACTAGAGCATTGTGCAATATAGATGCGCAATGGAGTCAAAATGGGAATGCACTTGCTTCAAAGTACTTGTTACCTAGATACAGGGTCCTTTACAGGATATTTATTTCAAATCTTTATCCACGTTCTGGTAACAAAACCGAACTTACCTCTTTCAAGGTTCGAATTTTGCATTCATCATCTTTGGAACTAATGTATGTCTTTCTTCTTTAATCTGTCATTCCATCATACAATTTCGTATCCATCCTAGAGATAGTGATATCCCTTTTGCATATCTTGTGTCTGTGTTGGCCACCCATCTGTTACTAGCTATGCCTGTTGGAGAGGGTCTTATTAAACACCTTATGTTTAACAACTCAAATATAAACAAGATGAATTTGAGGTTGGCTGTAGGCCAGGTCAATGTGGGTGGTGGTGGAGTTGAAGCAGTAAATGAAGAAGAAGGCGATTTACATCCTGATGACATAAACATGGACGATATCTTTGATGAGCTTGAATTAGATTCTAAGGCTAACCCTGATTATCAGCCTTCTGATTTCGTTGAGAGGTTGCATTCTCTTGAGGAATAGGTGGCTCAGATTCGTGTAACCCAGGATTCACAATTTACTTATATGCATAAATATGTGAGGTGCATTAATAAGAGTTTACATCAGATTGATCCATCTATTACTGCTCACTCTTCAGGATCTGATTAGTATTTTCTAATCTTGGTTTGTAATAACTTTAATGCTACTTGGTTTATTTTGTCTTGTGAGTTTATACTTGACTTAACTTGGTAGTACTTGGTTGAACTTGGTTAATTATGTTTGACTATGACTTGCATATGGATTTCATATGATGACTTTCTTGATAATTTATTCCTTAATACTCTTCTTATTCTTCCTTCTTTATATAATTCTACTTCTATTTCTTGTTTCCTTCCTTTGTATTATTGTGACAAAAAGGGAGAGAATTTTGGCATGCTTAATATATGGTGATCGTGGTATATTGGTATGGCATGTGGATTATGGATGGATTGATTGTGAATGATTTTATTTATGAAGGGGAGTAAAGTAAGGGGGAGTATTATGAAATTGATTGTTGGTGGACGTAATACGTATTGTGAAATTGATTGTTGGTGGAAGTAGTGCGAGTTGATGCTTGCTTTCTTTTTATAACTAGTGTGTGATTTTTTATGCGTATAATGCTCATGTTTGTATGGAGTGTGTTTTTTTTACAAATTTGACAAAGGGGGGGATTGTAAGTGCTATGGTTTCTAGCTGCTATAATTGTCAAATTTGGTAGTGCCAAGACTTCTCTTGGAATCCGTGTCTTGTGCAACTCTTTTACATCATGAAGACTTTGCATCACTCAAGAATAAAGGTCTTTACTTCAAAAAAGGCAAGATTACATGGTCATGTTTGAGTACAACATCAAGTGAGTGTTCAATGTTCAAGATTCATAAATCAAGCTCCTAGTCAAGACAAAGTCTTTTTTTACTTTGAACCTCAAGCTCAAGATTCAAGATATTTCAAGTTCAAGCTTCTTAAGGCTACAAATTCAAGTTTGAATATTCTTCAAAAGGTCTCAAGTTCAAGCTTCATCCTTTGGCTAGATCTCAAGCTTCGTGAACTTCAAAGAATGACTATCAACTGAAGAAAAAGAGATGTTAATGTTCATACATTATGGTTAAGGTATGAATGACCCTAGATTGACCATAGGGTAGGTCATTTTGAATACGTAATTCAATTAAATCATTTTATAAGTGAATAGCTATTTCTTGACTAGTCTTGGACTCTGTTCGACTAGTCCTAGCACTGGCTCGACCACTCTAAGAAATTCCTCGACCAGTCCTAAGTCAGTTACAAAATTTTAGAATTTTTTGTTAAGCTTCGACCAGACCTAGAGACTGCACGACTGGTCGTGTGAACAGTGCTCGACTCGTTCTAGACTATTCCTGCAGCTACGACACAAAGTCCAACAACTATTTCAGATTCCACACGACAAGTCGTGGAGGTCCCTCGATCGGTCATGGAGGGCCTACGACTAGTCGTGGAATAACTTTATCTTATCGCGCTCAAAATTTTAAAAATCTGTTGGTCTTACAACCAGTCGTGGTGTCCTCAGACCAGTCATGAATGCGATTTCTTCACTTATAAATAGAGCACAAATTTCAGAGTTTAGTATTCAATTCAAGCTAAATCAATACGCCACTCTGAGAGATAAGTTAGTGTTCGTTTTAAGATATATTGTGCTCATTTAATATTCCCTTAATTTAGCTTTGCTATATTTGATTTTGTATTCTATATTCCATTCATATTTAAAGAAGGGATTGAGAATTGCCTTTGTATTGGAATCAAAATCAAATAGAGCTAGCCCAACTTGATTTAATTTAAAATCAATTTAGAACCTAGAACCATTTCATAAGTGAGTTTGGACATTGAACTTCTACGTTGAAATTCTACTCCGATTTGGTTCTTCCAGGCGGCATCAAAAAAAGAATATCTAGGTATTTTACATCATTGTAAATTTCTGTATTCTAGTTTTTGAGATTGTGCCAGAAAAATCTCTGTTTTGATTTGTCTGAGGTGATCCAGAAAGCTCGAGTATGGGTTTTTTGAATTATGTAACCCCACTTGAAAGACACAATTGTGAGGGTTTTAGATGAACTTGGAAAAACCTATTTTCATAGTGATCGCTAATATCCATTGTGTGAGGATATTAGAAGTGGAGTAGTTGTGTGGCAGTTTGTCTAAATAATGGTGTACACACAAGCGAACCACTCTAATTTTTTGTCTTGCAGTTTGATTGTTTATTTCTTTTTTTGGATGGTTATAATTACCTTTTTACATTATGGAGAATGTTGTAATTTCTTTTATGCAAATGTGGAGAATGTTGTAATAGCGTAGATTTCCTTCCTTGCTATTTATTTATTTATTGCTCAGTATCAGTTTGAGTTTTTGATACACAAACCGTTCTGGTAAGGTTGTCCTGCCATAAACCCTTGCTTTTTATGGTCTAAGGTTGTCCTTTGAACAACATCTATATTAACCTCTCAATACTTGTTCATTTGAGGTCTTTAAATTTAGCATTGTGGGATTGTTTATTACTATTTGTATTTAATTTATTTAAATTCTGCTGTTATTTTTTAATTTGGCATAGTCCTATTCACCTCCCCCCCTTCTAGGACATATAACTCGGCCTTTTTAGTGTGCAAGGTAAGTGTCAAGCACACAAATACAACGCCATAATCATACAATGTTGGAAATACTGACAATATCATGAATCATACGATATCAGAGTAAGCGAAAAGATATTGGTAAGTCCATGAGTCATACAATATTAGAGTACGGAATGTAGATCATAATGAGCTAAATATCAGATGTCGAGAATGTAATACAATATGCAAATCCTGACGAGCCACGAATACCATCAACTTTATCAAAGCCATATAAATGTAGAAACATAGTAACCCAAAATGTAAAATGTTGCGAATGCAATGCAATATGTGGTGTAAATGAAATGACTAAGCTGGAGTGAAGTCAGGATGATAGTACGTAGTATCACAGGCTATGGGGTCCATCATAAGGGACTTCTATCCAAACCAGTCCCATACATAAATTTGAATAGCCAGACTCAATGTGATAAACCCTTGACCTCATGTTAGTCACGTGCCCCAACTGTAATCCTTGCCATTACGAAGGTATACAACAATTAGTTAAGCACCACCAGCCTGAGTGAATAGTGAATGAATGAATATGCAACTCCTACTCAATAAGTCCACGTATCAATATTGTACATCTCTAGGATTATTACCGGGGTCTAGTACACTCCAAACCAGATTGTTGCCCCATCACACACAACCAGGTGAGTAGAAGAGACCTTACTATCCGATTGGCTTGTAGTCAACCATACCTAGCCGGCACATTGATAGCGGACCCATTTATGAGCTGGTCAAACTTAGCCTAGTTTTGCCCACTACGAATCGGGTGGATAAGGCCACACCCCCTTCCAACAGACCATGACACAATTGGAGACATGACCTACTGGTATTCGGCACTCGGGAGATCATGTAATCCTCTCGATCTAGACGTTGGAGCATCTCCTGACCACGGAGGTTTATGGACTTTCACTAACAGAATCCAAAGTGCCCAAATGTTAGAACCAAACATTTTTGGTATCCCATCTGGCCATCCATGACATGCCTGTGGAGGCCATAGCCCTAATGTTGCTAGGGCTTACAATAATCACAATCACATAATGCAAGATGCAGGAGTCACGCAGTCCAATCATGCATTAATCTTGCGCATATCGAGTGCTCATATGGGATGACTCCGCCTATTAAGGAGTCGCATGAACAACATACCCAATGGCATATGCAATGGTCATCACATCTCATAACAAACATCCAGATGATGTGTATGGGCATGTATTATGATGCTATGCTGTCACATACTCATAATCGGTATCGACAACTGGCATCAATAATAAGCCTATACAATCAGCCTCGACAATCGAAATCAGCCTCAAGAAAGGGCCTAAAGGAAGGTCACAATGTGGACATTTAACCATCATTGCCATCAATGTGGACATTTAACCAACATTGCTCCCAAGGAGTGGCCCACATAAACATCATTATATACATTATAGTGAAATCACACATTACATCGGTCCACACATTCATCGCATTAGGCCTCACTCAAGGGCCACATAAACACCACATCGAGCCTCTCCATACAGACCACAAATACATCACAACGGGCTACATAGCTGGGCTTAATACAAATCACAATGGGCCGCATAACATGGGCCTAATACACATCAAGATGGGCCGTACGACATGGACCGCAACAATGAGCCTTTTATACATCGAGTGGGTCACATCAAAGTGGCCCTCATATACATCACAATGGGCCACAACCCATGGGCCTTGAATATATCACAATGGGCTGTATCAAATGGGCCGAAAATACATCATAATGGGCCTTATCATATGGGACGAAAATACATTACAATGGGCCTTATCAAAAGGGTCAGAAGTACATCACAATGGGCCGAAAATACCCTTTTATACATCGAGTGGGTCACATTAAAGTGGCCCTCATTTACATCACAATGGGCCACAACCCATGGGCCCTGAATATATCACAATGGGCCTTATCAAATGGGTTAAAAATACATCATAATGGGCCTTATCATATGGGACCAAAATACATCACAATGGGCCTTACCAAATGGGCCAGAAGTACATCACAATGGGCCATACCAAATGGGCCAGAAATACATCACAATGGGCCAAAAATATATCACAATAAGCCACATTCCATGGCATAATACACACCATAATAAGCCTCATTAAATGGGAAACAAAAACATCACAATGGGCCTCATTACATGGGCCACACATACATCACATTGGGCCTCATATCTGGGCCGCATATACATCAAGTGGGCGGCATTAATGGGCCACACCAATGGGCCTCAGGTACATTAAGTTGGGCCTCAAGTGGGAGCTTGGATTACACCTAAAATCATTTCAATAGTTGTAGGTGTAACATGTGTATCACTGTACACTATTATTCTATGGGCCACATGGCTCACTAGTGATGATCAACACTATCCAAACATTGTCTAGAAGTATCCAGCACAATTCGGACGGTGTGGATGAAATAAATATATCATGATGGTCCCATGCTTGCAAAATAGGTGGACAACTTGGGCAAAACACATATACCAAGGTGAGCCCCACCCCCTGGACGATGTGGATATAATAAATACATCAATGTGTGGTCCACCGTCTAGATTTGCTAGACAGTGTGCATACACCACATACATCAAGGTGTGATCCATGGAAAGACAGCGTGGATAAAGCACTTACATCAAGTGGGCTAGCACCGTCCCATGGATGGACGGTGTGTATGAAAAGTATACATTAAGGTTGGACCACCCCACACGTGTGGGTGGGTCCCACATCTACAATGGGCGAACAGTCTAGATATAATACAACCTCGAGGCCAGACCCATACAACTTACTGATGCCTTCAGTACTGGCCCACCGTCAAAATGGACGATGTGGATTTAAATGCACACATCAAGGGGTCCCACCCCATACGTGTCACATGTGTGGGTGGGTCCCACACCATATGAAAAATAGATGGACGCTATGTATAAAATACATACATCATGGTTGGAAGGGTCCCATCGTCTAGAGTACTGGATAGTGCAGATGCAGAATACATACATAAGATGGCCCACCCTGACACGTGCTACGTGTGTGAGGTGGGCCCCACGTCCAAGGAAAGTGGACCAATGGTATAGATATATCACATACCTCGTGAAGGCGGTCACAAAACTTGCTAATGATAATGCAGCAATAGCTGCGTGCTACTTAGGACACACCGTCCTTGCTTGGACAGTGTGGATCCAACACATCATCAAGGTGGGTCCACACATGTGGCTCACCACAACTTTGAGTAAAGCTGATATTTATATTTTCCATTCATCTAGATTACTAGATGGTGCTAGCAACACTAGACTATCCAGCCACCTACTGGATGTTTAGCAGGGTGGGCCTCACGGGTGGCCAACATGGATAAAATACATCACGGTGGGCCTGTTGGCCCTAGACGATCAAGATGTGCCATGTACATCAGGTGGGCTGGGCCTCACGGGTGGCCAACATGGATAAAATACATCACGGTGGGCCTGTTGGCCCTAGACGATCAAGATGTGCCATGTACATCAGGTGGGCTGCACATTAAGAGAGAGAGAGAGAGAGAGAGAGAGAGAGAGAGAGAGAGAGAGAGAGAGAGAGATAGAACGGTGATGATGGGAGGAGCTCCATAACTATGAGCTCCTTCATGATATAATGCATACATGAAGATGGGTCCCACTATATGTGGGCCCTCAAATCATCAAATCCAAACAAAATCATCCACCTTTAATCTTCTCAGAGTCCTTCCACCGATGCGATCTAGACCTTCAAGGGGTGAATTTCAACGGTTGAGATGGACTTTGGATGATGGGATTGGGTGGTAGGGAGTGGGCCATACCTAGCTTCTCTTCCTTGGACATTGGAGTTTTCTCCTCTCCTTGGGGTTTCTTGAAAATGGAGAGAGAGAATGAGAGAGAGAGGTGATGGGAGAGAGGGATGGTGAGTGATGGATGGGTGTACTTGACTAGGTATGGGTTGTAAGAGAGAGAGTTGACTTTGGAGTTGCTCTTGTACTTGACATGATGGGATGTGATGTGATTGATTGATGAGACATGTTCTATTGGGTTTATAAATGCTTGACGTTTTTCTCTAACAGAACGTGAGCTCACATCTCCTAGCCTAGGTATCACCTCGGTGCGCAGGATGCAACATCGGAACCGCGGCGACGGCGCGGTCGCTAGGGTATAAGTTAAAATTACGGTAAAGACCACTTTAGTTGGAGGAATATGCCAATATGTCCTAGAGGAGGTGACTAGAAATTTTTAATAAATTTATAACAATTTAAAATCCTATCACTCTAATCCTAACAATAAGCATATATTAGGATTACTCAAGAGTAACTCTACTGGCTTCCAAGCCTGGTAAAGGATCCAATTATAAACTATTTGAGAGATGAACAATATGCAGATTAGTTTATGATGGATATGACTGTGCGTTTGTGTGAGGTGTGATCTCAAATAATTAAATATGAAAAAATTTAAGGAAATAACATAAGAAAATGGAAGACAATAACAATCTCAAACACAGTCATTTTTATAGTGGTTCGACTACTTGTCTACTCCACTCTCGGCAGACGCACTCGACCCATGAGTGTGCCAGATTTCACTAAGGAGGTTTCACACGGTTCACCTCAAATCCGAGGTTTTAAATTAAGTTCACCTCTAACCAGTACAACCTATACCTAGGCTGACAGTTTATGCTCCCACGAGCAAGGGTTAACACATAGCACCCAATTTTAGGCACATTGGCCAAGGATTTACACAAGGAACCTCTCTTGTTTATGCTTTCACGAGCAAGGGTCAACACAAGGTTTTAGGCACACTAGCCAAAGATATTCCACAAGACCCTAACTGCTTATGCTTTCCACAAAGTAAGGGTCAACACAACACACCCACCACATACACTCCCGTCGGAGGCCTCCTAGAGGACTTGCAAGGGGTGAGAAACACCTTATATCCAATCCTATAAAGGAATGATCACAAGGGTCCTTTGGACTCTAATAACTTACAGATAAGCGGATGAGTCCCTTTTAGCTCTTTTTGAAGATCTCCTCTTTTATTGATGAAGAGTCTTCTGCTTTCTTGAACCGTAACTTAGAAAATGTAGCAATGCTGGCGACGAGTTAGGTCAAGGTTGTGATGGAATCCTATTCCATTGAAAGTTTTCCTATAAGGGAAATAGAGCGATTCCAATCATTTATGCATTCAAGGCATCCTAGCTTAATGATTTTCCATTAAGGTGGTAACTAGAGGATCCTTGAATGTGGAAGTTCATTCCCTAATCTACTGTATTGAATGTTAATGATGAGGGTAGATTGGAGGATGAACTTACATGAGAGAAAGGGCTTTGGGTATATGATCTAAGGTTAAACACTCAAAAGCACTCTCTTCTTTCTCTACCAACAACTAAAGGCAAGTTCTCTATATATAGGTAAAAATTTTCAACGGATATAAAATGGTCACATTTATGACAAAGTTCGATATCATTGAGCATAATCGATATTATCGAGCATATACTCTCGATTGTATCGACTGCCTGCTCGATGATGCAAACTCAAATGCCATACGCTTTTGAAACTTTTTGCCAGCTGGTTAAGGAAATCGAAACCTGCGTCGATGTCATCGAATTTTGAACTCCGATTTTATCGACACGAGGATTGATTCCTCAACATTTGAAAATGAGAGAGACATTGCCTTTGAAATACTTCAGGTTAAGGATATGATCGAGGTACACTCGATATAATCGGAATTTGAATGTTGATGATATTGATAGTGTGTCGATGCATCGATAAATCCAAAGGATTTACCAATTAAGCTTGATGGATAGTTTAGGTCCTTTCTTGATGTAATCAACCCGACCTCGATATCATTGATATTTGAATATCGATTCTATCGAGTGACCCTCTATCTAAGATAAAAACCACTTGAAAATGTTGCTATAAAAACTGTCTAAGACCAATATCATTGAAGACCTTCCGTTATCATCGGTTTTTGAATTCCAAGGATATCGAGGAGTACTTCGATTTATCGAAGGTCTTTATGATTTTCTTTATAAAAGTAAGGACACAAACTCTCTGCTGTTAATTTTATCGAGTCAACTTCGATAGACTTGAGATTCAAATTTCGATGATATTGATATGGGTATTAATACATTGATAATTCCATCTAGAAGAATATGTGGTTGCTGGATATCTTTTGTCCTCATTTTAATAGTATCAGTTGAGCATCGAGGACATAGACAACACTTATCGATCATATCGATCAGTCTATCGATAAATTGATAGAGGTAGAAAACTTAGAGATTTTCTGAAAATTTGAAAATATTTTCTAACCCAAAAATCCTATGATATTCTAATCAAATTTAAGGGTTTTAAATACCTGATGTTTTGGGACTTGGGATGTGAGGGGTAGTTTTACCTGTGGTGAGTTCAGGCACACATCTGGTTGAGGCAGACAGTTGATTGATCTTCCTATGAAGCTTCTTTGTCTAGCTGACTCAACACTCATACTAATTGACAAACTAGGGCACTTTCACAAGTCTTGGGTCGAGCCAATTTTGGAATACGGGATATGACTCAGGATCACGGGCAAACGCTGGTTACAGACCACGGGTCGTTGGAATTAGACCAAGAGGAATGCAGAAGCCTACGGAACGATACAGGCTAGGATACGGGTCTCACACCCATTGCAACACCTTAATCATTCATGGATTTCATTGCTCTTTCAATCATGATAATGGAGAAGATATTCAATGAAGGCACTGAGTCCTTCCCGCATTCTTCCTTTATGAAAACCAGGTTCAATGACCAATATATAACTACGATCCATTGTTCATCGTAATCATGATCCAAATTTGATGGCAGTCATAGTCAATTGTGCATGTGAACCACGATCACAGGACAGGGTCATGGTTGCTACGTTAGATGGGTCATGGTTATCAGATGATATGGGTCGTGGTTCTCATGTCACATAGGTCGTAGTATTCACGGTATATGGATCGTGGTTGGCAAAGACGTTGTACGACTCATGTACAGTCATGATCCATTGTAACATGATGACCACAATGCAATGTCCTAATATTCTTGTAATTAAACAAAAGTTCACTTGTTAATTTTATAGTCACCTTGCAGATTTCACAGTTAACGTAATTTTTGGATGCAATAGAATGTCATGTAGATCGTGGTGAGGGTCGTAATTGTCTTGTGGTAAGGGTCATGGTTGTAAGGGCCGTGTTATAGTCCTAACTCGTTGGCCCCACTGTGTTGCATTGTGGTTGACATGTTATATGGGTCGTGGTCCACAGTTATATAGGTGTCGTGATTTACACTTAGGAACCACTCAGAGGGAATATACGATTTCAACCAACATAGGTCGTGGTTCACAGGGCAGTGAAAAGCACGATCCTTATAACATGACGACCACCACCCATCTAGAATGACAACCATGAACCATAACATCTGCCAACCATGACCCATGTAATATGATGACCACGACTCATGTGTGTGTAAAAAGCATGATCTTTATAACGTGACAACCAAGACCCAATGTGCATGGGAACTCGGTACCACTATCCTTCACATGGGAACCCTCTTGACTCTGATCATCCTTTCCCTTAGTAAACTGCCTATAGTATAAAATAAAATACGGACCTCGCAGTGGAAGAGAATTTCAAACAAGGACAAACAACGTCCCTCTTTGGCAGTTGGTCCCTGAATCTTCTCTTTTCTTTTTTATAAAAATGAAAAAACAAGGTCGGTAAAAGGTGCATGTGAAGGCTACACTTGGCCCTTCCAAAGCTCATAGATTCTTCCGTATAATCCGCGAGATAACGGATTAGCTACTCCCTTTGTAAACAACAATGGGCCTAACCATGACATATGTGTTACATTCATTTCGTTCATCTGTTTTTACAGTGAAGGGCATGATCGTTCGTCTATTTTACAGCTCATTTTAGGGCTTGATCCCAAAAATGAGAGGGATCAGTTTAATGGTCTATGATGGTCATTCATCACTGTTCCCTATAATGTTGTCTGCCTGTGATTGGAGTATCGTTCGTTTTGGACTCCTACCATTAAATGATCTAGAGAAATATATGGACGGGCATGGATGAAATACATACGTGGTGGTTAGGCCCCCGGAGCGCCGAGCACTAGCCATTGGCCAGTGCCTCGGGGAGTAGTTGATCCGTCACTTTCTCGGGGGTTGAAACCGATGGTAACTTTTGCTTCACTTCAGGTCCATATGTCTCCTGAACCAGGGTCAGGGGCATTTTCATCGGAAACAACCTCAAAAAGTTGTCAGAAGGCCTCTATGTATGTGTTTCATCCACGTCGTCCATATATTTTTCTAGATCATTTTATGGTAACTATAAAACCAAAAATGAGCTGTATCCTAATAGAAAGTGGACCACATCATAGGAAACAGTGATGAATGAGCGTCGTCGATCCACTACTAGAAAACTGGGCAAAGGCTACAGATAAAAGCAGTAGCTAAAAGCCTATGACTATGGTTAAAATCCATAGCACAACCGTAGCCATAGGTCTTAAAGCTATGGCTACAGATTTAATCCGTAGCCATAGAAACAATAGGTACGGTTTAAATCCATAGCAATACTTCCGTAGCTGTAAATTTTATAGAGCTACAGATTATATCTGTAGTTAAAAGTAGAGCGAGAACCTAACAATAGGCTAAAATTATCAACAACTACGGTTTCCAGATAAAGGGCTACGGTTAATAACCATAGTTAATGCCTATTTTTTTTTTTAAATAAATAAAATATAATAATGGTATCTCTTACCATTGTAGTACATGCCCTAATAGATCAACTCATATAAGCTAATATAGATAAATATTTCATGACTAAATCATTCATTCATTCAATCAAACACAATCATTCATTCATTCAATCAAATACAATCATTCATTTTAATCCATTCACAAAAGTATAATGCCAACATAATAATTATATGTCTATTTAAAGTTCTCATTGATAATGAGATCCAATGCCTTCTTGCAGCCAAATAGCTTCTCAACAATCGCAAGTTAGAACCCCATGGATGTGCCTCTACTGTTTATCAATTTGACATCTACTAATACCCTATTCTCAGCTTCACTTTGATCTGAAAGCTTAATGCACATGGCTGAAAATCAATTTCATCATGTAAATAATGTAGTCATATGAAAAAGTTACGCCCGAAAATTGAAGAACTAAATTATAGTGAAAGATGGCGATGAGATGACATAAAAAAGAAAGACAATACTCGGGGGAGCATACACTGATCTTCTCATTTCTAAACAAGCAAAATCTGCAACAGCTAAAGACAAAATAAACATTCAGCTATTCAAAATACCAACTAATATAGGTATAGCAATACCAACTAAATTTGCAAAAATAGAATAGATCAACCATTTCAACTAAACTTAGCCAATGAATTGGGTAGAGTCATTCACATGGTCAAGTTGTCCATTAGTAAAAGTTAGGGCCATTCAAAACTCCCACCTCTAGTAGGGAGAGTAATGCCTTCAACTAGAATCTGAAGTCAAGTTAAATATTAAATCATGAAGTCAAGTTGAGCTTACAGGCTTTAAATTATGCTTGACAGTAATGTAATTCCAATTCCAACCCCAATCCGAGTCCGTTGATGAATATGCATAGCTTGGATAGGCTGATGCTTCTGTTGCCTATTGTAAATGACATAAATAAATAAATAAATACATGAGAAGAAGAGGAACAACAATAAATTTAAATAAAGATAGTCCTAACACCAAAGTCATTCTTAGCCGTGCATAGGTAGTAAACACATCAAAACAAGCATGTGCACTGCCAACATGTTATGCAGATAGTAACAAATTTAAGAACCAACATCCTTTTCAACATAGTATAATTATCTTATCAAATTCATTTAAGATCTGATAATTGTATTGATCTTTGAAAAATTGGCTTACTTTAACTGATATATTATTGGGTGAAGGATTATTTGTTGGAGTCACAGTTGGATGATATGGATAACTCAGGCCACCACTGTTTCCAATATTATCGAAGTTGGGCACTGAATGGGATGTTCTATTTTGTAAAAGAGATGGAAGTTCTTCAGGGGAATCCTGCTTTGATGAACCTAGAAATTCATTATTTTCCATGATGAAGCAAGAATACCTGCATTGTGTAAACAATCTTAGCATACATTGTTCTCTCCATTAGTGTCGAGTTTCAATAGAAAGAAGAAGAAAACAGAAGGAAAAAATCAACAAAAAAAGAAAGATGGTTTTAAGTAAGATAAAGCTAGACAAAACAGTTTCTTCGTACTGTCAGTTTGTAACCAGCGTTGACTTTAGTTAACTTCCAGCTTGGCCTTATTATAGATAGCTTTTCATCTAATCAGCTAAATGCAATTAATCTATGTAGGATGACTCTTAACTGGATTTCACATACACTCAAGTAGCTTGTCATTAGAAGAAATGGAATATCAGCTCCATCTATCACTACACGAAAAGGGGGGCTTTAGCCTCTATTCAAAATTGTGGCTAAAAAGGTTAAAAACTAAGGCTAAAGCCTTTACCCGCAGTTTTGCCTCAGTTATCCAAACCACCGAGGTTGAAATCCCCGTGGCTAAAGGCTTTAGCCTCGGTTTTAGTAACCAAGGATAAAACGACTTTTATAGCCTCGGTTCTTCAAGTGAGACTAAATCCAAATTTTAGCCTCAGTTGCCTCCAATTAAAGCTAAATCTATTTTTAACCTCGGTTGCTAAATCTATTTTTAACCTCGGTTCTCAACAACCGAGGTTAAAGCCTTTAGCCACGAGAATTTCAGCCTTGGTTCTCAACAACTGAGATTAAATCTAAGCCTCACTTACAAATTGAGGCTAAAAATGTTTAATTTTTTTAAATATTTATTTAAAATACTAATCCCTTCATTCAATCCACTCATGAAACAATCAATCATGAAAGCCACAATACCAACAAAACATTTAATAACAGTCTATTTAAAGTTTTCAAAACAAACTCAATTAAACTATTACACAACATTAGGTTCCACAAATAATACAAAGTCACAACGCAAGATTTGGGTATGACTTTTGCTTGGCTGATGAACAACTACAGCTTGTTCGGTTGTCTGAAAGCTTCTGCAAAGAAGAACTCGCCATTAACAATAATTTATAGTGGTGTCCATCATATCGACAGTTTAGATCGCTCCACTGGCATGTCCCTGGCTCCTAATTTTACTTTTAACAGCTCTAGAGGTTTCTTTCTTAGCATTTAAATGTCAAAAAAGAAAAGTTACCATATGAAGTCTAAAACAGACTTGTTTGACACATGTACAAGCATATGGATATCCAAGCAAAAACATATGAGAGTAAAAGAAATGAAAGAAACCTTCATTGCTACTTTGTAATAAGATAGGAGCATCAACATCATTGTGATATCTGTAAAAAATGGTACAAATCTTTAGTGGGGGAAAATGTTCTTCAATCCAATAGTCAGTTTCTGGATGCTAACAGAATATATCAACATATATGCATGCACATAAACATTATACATGTGGCACAAGCATGCAGTGATTGAATGCTAGAAAAAGTGCTAGTATCAATAGACAAAAATCTCACTAGGAATAAACAAATATACTAAAGAGGTATAAAACACCTATGGTTACCAATTCGAAGGCTTGAGGAGTTGCCAAAGTAAGTTTCATCATCCAGATCGTCATTCTCCTCATCCCCATACTGATAGATAGCTTCTTGTTCGTAGGAGGCTTCTTCCTGAGCCTTTAATGGTAAAGGCACAAACCAAGTGTCTCTAATGAGCAAACAAACACTCTCCTCGAACATGTTATCATCAAAATGAAATGCCACAACAATGGGTCAGACCCATTACCATGGCATACTCATTCAAACCAGTGATAATGTTAGTCAGCCTAAAGTTCAAGGGTGTTGTAAACAGACCCTTATGTTGTTACTATCAACTTGATGTAAGTATAACAGGCCTGTATATTAGTGAATTAAAAGTATACAAAAGGTTAAAACCTTACACCGGTTGCCAGGTAGGCAGCCAAACTAATTGATTTCAAAATGTTGGCTATAGTTGCAAGCAGCAAAAAATACTGGGCAAACATTGGAGTCAGCAACTCAACTCCAATGCTCAAGCTGAATAAGATTGATGTTGAGAACCTTACCCTCTGCATATAAGACAAAATCAACACATATCAAGATAAATCATTAAACCTAATTCTGATGCCACCAAAAGATCGAATTCTAGAACAAGTAACAATACTCATACCTTCAGGTTGGCATCGAATGCAGATCCAAGGCTAGCAGTGTATATGCATCGGCTAAGTAGTCTAAGCCCATTCTTCAGCACCCAATTCAATGCAATAGCCGATGGAAGGGACCGAGAGGACCTAATCCCTATGGCTCAAAACATCGCCTGAAAATCAATCAATCAAGCATTCCCATAAGAATATTAATGCAACCATGATTCTTTGCAGTTACTAAAACTAAATGATTTAAGGATTCTTCTTTTTTTCTTTTCTTTTCTTTTTTTCCAAATTACTATAGTGAGGAGAAAATATGTAATGTTTAATCAGAGCTAGTGGCATTTTGCTCCATGCTAGAATTTTGTACAGGTAAAGACACCCAAAATGGATCCTGATCCTCATGTGGTATGCCCCACTGTGGATGGGTGGTGTTGCAAAAATAATGGAGAAACCGAGCAACTAATGCCTACCTTGGAAATGGATGGTTGGAAATCAAATAAAGTAAACAGTCCACATGTTAATGCTACAAGTAAGTTTACTGATTGAAAGGCTACTATTGTTCACTGGAGGGCATCTTTTATCAATCACCATCCATAGTGTGGTTTGCCAAAAAAACACTATCGATCACCAAAAGGTAGGTCCCACCTGATTTTACAGCCCACCTGCTTCCTGGTCCCTGATCGAGTAGCAGACTCCCTATTCTTGATCATCCTCTTCTGCCTCTTCTCAACAGTCTTCTCAACCACCTCGCCTGGTGCAACCCGCCTTGTTCGCAAATCGAAAAGAAAGTGATCAAACAAATAAAACATGGCAAGATAAGATTGTTGCGCAGCACGCCAACAACATAGTGGGCCGAGATCCAATCTCAGGCCTCACCCACAAACGATAAACAGAAAGGAATATAAACTAGAAACAGATTAAAGGAATCCGAACAAACCACAAGACAAGATATATGTGGAAAAATTCCAAACTAGGGTTAAAAACGACGGATGCAAACTTTCACTATGAAGAAACAAAGATTATAAGGCAAAATACTAACCTCTCCCTTGGAAGAATATAAAAAACCCTTATCCCACACATTTAGAAATATTTTCCAATATTCCTCATCTACAGAATGCCCTAGAAAAGCCCTAGGAACCCCTATTTATAGTTTCGGCAACTTTCCTTCCGCATCCCAGTTGCGAAAGGACTCAAATCCACAGTTTCGCACAAAATCGCGGAACAAACTGCGTAACCTACGACCGGTCCTAGCTCCCCTACGACCGGTCGTAGACCCCTACGACCGGTCCTAGCTCTCCTACGACTGGTCCTAGGCTCTTAAGACTGGTCCTGAAAATTCCAGGACTGGTCCTAGAAGGGAAAAAAATACAGCACAACTCGCTGGACTTTGAGTCATGCTAGGGCTCGAACCTACGACCGGTCGAAGATGTCCTACGACCGATCGAAGGCGGCCCAATGTGGCTCCACATTCTTAACAATCTCCCACTTGGAGATACATTGCTATAAACCTTCGTCTTCTTCATCCGAAGTGCACCACCTCCCCGTCTTCAAGCTTGAAGACCAATCAAAGCTGAACGGAGCTTCAGCTTCTCCCTTGTGACCGCCTTGGTCAACATATCTGCAGGATTCTCACTTGTATGAATCTTCTCCAGAATAATCGATCCATCTTCTAGTAACGAACGTATGAAGTGATATCTGATGACAATATGCTTAGTCCTTGAATGAAAGGATGAATTCTTAGCCAAGTGTATTGCACTCTGACTGTCACTATACAGCTTGAAATCTACTTGCTTCTTACCCAACTCTTCCATAAAACCTTGCATCCACACCATCTCCTTGCATGCTTCTGTAGCCGCAACATATTCTGCTTCTGTCGTACTGATAGATACTATCTTCTGTAACTGAGAGACCCAACTGACTGCATCACTACCCAGAGTAAACACATAACCTGTAGTGCTTCTTCTGCTATCAATATCTCCTGCCAAATCTGAATCTACGTAGCCTTGTAGCTTGATTTTCGATCCACCATAACACAACCCTACATCCTTAGTACCCACCAGGTATCTGAGGATCCACTTCACAGCTTCCCAATGTTCCTTCCCGGGGTTGTTCATGAACCTGCTAACAACTCCCACTGCTTGAGCAATGTCTAGCCTCGTGCTTACCATAACATATATGAGACTCCCAATCGCTGACGCATATGGGACTTTGGCCATGTAGTCCCGTTCCTCCTGCGTCTTTGCACCTTGCTCCTTAGATAGCTTGAAGTGCTTGGCTAATGGAGTGCTAACCGGCTTAGCACCTCCCATATTGAATCGATCAAGTACCTTGGCTATGTACTCTGCCTGTAATAAAACCAGTTTCTTATTTTTCCTGTCACGTTTTATCCTCATGCCTAGAATTTATTTTGCAGCTCCTAAATCCTTCATGGCAAATTCTCTAGACAGTTGTCTTTTGAGATCTGAGATGTCCTTCATGCTTGAACCGGCAACAAGCATATCATCAACATACAGAAGAAGGATGATGTATGACGTATCAAACATCTTCAAGTAATAACAGTGGTTTGCATGACATCTCCTAAAACCGTTTTCCTACATGAAACTATCGAACTTCTTGTACCACTGCCTTGGGGCCTGCTTCAGGCCATATAGACTTTTCTTTAGTCTTCACACCTTATTCTCATTACCTGGTGCCATGTATCCTGTCGGCTGATGCATATATATTTCTTCTTCAAGGTCCCTATGAAGAAAGGCTGTCTTAACATCTAGCTGCTCTAGATGTAAGTTCTCTGTATCCACTATACTCAAGACCATGCGAATCGTAGACATTTTCACTACTGGTGAAAATATTTCAGTGAAATCGATACCTGCCTTCTGTTGAAATCCTTTTACAACCAGTCTCGCCTTGTACCGTTTCGAACCATCATGCTCCTCCTTCAGTCTGTAAACCCACTTGTTATGAAGAGCTTTCTTACCCTTGGGTAGAGTGACTAGCTCCCATGTACGATTAGAGTCCATCTCCTCATCCATGGCCTACTCCCACTTAACTCGTGTATCTGACTGTAATGCCTCTTCAAAACACTCTGGCTCACCATTATCTGTCAGTAATAGATAATGTAAGGAGGGTGAGTATCGGACCGTGGGTCTCCTCTCCCGAGTAGACCTCCTCACAACCGGTGTCTGTGGCTCTGTCTCATAATGCTCCTGTTCACGATCATCCTGTGGCGCTGTAACACCCATGTCCAGTAACTCTTCTAACTCTACGAATTCCTTTTCCTTGGCCTTATTTTCTTGCACACTGTCCTTATGTATCACTTTTTCATTGAAGACTATGTCCTTGCTTCTGATGATTTTTCTATTTTCTGCATCCCAAAATCTTAGCCAAAATCATCCTACCCGTAGCCTATAAACGTGCACCTCCTGGACTTTGCATTCAGCTTGTTTCTGTGCTCTGCATCAATGTGAACATATGAAGTGCAATCGAACACTTTGAGATGTGTAAGGTTCACTTCTTTCCCAGTCCACGTTTCTTCTGGTAGCCCAGCATCCAATGGTGCTGAGGGACTTCTATTGATAAGATATACGGCAGTATTCACAGCATCTGCCCAAAAGGTCTTGGGCAACCCTGCATGTAACCTCATGCTCCTGGCGCACTTAAGGATGGTCCTGTTAATGCACTCAGCCACACCATTCTGCTGTGGTGTCCCTGGAATCATTTTTTGATGTTTGACTCCACTTGCTGCACAATACTCCTTAAACTTCTTATCACAATACTCTCCCCCATTATCAGATCTGAGACACTTTACTGTTTTACCTGTCTCGTTTTCTACCATAACTTTTCACTTCTTAAACGCATCAAATACATCAGATTTATGCTTTAAGAAATAAACCCACAGTTTTCTACTAGCATCATTAATAAATGAAACAAAATAACGTGAGCCACCAAGAGATGATACCTGTGCCGGTCCCCACACGTCAGTGTGTACAAGCTCTAATAGATGCATCTTTGGAGCGCGTCCTGTCTTGGAAGAATATAGAAAACCCTTAGCCCACACCTTTAGAAATATTTTTCAATATTCCTCATCTGCAGAATGCCCTAGAAAATCCCTAGGAACCCCTATTTATAGTTTAGGCAACTTCTCTTCCGCGTCCCAGTTGTGAAAGGACTTAAATCCATAGTTTTGCGTAAAATCACGGAACAAACTGCGTAACCTACGACCGGTCGTAGACCCCTACGACCAGTCGTAGCTCTCCTACGACTGGTCCTAGGCCCCTAAAACTGGTCCTGAAAATTTCAGGACTGGTCTTAGACGGAAAAAAAATAGCACAACTTGCTGGACTTCGAGTCGTGCTAGGGCTCGAACCTACGACCGGTCGAAGGCGGCCCAATGTGGCTCCACATTCTCAACAAAGATAACATTACCTCCATCGAGCTATTGTAACTATCTAGATAAAATGGCTACAGAGCTCTACCACTAGCCTATTAGAAAAGAAATACACCTACTAATGAAAGAGAAATGAGTAAAACAAAAAATCTACCTTCATGTTTCATTCACATGCAACCCCAACACTGTAGAAGCACATCTCCTCCTCACCCACCCATCCAACTCTTTAACTCTATTTAAAACATTTCCATCAAACTCTTCATACTTTTGAACTATCAAATCAGGGCAATAGAGCATATCATGTTGAGGAATCTCTTGGTCATTGGTTTAACTAGGAGGTATTATACAATGCTTAAGCTGAGAGCTTATACAATATTTTTAGTTTGCACAGGTGGGGCACATGCTTCAGTGATCCCAAAACCATTGATACAATGGACATCATGGACAAAAAGTACCCGATATTGGAAGATCCTCTCTATATAATATTTGGCTTTTCCCATTGAATGTGAAGGTTGGTTGCATTTTCTTTCTTAACTGTCCATTTATTTGGCTAACTATTGAAGGGTCGGGGTTTTTCCAATTCGGAGATGAGCATGGGTCATCCATAGAGGGGACAATCATACTGATGGTTTGGATTGCTGAATCATGGGCCTCGCTCGTACGAAATGAGCTCAAATAGTATTGTACAAACATCATGAGCTTGGTTTTCAATTACAATTTTTATGATAGAAAGTCCTACATGGTACCTTAACCATTCCAATTCCATTATCGCACACGAGGTTGAATATCCTCAGCATCAGCCATCCTCTAATACCTACCAAAAAATGGTGCCGACCTCATAATAGAAGAATTAGCAAAACAAAAGAGTACTTTCATAGCATTTTTCATCTAAAGCACTGGAGATTCAAATTTCAAGCAATGACAAATTCATAATTTATGTAAATCATCCCTTGTGCCTTTGGTAAACTTAGTAAAGAATAATAGTTTCTAGAGCCTCTTCTCCCCTATAACTTCCCGGCAGACATATCATTACTAAGGAAGAACCAAATGATAACACATTCAATTCTGAATAACACAACTAAATGACTAAGGCTAAGCAGAAGTTCCCATTTCTTGTGGTTCAATTTTTAAGTGAAAAATAATCTCGACCATCCAAATTAAAAATCCATCATTAAATTGCCAATAAACAAAATTATCACCGTGGATAAATTAAGCCATAATAGTTTGGATGAGGAAATAGTCCGGACTCTGCAATTAATGCATGCTACATTCATGATGGATAAAATGCTAAAAGTAGAGAAGAAAAAATGGTAATGGGCTATCAGTAGTCCATAACACACTCAAAATTCCCAATGGCCATATTATCAAGGTGACAACTTTTTGGAAATGAGGACCACAATTTGGATGGGTCCAGCTGATGTGCATACATCCAATGCGTCCAAAAGATGATTTGCCTGAGTTAAGTAAACACTTTCCATTTTATTGTTTTCAAACCCTTCACACCCTTGTACAAGAATTCAATGTAATCATATCCATGCCAGCTCCACAAATGCATCATCATATTTTCATGCTGAAAATTCACAAATTACTTGTGAAAACTATTCTTTTCTATTTAGAAACTAAAAACATTGCAATTTTAGAGAGAAAAATAAATCTTCTGAAATTTACTTCTTACAGTTGCGCTCTAAATGGCACAAAATTAGAAGAAAGATCGAATGTGAAAAAATATACGAAAGATGCTTATGGCGGTCCCACCGACCGATGCCTGGCCTCAACAGTTGGCAATGCACCACCGGCTCCTCTCATCTTGATTCGGTTGAAGCAGTGGAAGATAACATCTGATCTATGATCAATACAAAATCAAACCCAAATGAAACAGATTAAATAAAAAATAGAAACAGCCAAACATACGAATTTGACAAAGAATGAAAAAACCCATATCGCATATTCTTATCATTCTTTGCAAGATGGAATCTGGAGATACTCCACAAAAAAAAAAAAAAAAAGAATAGAGGAAACATTAATAATAATTTTTTTTTTTAAAAGTGTGAAAACCTGTTTCACATTGACCTGAATGTAAAGTACATGAAAGTGGCTCCAAATGGCAAGTGAGCTCTTTTGGTCATTATGAAGACATGAGCTCGTCACCTTCCATTTGATCCAATGACCATGCGACTCAATGCAAACTTACTTCAAACACACCCTCAAAGTGTCTCCATAAACTACCTTTTGGTAGA
Organism: Magnolia kwangsiensis; assembly: GCA_037074715.1. NCBI lineage: Eukaryota > Viridiplantae > Streptophyta > Magnoliopsida > Magnoliales > Magnoliaceae > Magnolia > Magnolia kwangsiensis. Next base: position 26,748,183 of record CM073586.1, read on the forward strand.
TATGGCTTAAGTGCTTTGAAGGTTTAATGTTTGTACCAACCGTTTGAACCATTTTTCCCATGACCCAGTTACAAAATAAAAAAAGGTTACAGGACTGACAATTGTTACACCAATCAAGTGATCTTGATCGTCGATTCAGTATGATTAGGAACATTCTACTAATTAGGCCCTACCTTGGATTACCATGGTGCTCAAGGACTTCAATATGACAATCTTAGCCGTCCAATATATGAAATGTGACTATCAGATTCTGAGTGTTTTGCAATGGAACTGGTTAAATGAGGATTCAGTTTTGTTAGGAAAAACAGGTTTAGATTTTTCCTGGTTTGTTCAATATTTTGATTACTTAGTTCTACCAATCCAATGTTTATTTTGGAACATTAAATTGTAATGATAATGAAACCATGCAATGTCACTACAGATGTGGTTCTTGACATTGTGATCCTAATGAGCAAACTGTCATCAAGATGAGAAAATGAGAAAGTGCAGAGAGAAATATAAGAAAATAAAATAGATAGTATGAGATCAGACCTAAAGATGAGGACAGTGCTGGTTCACCACATCTGTCGGTGCCCTGGTTAGATTTCTCCTTCAGCATGCTGACAGGGGTTAGATCGGAAGGAAGCTGAGGGCCTTCTTAAAGAGAAGACAAATCACTCTGAAGTGTACAACTGGTGTTTCTGGCATCGTCTAGTGGAGGTGGAATATCAATATGATGTTTTGCAAATCCCTCATCAAAATCAAAACGTTGGAAATAGAAAAAACGTAGAGAGAACCTTGGAGTGTTTGGTATTGGGAAGAAGCTGAGATGCTCCTTATCGACACCATCGTTCCGCTGTAATGATGGCTTCATTTTCTCTAATTTGATTTTCGCGAGAGAGAGAGAGAGAGAGAGAGAGAGAGAGAGAGAGAGAGAGAGAGAGAGAGAGAGAGAGAGAGAGAGAGAGATCTTATTTAATCTCTCTTTCTTTTCTATTTTTGAAATTTCAGAGAGGAAGAATCTGAGGTTGGGGTTTCTATAGAAGGTTGAAGAAGTTTTAACGCATTCACACGGAGAGAGAGAGAGAGAGAGAGAGAGAGAGAGAGAGAGAGAGAGAGAGAGGGACTAACGAGAGAGGGAATGTAGGTTTTTTTCCTATGAGTGGAGGGAAATGAATCTTTTAGTGAGAGGGGGAAAATGAAAAGGCAGGGCGGATTCGGTATTTGTACCTACTATGGTCCTACTACGGTTTTACATCGTAGTTAAAATCCCTCTAGACCATAGCTATTGTACTGTCCTTCACAGCCCCTCCACCTTCGCACGTTTGACGGGTTCTAGACGAATGGTCTTGTCAAGGGCTTTGTGGGGTCCATTGTGATACATTTGATATATCCACTCCATCCATCAATTTTGTTAATTTTTTTTATAGGGAATGACCCCAACATCTAGGAAAATCGAAGGTCTAATTAAACCACACCATCAATCAATAGTAGGTAATAATCTCCACGATTTCCTACCATGTGGTCCACTTGAGCATTCGATCTGCTTCCTTTTTTGGGCTCTTGCCCTAACATTCTCTTTCAAAATGGATATATGTATTAGATGGAGCACACATTTTAATGGGCCTTGTAGAGTCCCTTATGGGGCTATCCCAAGTTGTATGGACATGTGGAGGTGTTACCTTTTACCTACGGTTTAGACATTTTTTAGCTACAGTTGTAAGCCATAGTAATCTATCTATGGTCTATGTCCGTAGCTAAAAACTATCATAACCTTTGACCCTTTTTTTGGTAGTGATCATAAAAATGATCTGTCTCATTTTTTGGATCACACCCTAAAATGATTTGTCAAAATAGATGAATGATCATGCCTTTTACTGTAAATACAGATAAACGGAATGGATGAAATACATACACCATGGCTGGTGACTAGGGGCCATAATAGAAAACAAGGGGGACTATGGAATCCACTATTAGAAGTGGACACGTAACATCTGTGACCCATATAAAATGACAACCATGACCCATATGGGCACACATTGAAGTATGTTTATTGTCCGTGTCGCCCATCATTTTGTCTTGTGATTTTAGGGTTATGGCCCATTTCACATTCGAATCACGATCCATTTAACATGACAACCATGGTCCATATTACATGACAACAACGATGGATATTATATTAAAGCCACGACCCATATTACATTAATAACCACGATGCATATTACATTATAACCATGACCAACAATACATGATAACCATGACCCATATTACATTATAACCACAACCCATGTTCACCATGACCCATATAACATAATAACTATGACCAATGACAACCACGGATCATTTTAATGGTCTACGACGGTCATTCATCACTGTTCCTTATAATATTGTCCACCTGTGATTGGAGTATCGTTCATTTTTGGACTCCTACCATTAAATGATTTGGAGAAATATATGGACGACATAGATGAAACACATATATGGTGGTGGGTCCCATGGAGCGCCGAGCACCAGCCATTGGTCAGTGCCCTGGGGAGTAGCCGATCCGTCACTTTCTCGGGGGTTGAAACTGAAGGTAACTTCTGCTTCACTCCAAGTCCGTATGTCTCCTGAACCAAGGTCAGGGGCATTTTCATCCGAAATAATCTCAAAAAGGTTGTCGATGGCCTCCATGTATATGTTTCATCCACACCATCCATATGTTTTTCAAGATCATTTTATGGTAATGATAAAACAAAAAATGAGCTAGATCCCAATAGAGAGTGGACCACATCACAAGAAACAGTGATGAATGAGCGTTGTCGATCATGAAAATGATCCCTCTCATTTTTTGGATCAAGCCCTAAAATGATTTGTCAAAATAGAAGAACGATTGTGCCTTTCATTGTAAAAACATATAAACGGAATGGATGAAACACATACATCATGGTTGGGAGAAGTGGACATGTAACAACCGCAACCCATATAAAATGACAACCACTATCGATATCAAATGACAACAACGGTGCATATTACATTACAACCATGACCCACAATACATTGACAATCATGATGCATATTACATTACAATCATGACCCATTTTACATGATAACCACGACCCATATTACATTATAACTACAACCCATGTCCACCACGACCCATATAATGTAATAACTACGACCAATGACAACTACGACACATATTTCATGATAACCACGACTCATATAACAAGATAATCATGACCATAATTAAAGTACAATATGAAGAACTGTACTCTTCAAAAGGCACCCAGTGAGATGGAAAACTCTTTTGAGTTTGTCTTGTATTATCCTAACCAAAAACTCTGTTGAGAAGGTGAGGCTTAAACAAGACACTCTAAAAAATGCTTTACAGCTTGCTGGGTGCCCTTTGAAGAGAACTGTTCTTGTAACACCCCAGATTTTTGCCAACCTAGAATTAGATGTCCTTAGGCAATGGGTCAATCCTAACACTTGATTAACTTCTCAAAACTTAATCCAAAAGTCTCAAATCCCTATTTCCTTCGAAAATCTCACCTTTCACTACTTTATCCTTCAAAATTTTCTAGGAGCTCTCATATTAGACACAAATCTTAAAGTTTAGGTGATATTGATCAATACTTAAGCTAAAAAGTACTATGAATAGTAAATAAATAAATAAAAAGGGTTTTTAACCATTAACCTTTTGAAGTTTCACTAAATAAGTAGACTAATTGGATAGATCAGCTTCTTCTACCCCAAAATCATATATTGCATGTCAAATAACTCATCCCAGGTTCTAAAATACATCCATTTCAAATATCAGACGGAGAAATCACCCCAAACAGGTCAGTGGTCGGCGATGCCATCGCCGGTTTGGCGATGCATCGCCGAACTCGTCCGTACAGCGAGTTTCTGCACCTTTTTTCCTGCGCATTTCTTCGGACTTTGGAAAATCATATCTCCTTCGTTATAATTTCGATTTAGGTGATTCAAAAACTAGATTTAACCTAAATGAGTCTAGTTTTATATAAAAATATGTGAAAAATATAATAAAATATTTAATATAGTTTAAAGTAGGTCATTGTGAGCAACTGTCCGATAATCACTTGTTAGACAGCTACTGCTTCTGGAATTGTTAGAATTTTTCTACAACTTAAAATCTTATAAAATTTGGTGGAGTTAGGGTAAACTTGATGATGAACCCCCAGAAAAATAATAAAAATTATATGATACTAGAAGTTCCCAAAATGGGGGATAGAATGGCTCTAGGACCGTATTCTGCCATAATTAGGGTAGAGTTTGGTTGAGTACCAAACTGAATACTCAGTAGAATTAACTTGGACCACTTTAAATACATTCTACAAGACCCAAAGCAAGTAGAACTAATGACTCTATAATACTCTATAACCTCGGACCAAACTCTAAGCAGGTTTGTTCTCTAGACCACTTTAAAATTTTGTATTGGATCTAGACTGCGCGTCCAAAGTCCGATACCTCCTATCTTAGACCGTTAGGACCGCCTAGCTGGACTTGACAATCATTTCGAAAATCAAGTCAAACCGATAATCACAGGCTATTTCATTGAGCCCGGACTGAAGAGAGTGCGAATAGGGACAGAATTGGAATTTTAAATTCAAATCTGGCACACGACTTGACGTGTTAGTATTAAGCGTTCTGACCGTCAGAATTCAGTCAGATTACACCCTCGGATCAGGAAAAATTTCTATTTTATATCATGAGACTTGCAGCTCTGATCTACGTGCGGTGACCGCTGAACTGAAACTGGTCCGCCACGTGCGATCTGCGAACCCTGCCGGACTGAAAACTTAATACGTGCTAGATCTGGTACGCATGAGCTTAAGTCCGATCGCATTCGACCAGGGGACCACCAGAAAGCATCTTTTGGACTGAAACAGCCCCGAATTGGTTATGCACTAAGTGAACCTTGTACCGGAGCCTATTTTCAGCGTTTTTAAGCTTATAAAAGGAGTTGAAACCCTCACTCCTCTCTCCCATCCGAATTTCAGAGAAACCCTAATTTGGGAGAGAGAAAAGGTGAGAGTTTGTGAGAGAGATTAGGGGAGATTTTTCCTGCCTTCGTGCCACCTGTTGCACGTGCTGTGGCAACACCTCCTGATCACCAAGCCGGTGATTCTTCCGCGTTTTCAGGTATGAAACAACCCTAGAAGTTGCTGATTTAAGGTTCACTAGGATCCATAGCTTTTTAACCAATAGATCTTGTAAAACAGGTTCTCTTATCGCCGTAAACGAAGCGTATACGCTCCGTTCGAAACGACACGTCTATAAGAGACAAGGTGAGGATTTTAGACGCTTTGATTGACGGTTTCCAACGCTTTCAATGTCATTTAATAGTAGATTATCGACGACATCGCCGTTTGACATGTACAACATGCTATCCGTTTCCTGTTTTGTAAATCAACGAAGAATATGAGATTTAGGGCATTTTAGTCATTTGTAAGAAGTACTGATTACATTCATATTTCGCTGATGTGATTGACATGGTTTGTTGTCGCATTAGAAAGTTAGGAATACGTGAATAATTAGTTTGGCGAAGAGATTCGCCAAATTACGCACTTCGGGTCGATACACTATATGTAGACTTAAGTGTGTAGTGTATGTGTTTGTATAAATGCTTGTATTAGTATGTATTGAATTAAATGATGTTATGAATTAGTTTGAGATGGATTTCTCAATTTATATGTTGACATAAATGATTTCCTACATGTTGACTATGTACATGATTCCATACTATGCATGAAAAGTATGTGCTTGAAGATTTGCTTAAGTTGAATGTTATAACATGTGTTAACATGCTCACATGATTGTATTTCAATTCCAATACTCCTACATAATTTGCTGATGTGAATTCATATGTGTTTGGGACTATACTTAGTCCAGGCAGTCGGTAACCGAGCGAATTCGTGGTTGACTGGTCTTGGCCACGAACGACGCGTCGACGAACGCGAGCCGTGTTCTGGAGTTGGCGGCAGTGGTTAGGCCACGCGAAGTATTTTACGCACTTCATGTCGTTCAACTTGAGATGCGATCGCGCTAGTCGAGCCCGTCAAGTAACCCGACTGGCCGATGTATGTTCACCCTGTATGAGTCATAACTGCTTGAACCTAGGGTACTAAACTTACCATTGTAAACCCTATTAACCATGGTACCTTGATCCATGAAGACTCATGAGCCGGACATGGTGGTATGGGACACCGTGGTCGAGCTGTCGGCCTACGCTGGGGTCACAAACCTCCCTGTAGTGACCAGTAAGGACCTAGTCTCGTGAGCAGATTATGGTGGTATGAGACACTATATTCTTACTGTCGGCCTACATTGATAAGGTGATGGGGGAACGGTGCAACGAGTGCGAGCAACAGCCCTGACAGCCCTTTGTAGTGACCGCGAGCGTATTCTGAGTCTACGTGAGGTGACGACCCTTCCGTAGCAGTAGAGTACAGTAGGCCTGTATTGATAAGGTGATGGGGGAGCGGTGCAACGAGTGCGAGCAACAGCCCTGGTAGCCCTTGCAGCGACCTACAAAATATACATCGTATGAGATTACTAGGAGTGACGACCCTAGACAGGATCTGTGTTGGGATTGATATAAGGGAGGTACCTTAGTTTTCCAATCCTGCTGTTTGAATGGACTAATAACAACTCAAAAATTATATCACCATTACATTGCATGTGCCTGGAAGATGTGGAGCACTTTAGGGAGTGTGGCATGCCGCGGTCGTAAGATGGTGCCGTATGAGGGAGATCGTCGGTGAGGGCATACATCACGTCATGTCATATTGCATTGACAACAGTATTAGGATTGTTTGATTTATTGCTTTACTATTATCACATGATTGATTTGAGAACATGTTAATCCTTTCTCTATTATTCCACTGAGTTAGCTACTCACTCCCACGTTACGGGACGGTGTTCCTGGACACCCACCAGACTCTTTTGTGATTGCAGATGATGGCGCGGCCTGTGAGGCGGAGCTGGACTTGATGATGATGAGGAGGATCCCTCCTTTATGCGTGTTTGGATTGACGGGATTACAAGGAGGTTGACTAGATACTTTGACACTTATCATTTTATATTTTTAACGCACTCATGTATATTCGTTTTGTCTACTTTTGGAGTATACATGTATGCATATAACCTGGTAACATATCCACACTCTGGAGGCATACAATAGTTTATATATGTTATACATACTATCACAGTCTTCCGCTTGTTAATTTAACTGTCTTTGGAGTATGATATGCTGTTCTAGCTTAATCTCACTCATGTTTAATATATTATCACAGACAACATTTAATCATACATATCTATGTTGTATAAATAACATTTTGAAACTCGGGAGTTGGGTTTTTGCTTGACCCCCCAATTTTCGGGATGTTACAGTTCTTCACATTATATTTTAATTATGGTCATAGTTGTCATGTTATATGGGTAGTGGTTATCATGAAATATAGGTCGTGGTTGTCATTTGTCATAGTTATCATGTTTTATGGGTCGTGGTGAACATGCAACAACCACGACACATATAACATGACAACCACAACCATATTACATGATACCCACGACCCATGTTACATGATAACCACGACCTATAACAACCGCGCTCTCACTTCTCTGGTCAGAACGATGGATCGTGAATTTATTATTGTCATGAGAGTAGAGTTTGAGAGATCTACAAAAAGAACACGGAATTATGGGGAAGATAATATGAGATGGTGACGTTTATCTTGAAATCACTGATGATAACTATAAGCCATGATTATGAAGAACATTTCTCTTCAAAGGAGACCCAGCGAGTCAAAAACATCTGTTGAGAAGGAGTCGTTAATCTTCCACGGGCACTAAACGGTCTTCAGAATTTAGGTGAAGGCCGTTGATCTCTAGGAAGATTGTCAACATTCCCGAAGAAATGGAAGGGATCACCCATAAAGGAAGAACGCGAAAAGGACTTCTAGTTAAGATTGACTTCTGAAAAAAAAGAAACCCAAGTACCACTTTGATAGGCTGTTCAACCAATGGTTAATGTGGGGGTAGTGATTCCGAAGGGTCGCTTTGATTCTGAAGGGATTACGGGTAGGTAGCGACATTAATGCGATTTCTTGCAATTGAATGCGATGTTGATTCCGAAGGGAAGGGTCATTGATAGGACGAACGTTGAGTTATAGATGTGAACCACAACTCAATGTAGATAACAACAATGATCTCTATAGTATGGCAACCACGATCATCATTGGTGTGCCTAATGGATCATGGTTGACAAGTATAGTGGATCGTGGATCACATGGTGGGTGGTCTTGACTGTCAACCTCGACCCAGCATAGATGACAACAATGAACCATGTAGCATGACAACCATGATCCTTTAGAACTCTTGATAAACATGACCCTTTTGTTGGTTACATCAATGATCAATTATGTAGTACAATTACGATCATGTTAGATTTTGCAAGATATTCTTATTATTGATTAAAAATCTGCGACCATATTGGAATGCAGGTGAAAAAAGAGCTCGTGATATTTATCTAGTCATTCAACGCGCTGGTTATTCAATGGTCAAACCGTTGATCCCATGGACGGTTGAGGATGAAGCACCATGAATAACACAACAAGGTTACTCTCAACATCTTCCTCTGAAAGGATGGAGAGTTTTCTACCCGGAGTTATATTTATAGAGAGGTTGGCTGAGAAATTATCTTATGAGCTAGAAGTGTATGAAAATCTACCCATAAAGTTAGGACATGACATACGTAGTCATTGAAAATCCCATGTATATATATATATATATATATATATATATATATATATATATATGTGTGTGTGTGTGTGTGTGTGTGTTGCAGTTATTAACATGTGGAGAACGTGTTCGTCGGTGAATTTATTGTTACCGTGAGAGTAGAGTTTGAGAGATTTGAAAAAAGAACAACTGGATCGTTGGTCGTGTTATTAATGGTCATTGTTGTCATGTTAATATTTTCGTGGTTCATATATGTAATAGATCGTGGTGGTCATATATGTTGGATCATTGTTAACAACCACGACTATAAGAGAAACACGATCTATATGTCATGGCAACAGAGATCCCCATGTCATGGCCACCACGACCCATATGGCAAGTCACGGGAGTGCAGTACCCCGAAATGTGTAATATGAAAATCACGACCCATATAACATGACATCCACAATCCGTGACTTGCCATATGTGGGTTGTGGTTGTGAACCACAACTCAATCTAGATAACAACAGTGATCTATATAGCATACAACCACGATCGTGGTTTCGATCCAAGGTTTGCTAATAGATCATGGTTGACAGGCACAGTGTATTATGACCCACATCTAATGTGGGTCGTGGCTATGAATCATGGTAGTAATACTATATGGTTCGTGGTTATGCCAACATAGATCACAATAACGAACCGTATATCATGACAACCATGATGGTGGTTGCTTCTCTTAAGGTCGTGGCTGTCAACAACGATCCAACATGGTTGACAACCACAATCCATTACAACTATAAACTGTGACAATTTTAACATGACAACCATGACTCATAACAACTACGACCAATGCTTCACGTATACCATGAACCATACTATATAAATCAGCAAATGTAACGTGCACACACATACGACGATAATATAGGTAAACTTTTTATATATTACACTACTCATTCATAAGACAGTAACATAGGAAATCATCTGAGAACCACAACCCCTGTAACATGATAACCACGATACATGATAACTACAACGCATATAATATAAAATCATGACTTGTGTGTTCTTTTCCAAATATAAGAAGTTTTCCCCGCTTCTTTCTAGGTTGCCTCGCTCACTTTCGAAATCCAATGTCTGTTTCTGGTATAATATCTTCTCCCGATATCATAGTTATACAGAGGTTGGCTGAGAAATAATCTTAATGAGCAAGAAGTGTATGAAAGCTCTAGTTTTAGTTGCTCAATTTCCAAATCCATAGAAGAATTTTATTCAATGAAGCTTCCTTTTCCCCGAGTGGCATGTCTCCAAAGGAAATGGTTTCTTTTCCACTGGCTGGGTGCCCATTGATATTGTCGAGATGCCGGAGTTTAGAAAATGTCTTCAGAACTTCCTGTGGAGGCCATTGAACATCAGGAAAATTGTAAACGTCCCTGAGGAAAGGGAAGGGATCACACATAAATGAAGAATGAGAGAAGGACTCGATGCCTTCTTTGAATATCTCTTTCATTATTATTATTTTTAAAGCTCTTTGAAACCCAAGTACCACTTTTAGAGGCTTGTCCTTTAATGATCAACGTGCTAATTCTGAAGGGTCATGCTGATTCTGAACGGTCATGCAGATTTCAAAGGGTTGTGCACGGTTCCCAATGGATTATGTGGAGGAAGCGACATTAATACGATTTTCTGAAATGACTGTGGCGGTTGTGTTACAAGAGTCATGGTTGTTATGTTATATGGATCGTGATTGTTTCATTATATGGGTCGGGATGTCATAACATAAAATGACGACACATATAAAGTAACAACCACGACCCATATAACATGGTTTGTGTTTCTCATGTTATATTGGTCATTCTTAGAATGTTATATGGGTCGTGGTTGCCATTCCCTCTTTCAACAATCCTGGATACAGCGTTGGATGCCAACCACGATCTGACGTGGATAAAAATCACGATCTAGTGTGCATGTGAACCACGATCGGTACAGTTTCTAGTTCGAATTGGCTCAAAACCCAATTACAACATCTATGTCTTGTCATTTAATGGTCAAGGCTTTGATTCTGAATGGTCGCGTGGATTCCAAAGGGTCACGCTCGGATCCCAACGGATTGCGTGGAGGAAGCAACATTAATGTGATTTCCTAAAAGGACTGTTGCAGTTCTGGTTGTTGCATTACAGGGGTCGTGGTTGTTAAGTTATATGGATTGCGGTTGTTACGTTATATGGGTCGGTAGTGTCATACCATAAAACCACGACACATATAATGTAACAATCATGACACATATAACATGACAACCATGTTCATTATTACAATATAATATGAATAATGGGTCCCTTCAACGGGCACCCAACGAGCTGACAAACACTGCTAAGAAGGTCCATATAACATGGTTCGTGGTTCTTGTGTTATATTGGTCATTGTTAGAATGTTATATGGGTTGTGGTTGCCAATCCTTTTTTCAACGATCCAACATCCAACGTTAGATGACAACCATGATCCAACATGAATAAAAATCAAGATACATTGTGCATGTGAACCACGATCCAACGTGTAAGATAACCACGACCATTCCCTTCAGAATAAGCGTGATCCTCCTGAAACAACATCGCATTCTACTTTATCAGGAGAGGACACTAAAAATCGCTACTTCCCCACAATACATTAGGCACCAAACGCAATCCTTCAGAATCCGTGCGACCACGCAGAATCAGTGCGACCCTTCGGAATAGGCCCCTTGACCATTGAATGACCACCCTATAAGAGTGGGACTTCTTCCACGACCCAAGTAACGTAACAACCCCAACACATATGACATATATGCCTATTCAATTGCTTTTATTTTTGATACATTTATGATTTATATTGCTTTATTTTGTTCATATATCAAGTTTAAATTATTTATAAATATTTTATTTTTTAAAAAGAAAATTGAGTGTAGATATGTCGTCATCTTACCCATCGGCAGACATTTGGGACTACGCTTCCCTAGTTGAATCACCAACAAGGTCTGGAAAAATAAAGATTAAGTGTGGTTTGTGTGACGCAAAGTTTGTGAATAAGACTAATCAATTTCGATTACACTTGTCATGTCGAGGTAGTGATGCAAAACCATGCCCCAATGCTCCTAAGAATGTCTAAATTCTTTTTCAAGCCCTGTTAGATTCGAATAGAAAACCTTCCACTACATCTAAACCTTTTACTTCTAGATCTAGTACATGAATGACATCAATAAAAGTGCAGAGGAGGAAGCCAGATTAAAAGCTTTGGAGGAAGAACAATTCTAACTCGCCTTAAAACGCAGTATGAAGATGTTTTTAGACTTCTGTGATATTCGAGTCAAAGACAACATGATGTTGAAGTAGGATCAAGTATGATAAATAAGAAGAAGAAAAAGAGTACTAAATTCAAATTCCTGACCCGTCTCGGAGAATTTTATAAGGCATTGGGTATTACATACAATTCTTCACATAAAAAAGTTTGAAAAATCTAGTTCAAAGTGTAAAAGAGTACAAAGGAAATATCTCTTCACCTTCTGACTCAGAGGAAGTGAACCAATATGTATATGAAAAAATAGATAGCAGTTTTGATGGATCAAATGACAATATAAGAAGGCACCCCTCTTATGGAGGTTATTAGTTGTAAATTGTCATTTTGAACATTGTAAATATGTAATTATCGAAGTTTTTAATAACAAATTATGCATTTTATATACTTTATTACTTTATTCAACTTTGAATTCCAATTGACAATCGAATTGAAATTCAAATGAATCTCAATTTATAACTTGAACTCGGCTCAAAGCTCAAACTCGTAACTCGTTACTCGGCTCGAAAACCCTGCTTGAACTTGGCTCAGATTCAGACTTAGACTCGAACTTGTAACTCATTACTCGGCTTGAAAACCTTGCTCAAACTTGGCTCAAATTCAGACTTGAACTCGAACTCGACTCGACTCGATATCTGCTCAAACTCAGCTCGAAATCGGATGAGCAAAGAACGAGCCGGGCATCCGAGCTTGAAGAACGAGCTAAGTTGAGTACAAGATGGGGACTCGGGCAGTGCGAGCCGAGCATGAGGTCGGAAATACTCAGCTTGGCTCGACTTGACTCGTGTACAACTGTAGTTGTAATGGACAATGACTCGTCAAAGTTAGGTTATGATATACGTAGATTTCAAAAATCATATGTATATATGCGTCGTAGTTGTTAACAGGTGGGGACAGGGTGGATAAAAGTGGATACTGCCCAAGTAAGGACTTTTTGGGGCCACAACAAGATAGCTGATAGGGTCGATGAGTCAGTACAAACAGTTTGGTAGAAAAGGAAGATAACATGTTGAAAACCACAACCACGATAACATGACAACCACGATCCATATAACATTGCAACTACAAATTACATAGCATTACAATCACAACCCATATAACACAGTGACTGCCAGAAGAGAAGCTCAATGATGCCAAGATTCTGCAAGTTTCTTCCACTTAAGTTTGCAAATGGAGATATTAAAATACTTTATTCCTTCCACTTCAGATTCAATGCGACCCTTTGGAATTAGCACCACATGCAGCATGTAAGCCACGACCCACTCGATGTTCAGGGTACCATGATAAAATTTATTTTGCGGCACGCTGATTCCAAACGGTTGCGCTACTGCGATAGAGAAGGTAAGTAGTCTCATGTCATTGTAGAGAACTATTCTTTAACAACATTTTTCTGCTGGCTGGGTGCCCGTTGAAATTATCGAGTTGCCAGAGTTTAAAAATTATCTTCGAAACTTTCTATGAAGGTCGTTGAGCTTCTGGAAGATCGTCAACATCCTTGAGGAAAGAGAATGGATCACTAATAAAGGAAGAATGCGAGAGGGACTCAATGGATTCTTCGAATATCTCCTCCATTATTTTGAATGAAAGAGCAAAGAAATCCATGAATGTGTAAGGTGATACAATAAATAAGGATTTTGGTTCAGATTGACTTGTGGAAGTAACAAAGCCCAAGTACTACTTTTATAGGCTGATCATTCAATGGTCAAGGCGCTGTTTCCAAAGGGTCGCGCTGATTTTGAATGGTCGCGTGGATTCCGAAGGGTCACGCTCGGTTCCCAACGGATTGCATGGAGGAAATGACATTTATATGATTTCCTAAAATGACTAGGGCAGTTGTGGTTGTTGTGTTATAAGGTCATGATTGTTATGTTATATGGATCGTGGTTGTTATGTTATATGGGTTGGGGATGTCATAACATAAAACCACGATACATATAAGGTAACAACCACGACCCATATAACATGGTTTGTAGTTCTTGTATTATATTGGTTGTGGTTTGAATATTATATGGGTCATGGTTGCCATTCCTTTTTCAATGATCCATGACCTAGCATTCGATGATAACCATGATCCAATGTGGATAAAAACTATGATCTAGTGTGCATGTGAACCAGGATCCAACATGGAAGATAACCACGACTAATTCTTGGTCATATCCATTATCATTCCCTTCAGATTGAGCGTGATCCTCCAAAAACATCGCCACATTCTACTTTTTCAGAAGAGGACATTAAAACTCACTACTTCCTCGGAATCCGTTGATCACTAAGCATGATCCTTCAGAATCTGCGCGACTGTTTAGAATCGGCGTGACCCTTCAAAATCAACACCTTGACCACTGAATAACCCTATAAGAGCGGTACTTCTTCCACAAACCAATCCAAACCTTATTACAACACCTTTCGCATTCATGTATTTTCTTTGATCTTTCATTCAAAATAATGGAGGAGAAATTTGAAGAAGCCATCAATTCCCTATCGCCTCCTTCCTTTAATGGTGATTTCATCTCTTTGCTCAGGGATTTGATGATTTTCTTGCTGCTCAACCGCCTTCATAGGAAGTTCTGAAGATGATCTTCACAGATTTTTTGTGAGACTCGACCCAAGTTTGCATGTGTGCATGTGTGTGTGTAAGTGTGCATTTCATTTCTTGTGGTCTCGCGGTCCTATCGGTTGAATTTTGGTGACCCGCGACCCTCAGATAGTGTTGCGGTCATCCTTGAGTCCGGTCATGTAGACCCGACTCGGATCGAGATGAGATCTATGCCATTGCGACCACATTGTTGTCGCGGTTCCAACGCCGCGTCTTATGTGTCCATCCGATATGTGGATCATAAGTTGTGTACGTTTCATTTTATGACCCTTGATTTCGATCATGTGGCCCACCTTGGAGTGGTGCATGTGGCCCACACTCCCTCTTTTGTATAAGTTCCAACACACACTACACACACCACCTAAATCTCCATAACTCACACTACCAAGACCTCACACACCAGCCACACCTAACCTACCCTAGCAACATTATTTGTATCACCATAGGTTAATGATTACGTTCCTTAACAAAGATTTTCCCTCTCTTTCCCTCTCATTTCTCTCTCTCTTCTCTTCTTCTTTAGCAATTTTTCTCCATTTCTCCAGCCCATTTTTCTCTATTTTTCCAACCACCTTCCTCCTTAATCCCCCACCATCTAACTCTTGAAACCTCATCTCCACCATTAATCCATCTCCCTTGGTGCTAAAGGACCTTAGTGTGAAAGTTTGGTGGTCATCTTTGAGGTGAGTGCTTTTTTCATCAAGTAAATCTTTTCTCTCCTCATGTAATCTCTTTCCTCTCTCTCATTTGGATGTGTAGGACCCACCAATTAATGGTGGAGATCTTACACAACCATGTAGATGTGACCATGAGGCCCACATTGTACATACATGTCAATGCATGAAATTCTTCCCTTGATGGACCCCTTGCATGTGGATTTCTCTTATTTTTCTAAGTATGATGGGTCATCTAGGCCCTTGCATGTGGCTGGGATAGCATCCCAACCACTCATTTCAAAGATTTAAGCCATGCATCATAAGATCTAGTTGTACAATGTGTTTATATTATTGTTTGTGGTTGTAATTGTGTGGGGACAGCTTAATAGTGGCGGAGCCCTCCCCTGATGGCCGGATGCTCTTCCTTCTCTTTTCTTAGTTAGAAATCTGATGATATTATGTGTGGTCCACTTAGTGGGCTTGGATTGCCCAAAAGAAAAGCCTAGGAAGAAAGGGACATCTATACTCAACCTACACCATGGTTTAGATGCCTCTTTTTGTCACCTTAAATGTTCTTGTAAGGGTGAAAATTTGAGGGTTTGTTCTGGAAAATTGTGGAGCCCACTAGGGTGGGCCATGACACCCAATTTATGGGCCAATCCCTTCCTTAATAGGCCCATAAATTTGTTTTATTTCATGCATGCATTACTGTCCAGAAATTTCTGGACAGATTTTTTTTTGTTGGACTTGGGCTTGAAATTGGGACTGATTAGGAAACCTTTTGTACCCATCAAATATACTTTTCTGAAAGGTGGAGATTTCATCTTGATGTTCCCCAAATTTCAGCTCCATCTGACCTTGATTGAAGTCCCAAAGGTATGGTCCAAGTGAGGTGGACAGTTTGGATTTTCTACACTATTTCAGCAACATTCCACCATGGACAGTTGGATTTCTGAAATTTATTAAAATGGATTTCTGAAATTTATTAAAATATCTATGGGTGTTTAAAAATTATAAAAATTTATTCAGGGATGGCCTACTCAAGTTTAGACTGACCTACAAAATTTAGGGACCAATGGACACCTGTACGTACCATAGTGGTGGCTGGACTGGCCCACTATAATATAGTGTCCAGATCAGTCTGATTTTTAGGACAGATTGATTTATATAAATGAATTAAAATATTTATAGGTGTCTAAAAATTCTAAAATTTTGTAGGGATGTGATCTACTCATGGTAGGACCCACCTACCAAATTTCAGGGCCAATGGACCCCTGTACACACCGTGGCGAGGGCCGGACTGGCCCACCACGTTGGGACGTTCAGGTCTGTCTGATTTCATGGACAGTCTATTTTGTTTAAACTAATTAAAATACTTATAAATATCTAAAAATTCTAAAATTTTGTGAGGGTGTGACCCACATATGGAAGTATCACTCTATAAAATTACAGCCTCAAATGACCCCTTTAGGGCATAAAAAAAAATGGTCCAAGATGGCTGGACTCCCAATTTTTCTGTTGTACAGTCCAGCAATATGCTTGATAAAAACCAAAATTCAAAAATATTTATTTTGATGGTGGGCTATATTTTTGGATTTCCTCTCATTGTATGCATGATGAGGGGCCATGGCCCTCAATTTCCAGAGTTTTAGAGGCCTTGGGCCCACTCCAATGGAGTGCCCAAATTTAGGACAACAACATGTTATAATTATGCTTGGACTTAGGCTGAAATTTTGAGGAGTGAGGCCCACCACATTTATGAAGGTATTAGAGGAGATAATTTATACCTTTAGTTTTCTTAAATTTTGGGCTTAGTAAATGCACTTTTGAGGCTCACCACGGTTAAATTTAATTGGGTCCATGAATGTAGCTAGTTGTTGAACTCTTTAGGCCCAATTGGGTTGGAACTTTCCAGATAGACTCATTAAACTATTGGGCCATTTTACTATACTATTATGTTAGGTTTGTAGGCCAGATTACACAAGTAGATGGGCCCTTGATTGCCCATCAAATCAACTTTATACTTGGGCCGAGTTGTAGACCCAACTTACTTGACTAAGAGCATGACATTGCCCATGTGGTTTGACCAATGGGCCGCCCACTAGGCCACCATAATATATGGAATTAGTGGCCTTTATGTTGGGCCCTAACCTTTTCCTTATGGGCTCATAGTGGCATATATGAGTTGGGTTATGTGTGTTCCCCTTGAACCCATATTTTGGGTAGGCCTTGGGCCGCCCTTTCTGAATCCCAACATGAGTGTTGTGGTATAATTATGGCTGCTCATTTCTTATTTTTGATGTTGCATGGACCTTGGTCCTTGATTCATGATCAATTAGAGATGGGCTACCTCTTAGGGACCAATTGTGGTTGGATGTCCACGTTGGTGGCCTTAAGGTAGGCCCATGGGCTTCTATGGGTGGTTAAAGGCCCACCATAGAACCTTGCTAAGCCATCTCACTATTTAGGCCTATACATTATTCTCCTTAGTCTTGTGGGCTATCCCAGGTATATGGGCCCCCACTAGAGGTTGTATTCCTTATGAGGAATTAGTTAAGTACTTAGACCCTTCATGGTTAGGTAGAGAGTTCATCTCCACCGTATTGGCACCCCTATTCATCTTCATGACTCACTCCCATACACATCATATGCATGCTTGGTTGAGGAATGATTGGCCATGGTTGTGGCATTGTGTAGGACATGTTCGTATCTCCCTGAGAGATGAATGCTTGGAATTGATGCATGGGTGATTGTGTGATTCATGCATCTGGCATTGCATAGCATGTGAATATCTGCCCCTTACTTCATCAGGGCCTTACCTCCATAGAGATATTCGTGGATGGTCGAATGTGTGGACACCGAAAATATTAGTTGAGCATACCGGGTGCATACGATGCCCATGGATGAAATTCTCAAAACTTCCATGGTACCAAGGATCTGCTCCAATGCCATGACCGAGTGGAATACATGAGCGTACGAGGGCCTTATACCGTTAGGCTGCGACTCCCACTGTCATGTAGTCGGTTGGATAGGGGTGTAGCCTTACCTGCCTGGTGTGTAGTGGGCATTGCTAGGCTAAGTCTGACCAGCTCGTAAATGGGTCCACTACCGTCAGGCCTTGTTGGTGATTGGCTGTCCACAGGCAGGTAGTGAGGTCTCTTATGCTCGTTTGACTGTACGAGGTCTGTAGAGCGACAGTCATTCAGCAGTGTAATGGACCACGGTGATTTCCTTATGATTGGAAATGTACTTGACTTATGATTTGGATATGAGCACTGGCATTACTTGCATCGCATTAGCATTGGTTGTACAAGCCCCTTTCATGCATTGCCTTGGTTTAACATCCAGTACTCATTGCATCATATTCATGATAAGCCTTAGTAAGGTTAGTGATTTTTCCATTGAGCACATTTCCCTTCTTGCATCTCCTACTATTCTTCTGTGCACCATTGTCACACACTTTCACCACCCTCTAAGCTTCTATAAGCTTATGCACGATTGATGCGTGCAGGAGATTCTAGGCAGGCATCGTAGCAGCAGCACGTGGAGTAGAGCGGAGCTTTTGAGGACTCCAGTGTTGCCGACCTTTTCCTCTTTTCTTTTTATCTCATGTATGTCCTTTTGGACCTTATGGATGATTGTAAAAGTTTAAATTCTTAGTGGATTTTGTGATGTGTTCCTTTGTTATTCTCAGATGTATTTGCTGTGATCTTGGGTATGCTCATATTGGTAATGATTATACTGTAATGAAAATTCTCCTTATAGGATCCCAGGATCGGAACCTGCCTCAGGAGCCAAGAATGGGGTACTATGGAGGCTGTTACGGAAAGAACCGGCCATTGGGTCCCTTGTGATTCCGGTTACCGAGTCTGGGGCGTGACATTTTTCGACCCTTAATAATCAGCGTGCCACATGATAATAACTACTTTCCATACAACATGACAACCACGACCGTTATAACATGACAATTAGGGCCATAATCACAATATAATAGGAAGTACAGTCTCTTCAACGGGACCCAGCAAGCTGAAAAACACTGGTGAGAATGTCTTGTTTAAGCCTGACCTTCTCAATAGAATTTTAGATCAGGCTAAAACAAGACATTCTCAACAGAGGTTTTTCGCTAGTTGGGTATCCGTTAAAGATATCTGCTCTTCAATTGTTAATGTGAATATGGTCATGGTTGTCATCCTGGAAAGGAAGTAGTTTGATGATTTATTTATCGTGGTTGTCATGTTAAATGGGTTATGACTTGCATGTTGCATGTGGCATTTATTCCAAAGGGTCTTGGTGAATCTGAATGGAAGGGTCGCATTAAATCCGAGGGGAAGGTCGTAGTTATTAACGAGTGATGATGAGAGTAAGGTGGTTGATAATATCCCCATTTGTAAGCTTAAGTGGAAGAGTCTTGTGCGTCACTGAGCTTCTCTTCTGGTAGTAACTGTGTTATATGAATTGTAATTGTCATGGATTGTTGTTTTAATGCTATCTTGGTAATGATTTTCATGTTATATTGGTCGTTGTTTGTAATTTTACATGGCAGTATACACTATTAATGTTATAATGTTATACGGATCATGATTGTCAATTGATATTGGTCTTGGTTTGCATGGCAGAAGGGTTGTGAAGATGACATGGGTCGTGGTTGTCTGCTTATTTTGTGTGGTGTGACTAGCATATATGGGTCGTAGTTGATGTGTTATATTGGTCGTGCTTGTCATGTTATGTGGGACGATGTTGTTACACTACATGGGTCGTCACTGTCTGCTGATTTCATGTGGTGTGTTACACCTTATATGCTGGTCACACCACATTAAATTAGCTGACAACCAAGGAAATAGAATGTAATAACCACGACCCACATAACATGACAACAATGACCATGTAACACTAGAACATGATCCATATAATGTAACAAATACGACCCATATAAATGGGTCGTGGTTGCCATTCCTCTTTCCTCTGATCCACGATCCAGCGTTGGATGACAACCATAATCCAACCTGGATAACACCACTATCAAAACGTTGTCTTATTGCAACACCTAATGCATTTTTTTTTCAGATTTCTTTACTCTTCAAATTGAAATAATGAAGGAGATATTCAACGAAGGCAATGAGTCCATCTCGCTTTCTTCCTTTATGGGTGATCCCTTCCCTTTTGTTAATGATCTCTACGAAGCTCAACTGCCTCCACAGGAAGTTCTGAAGACAATTTTCGAGCTCCGGCAAATCAACAATTTCAACTGGCACCGAACCAGCAGAAAAATGTTGTTAAGGAATAGTTCTCTCCATTGACATGTTCTCTTTGGTAGCTCGCCACGTGATAATAACTACTTTCCTTACATATTCATAACAATGATCCATTGTGCTTGTCAACTACAAGATCCAACTACATGGTCGTGGTTGTAAACAACGATCCAATATGGATGAAAACCACAATCTGTTGTTCTTGTGTATCCCATGATCCAACGACAGGGTCGTGGTTGACATACACAATTGATTGTGTTTTCCAAAAAATATCCATTATGCATTACATCATCACCTAATGTTTGTCACATCCATGAACATTCGAGTTTGTCGTGGTTGGCATGGGTCGTGGTTCTAATGCTTCATGGATCCTGGTTTTAATGCTACATGGGTCATGGCTGTCATGATATATGGATTGTGGCTGACAACCACGATCCAATGTGCATTTGAGGCATGATCACTAGGTGATAATTTCTAACCACAATCCATTGTGAATGTTAATCACGATACATTGGTCGTCATATCCACGACCCATCTCATTCACTAAACCATTATAGAAAATATTTAGAAGAAACATCAAATACACCAATCCATTTAGCATTTAATTATTAATCAATATTTTACTCTCTTTGGTGGTCTACACAACGTCTCTTTTTTGTGGGTAAGCGGTCTCATCTTCTGACTTCGCGAATTGTAGACAGTCGTATGCAATTATCTTTCAAAATTTTAAAATGTCCTCCTACAGAAAAAGAATAAACTAATATTACATCAAAGAACAGAGCAATCAAGATATATATATATATATATATATATATATATATATATATATATATATATATATATATATATATATATATATATATATATATACTGACCTTCATGAAGTCAATTATGTGCATGCTGCTCGAGAAGTCTATATATTTTAGCATGAATACGCCACAATCATCTGAGTTGTCTTGCCCAGGTCTGTCACTGATTCTCTTCAAAATTCATGGCTTCTCCCAGTTCTTAGACCCATTATTAAAAATATGGAATAGCCATCTCAGTCCGTCCGTTATCTACGCGACAATCAACTCATTGTGAGAAGTCAACTCGGTACTCAGGCTGTCGTACAAAGTGACATCTCTCTTCTTCAGGTTAACAACAGCTAATACCCAGTGTTGGCCCCTCGCATTGAGTGGGATGTATAAATGTTAAGCACAATAAAGATGACAACAATTAAAGACTTGCCTTTTCAAAATGAATAATATCATTAAGTTCATGTACATGTGCAAGTAAATAAGTTCTTACCACTTCATACTTCCATAGAGGCTTCGATTTACTTCGACCGTCGACTATTTCTATAAGAATTTCATTCAAGTTGTCATTCTTGATGTGGCCTGTTGATCCTTATGGTTGCCAACTCCATATGTTTACAAGACGTTAAGTTGCACTTCCATGAATTGCTATTGATATATTGGAAAGGGTCATAAACATAAATAATTAATGACATTTTAAAGATTACTATGGTCCTCAAATTCACATAACCGTAAATAGTGACGGGACAAATGCGCAATCCTGTCTACGTCTTGGTCATTTTTCCTGACGCACTGATAGGTAGTGTAGGTATATATCAATGGCCTATATAACGAGGAAGATGTAGGATATAATTTTCATACATCGATATTAAATAAAGAAAGTCTATATTTAGAAACTTACCTCAGAGTCGACCCATGATTTTACGTCATAGATGCTCTTTAGCCAGATAGGTGAACCTGATGATGCTCTGACAACTCTCAACTCGTTGTCTTTGGCTTCAGTTAGAGCTCGCTGTAGACCACGTACCCCTGACGACTCTCCTTTACAGGTAGAGCTCGGTGGGGTTCCACTGGATTGCGGTGTGGTCTCCCTTCCTCACTCACTTACGAAGTACCGATGTTGAGCTGTAATAAAATGACATATTATCTATGCAATTCATAAATAATGTCCATTTAAAACCACAATTAAAATGTAATTTCATGTACAATTTTCTTATTAGCTTCATCTTTTAACAGATTTATATCTTGGCTCAATGTAGCATGAAGCTCCTTCAGATGTAGAATTTCTTCCTTGTTGTTGTGCATCAAAATGATTTTCTCCTTTAACAAGCATATTATTTATATCTTTCAACACGTTATGTAGTGAAGTAATGCTGTCATCCATACAGTGACGTGGATCGTGGTTGTCATCCACATAGGGTCGTGGCTTCAATGGTCATGGATTGTGGTTATCATCCACATAAGGTCGAGGTTCACAATTGGCCTGGTTCGTGAATCATGTCTGTCATCCATAGTGGGTCGCTGTTCATCCACGATCTACTTTGGGTGATACCATGACCAATTATAAATTATAACCACGACCAATAGATGATAATAACGATCTGAAATGATGATAGTGAACACGGTCCTCATTGGATCGTGTTTGTCATCCAAATTGGGTCATGCACCAACCACCTATGACCCACTGTGGTTGGAAACCATGACCCACTAGTGAGCTGGCTCATCCCAGACTCAACGGTGGAGCTGTTGACTTGTTATAAATTCATATATTATAAGACATTAAATTCATAGTGACTTGTTAACTATTAATTCAAAGGCAAACCACGTACATATTCTGTATGTGATATCCTATATCGTCAACATTGGGTCGTGCGTCAACCATGACCCATGTGGATGATAAACACGACCAATCATACATGATAACAATGATCTGACTTTCATAATAACCACGATCCAAGGTGGAACACAACTATGACCAAAATTCAATTTCATATACCTTTATTGCTTGTATCTCCTCTTCAATATGCTTCATCTACTCATTTATATAAGCATTCTCTTCCTTGAGTTGGGCCGCTGAATGGACATGGGCCTGTAACAACGACCCACACAGTATCATAACCATGATCTAAAAGGAACACAACAACAACCAATAAGATTCAGGAAAAGTTCAACTTCATATACCTCCATTCCCTGTATTTCCTTCCCAAACTACTTTATCTGCTCCAGCAGTGAAGCATTCTCTACGCTTGGAGGGCTGGTCAAAGGGACATTGTCCTGTAATAAAATTATATATAAAAAATGAGATAAAACGAGACACGACAATGACCAAATAAGATTCAGGATAAATTAAAAAATTTAATTTCATGTACCCTCATTGGCTGGATCCCCTTTCTAAGTTGCTTCACCTGCTCTTGCAGTGAAGCATTCTCTCCTATGAGAGGGCCAATCGAAGCAACAAATTTCTGTAATAGAGTCGTGTATTATTATGTATTTCCATATATGATAACAATGATCCATAGTTCATAGAAACCATGACTCTCAGCTGGATCGTGGTTACCACCAATGTTGGGTCGTGTATTAACCACGAACCAATGTGCATGACAACCACAACCCTTCCTATATGATAACAACGATCATATGTGGATGATAACTATGATCCATTTTTCATTTACCTTCATTGCATGAAACTCAACTATTAGCTAATTCATCTACTCCCGCAGTGAAGCGTTGTCATCTTTAAGATGGCTCATCCCATCTTCAAAACGTTTGAGATGGTCCATCCCATCATCAACAGTTGTTATTGTTGTTATTGTGCTGCTGACCTATATTAAAATCATTATATTAGAAGACAGTATATTTACAAAGAGCTATTAACAAATAAAATATGAAAATTTCACGTATGTATTTTATATTAACATCATCTCTCATCGACTTCACTTCTTCACGTAAAGAAGCATTATTCTCGTTGAGATTATTTATTTCTCCTCCAAACTCAACAATTCGCTTCACTTCTTCATGTAAAGAAGCATTATCCTCCTTGAAGTTCTTTATTTCTCCGCCAAACTCATCAATTTGCTTCACTTCATCTTTTATTCCTTCCACTTTAGTGATAAGGAACTCAATCCAGTTATTTAATTTCTTTATTGCGGACCTTGATTTTTTTATTATCTTTCATTACCTTGTTAATATCTTGTTGGATGAAGGTTCTAACCTCAACCCCAACTTCATTTCTCATTTCCAATAGGGAGACTGTAAGATCAGCCTTAACTTTATTTCTTATTTCAACATCCTCCACCACCGTTGTCTTTGCCGTGAGTGCTGCCTACTGAGCCTTGTCATTAGTATAAGTCTCGTCGTTTATACTCTTGATAACCTCGGTCTCTACTTCTTCGACCGTCGGTTGAAGCTCTGAAGCTAGCACCACCTGCATGGGCAAAATCGATTTATTAATTATAAACATACTGCATAATTAATTACACTACTAATTAAATAACTCTTACTGGTACAGCTCTGAAGATGGTAGATAAAGAGCGATATCTGCCTACTTTCTTCGGATTCCAATTTAGTATTCGAGGAATCATTACAAGCAGTCTTTTAACTGCCCACCCACTATCACCAGTGAGTTTTGGGAATAGTTTATACGCCCAAATCTATTTAAGATCAATTATCATGCATTACATATTGGTTGAAATGTATGGAGAAAAAATTCAAACTCAAATTATGAATCAGGACAAGAATAACGTACTTGTAGGGCAAACGCGCATCCACATATGTTTTATGATTTGGGGTACCGGCCAGTCGCCCGAATAATGCCAGATGTAGCATTAACCCCACCCATCAAATATTCATACCCCACACTGCCCTAAGGGTAGTTATTAAAATAATGCAAGTCATTAACCATGTCGATAAACCTATCAACACAGTAATTTTTTTACTGAGATCCAACTAATAGACTCTCAATGTAAATTATTACAGCCAGCTTCACCACGTCCATATGTTCTTCTTTTTCGGTGAGTAACAAATATGCTTCTTTCAGTTCTTGTTTACTAACACCACCTGCTCTCAGGTAGGTCTCCCTAATACCTCTTCCTCCCTCTACTCTTCCGGCCTTGGCACGACCGTCACCGTCTATCCTAACTGGTCCAAACTTAAGACCTATTATTAAAGAAAAATCGAGCTCAATAAACTTTATCTTGGTGCTCTGAACCTCAAATTTCAGATCACCAACATGCCTTTGCATTAGGCAATGCATGATCTGAGAGTGTGCCCTCCACTTCTTCAATGGAAAGTGAAGAAGAAATCCAAAACAACTGTCTTTAAATAGATTATGTTTATCAGGATTCTTCTCCATATCTGTAATCATATACTCCAAAAAACTAATGGAGCACTTGGGAGAGACTTGTGCTGCTTTGAAGCCTAAGAACGTGGTCATCATTGGCTTGTTTCGACCTACATTCCAATATGGTCATGGACTGTTAATCAATAATAAGGTCTTGCAAAATCTAACATGATTGTAATTGTACTACATAGTTGATTGTTGATGTAACCAACAAAGGGTCGTGGTTATCACGAGTTTTAAAGGATCGGGGTTGTCATGCTACACGGTTCGTTATTGTCATCTATTCTAGGACGAGGTCGACAGTTAAGACCACCCACCCACCATGTGATCCACGATCAAGTGTGCCTGTCAACCACAATCTAATAGGCAAACTAACCACCCAACCATGATTGTGTTAACCACGATCCATTTGGGCATATCAACCACGATCACATCTCAACGATCGTGATTGTCATGCTATAGATATTGTTATAGTCATCTACATTAGGTCGTGGTTCACAGCCACTATCGACATTCATTGTGGGTCACGACCACGATCCATTGAGTTGTGGTTCACATCTACAACCCACAAAACATGTGAGCCATGATCCACTAGGTACATCAACAATGATCATAACCACGATTGTGATTGTCATGCTATATAGATCATTGTTGTTGTCTACATTGAATCGCAACTATGATCGTGGTTGTCATGCTATACAGTTTGTTGTTGTCATTTATGTGGGCATAACTACGACCCATATAGCACGACTACCATGATTCACAGCCATGACCCACATAACATGTGAGCAACGATCCACTGTGCTTGTTAACCACGATCCACTTTTGCATATCTATCATGATCACAAACACGATCGTGATTGTCATACTATACATATTGTTGTAGTCATATACATTGGGTCGTGGTTAACAGCCACTGCCCACGTAATGTGTGAACAACGTTATACTGTCCCTGTCAACCATTACCTTACTTTGTCATTTATATGAACTGATCTGCACTCAACTTGTATATATATACTTGCTGAGTGGCGATGGAGGGGCCCAGTGAAAAAGATTCAAAACCAGTAAAAAAATAAAGGGTTAGGGATAAAAAGTGCAGGGTTCCCAGAGAAGAAGCTCAAAGATAAATATATAAATATATAAAGTCAGTGTTCCATATGGGGACAAGTGGTTGCTTTACATTGTACAACCTCGGACATTTCTAAATCACATCGAACTGCCTTTTCTCTGATCCGCACCATCCATTCTATTTATAACATCAAGAAATAGAATTACCCAAAGAATGATTAAAACATTTAAATCCAATGGACCACAATAGTTCAAACCAAAAGGTTACGTAAAATCCCATAATTTGTTATCTTTACGCAGTGTGGGCCAGTGATGGCTCCATACATATCACTATTAAACTTTTCGAAGGAATCCATCAGCCATGAACAATTCCAACGGATTAGATCCGATTTATGATGGGCCCATAGACTTGATCAAGATGATTGACGGTTGATGTTATGAGTTAGGAATCGTAAGCTAACCTTTCTCCTTTTACACGCCATTTTAATGTATGTACATGCGACATATTTTTTCAGTACAAACTACGATATGTGGGGTCCACCTTGATGTTTGTGAGAAATCAACTCCATCCATTCACTTTTTGAGCTCATTTTAGGGCGAGGAACCAAAAATGAACTGGATCTAAGACTCAAATGTTCTAAAAATGTGTGGATTGAATGTCCACAGTTGAAATATTTATGGGGCCACAGAAGTGTTGAATCAAGATAATGTGTGTGTTTTTAGTTCATCCCAGTAGGAATGATGTTATGAATGATATGGATGGCATGTAAACATAACTTTCGACCTCAGGGAAGTTTCAACAGTTGGAATTTCCCTACCGACATTTTCCTTTAATGCGGTCCACTTGAGTCATGGATCCTACTCACTTTTTGTCTCAAGCCCTGAATTAAGCTTAAAAGATAGATGAACGGGATAGATTTCTCACAAACATCAGGGTAAGGCCCACTTAGGTTTCCAGCGCAGGAAATTTCTATGAAAGGCTTTCATAGGAAAGTGTGCATTCATGCCGACCTTACCTTTTCATCATTACATCTTTTTGTGTGTCTATGGCATATTAGTCCATAAAATTCAAGTACCACGATCCATATATCATGATTACAATGATCCATATACAAAGAAAACTATGATCTATATCGTCATGTCAACTACGACCCATTGAACATTAATACCACAACCATATAACATAATAACCACGATAGAAAGTTGTGGGCCAAAGAGTCAGGCTTCAACATGGCCCCTTGAACATGGGTCGTGGTTGTGATAGAATATGGTTCGTGGGTTTCAATAGATATGCTCGTTCATTTCATGTTATATGAGTTGTGGTTTATATGTTAGAAGGGTCATGATTGTCAGATGACATGGGTCGTGGTTCAATTAAGTAATGGGTCGTGGTTGTCACGGCATATGGATCGTGGTTATCATTTTACAACAACGATCCATTATTCATCATAACCACAACATTACATAAGTTACAACCTAATGAGGGTCGAATATTGTATATTAGACCCCGATTATTACCTGATTTTACCAATATGATAATGCTTAACGGACTATTTTAATCATATTTTTGTTGTAGGGTGTAATTAGGGGCTTGGACTGAAAAGAGTACTAGAAGCATGAATTTGACACTTTGAAGTAACCAAAGTAAAGGACAGACTCCAGAGGACCAACATTGAAGGATTTATACACCATGGATCAGAGGAAATTAAGCCGTTCACATTAAAGAGGCTCAAAATTGGTCCAAAATGCAAGATCACTTGGTTCCAACCATCCATTCAGCTCAAAACTTCATACATGGGATGGAGGCCATAAATTAACCGTACATATTAAATTTCAGCCATTGGATCACTATGAAAGTGGCCCAATAGACAGATCAACACCTTAATTCCTTAAGTGGGGCTCACCTACAATTTGGATATGCTTTAAAGTTGTTCTCAACCCATTTTAGGAGGTGACAAAACATATGATTGGTGCAGATTTCTTGCTTACATTGCAGTGGACCCCACATGTATAGCATGTGCATAGAGCACATGTGCGCTGGCCGTGTACTGGACTGGATGCATTAGTCAAAGTCGGTTTGACCGATCGTCTTCAGCAAAATAGAAGTTTTTATTTTCGTTTTAAAACAGCATTCACATAGGGGACGCTCGGTTCGCAGTTATGCGCCCCACCCATTGTCCAAAAGGGTGATCCACACCGTCCAATCGTTCCCTGGGGCAACCATAATCCATGCCTAGCTAACAAAATTTGAAGAAGTGAAGTTTTTGGGGATCTTAGCTATTAAAAAATAAATGGACGACAGAGCAGAAAATCAGGTGGGCGGCATCAACGGACAACCAAAACCATTCATGTTCGATTGATTTTTCAAGAGCAATCCAATGGATCACTTGGATTCATCAGAATAAGACGAAGTGGGCCCCACCAACGTAGCAGCGCGATCAGTGCACGAACCCTATTTTTGCGTCCGACCATTGCCCTTTTTTTTGTAAGTTGTACGACCATGATGATCATTGTAGGGACGATCTGGACCATCCATCATGTAAGCCAGCCAAAATCCTTCTAAGGGACGTTGATTTAACGGACAGCATGTAAGGAAAATGGGAGCAGATCCAGAGCCAAGGAGAGTTTGGAAAAGAGAGAAGAAAGAGAAAAAAAGAGAAGAAAGAGGAGAGAGAGAGAGAGAGAGAGAGAGAGAGAGAGAGAGAGAGAGAGAGAGAGAGAGAGAAGGATGTCTTTCTTTATTAAATTTTATTTTTCCTTCTTTTTATTTAAATTTATGGATTGCTAATTTTTTAGCTAGGGCTGAGATGAAGCCCCTAATTTGAATAACTCTTGTTTATTGTTGAATTCATCTTGATTTGATTAATTTGTTTCTTTCTCTAGTGTGCTTAACTGAAATTTCTGTACTTTTCCATTCTATGAGCTTAACCAAAGTCTAGATGTGGATGTTGTTTGGAATCTTATTCTAGGTGCTTGTGTCTGACCATGAACAGGTTTCTTATAAGGAAAGAAATAGAAATCTACATCTCTTCATGCCTGACCATGGATGGAAAGATGTGTTCCATATGCTTTAAGGGATTATATATTCTGTGTGCCCGACTAAGGACATAGAGTGTACTTTATTTATTAAATTTATATCAATCTAAATTAGGGTGAATCAACAGGTGTAACAAGGGTTAGGATAATTAGTGGTGAATTCAAAAGTCCTAGTATTCTCCTTAATTGAATTTTCCTTATTACTCTCGGTTATTTTTCATAGATTTGTGTTAGTAGTTCGCTAAACTATTTGTTGGATAAGTTAAGAAGAATTGTAAATTTTGAATTGTGACAACCAGTCCTCGTGGGAACAATCTCGTAATACGTTCCATATCTACATCTGATATGTATACTTGCAAGTTTAAAATCATTTAAATTAGGTTGGTTTAAATAAAACATCAAGTTTTTGGAACCGTTGCCGGGGACTGTTTCGGCCCAATTGGATTTAAGATTCTCTTATCATAATTCATAGCCTTAGGATTTCTCTCACATTATTTTAGGAAAATTAATTTATTTTTATTTTTATTTTTGTTTACAGGAATTGAGGAAGGAAGCTGCAGAATAAAACAGTCTTCAAAGTGAAGGAGGAGTTCCCAATTCTTCGATCATCGATCATCTCCTTTTCCGGGTTCTTTCTTCCAGTTCTTATTTACATATTTTATCTTGTTTTTAGGAATTCATAATTTTTAGTTCTAGTTTTATTTCTCTTAGGTTGCATCTTAGTTTAGTTTAATTTCCTTTCCTACATTACAGTTATTCAATTTATGCTAGGACGTAGATATCTGAACATAGAACTAGCACCTTTTGATCCTGAAATAGAAAGAACCTTTTGTAGAAGATATAGAAACATCCAATTTGAAATGGGGGACGAGAATGGAATTAAAGTGCTTAGAGATTATTCAGCTCCTGCCCAATTTAATGCACCTTCATGCATAGTGTTGCCAGCCACCATGGCAGCACACTTTGAACTTAAACCAGGGGTCACATAGTTGTTTCCCTCCTTCTATGGTTTAGATAAGGAGGTTCCATATCATCATGTGAAAGAATTCCTAGACATTTACTTTACCTTTAGGTTCCAGAACCTTTCAAATGATTTGATCCGTTTGTACCTTTTTTTCCTTTTTCTTTGAAGGATAAGGCAAAAGCATGGTTGAATTCTTTAGAAGTTGGGTCTATCACTACATGGGACTAACTGTCTAAGAAGTTCTTAAACAAGTTGTTCCCTGTTCACAAAACTAATGCTCTATGTAGAGAAATTAGTAATTTCACACAAAAAGAGGGTGAGCACTTTCATGAATGTTGGGAAAGATGAAAGGACTTGCTTCTTAAATGTCCACATCATGGTTTTGAGAAGGGGCAATAGGTTCAATACTTCTATGATGGTTTAACACCACAAAGTCGTCGCATGGTTGATGCCACCAGTGGACGGTCATTCATGACCAAAAGTGATGTCGAAGCTTGGAATTTCTTTTAAACCTTGTGTGAAAACTCTCAGCAATGGGACTATTCAAATACAGGTGAAAGAAGTCCCCAACTATAGAAGAAAGGTGGTATATATGAGATAGGAGTCATGTCAGATCTTTATGCCAAAATCGATAGCCTGACACAGAAAGTTGATGCTTTGATGTTAAATAATGGACCTCCACAAACAACTCAAATCGAGTCATGTGCCATATGTTCCAGTCCTGCCCATCCTACGCAGTCTTGTCCATTTAGTGTAACATTTTCAGAATTTCTCTCTGAACAAGTGCATGTTATGAACACTTTTCGGAGACCTGGGAATGATCCTTATACAAACACCTATAACCCAGGGTGGGCTAGACATCCAAATTTTTCTTGGGCGAAAGGACAACTACAAGGAAGACCATCTGAAAATCCTCTAATGCAACCTTACCCCCAAGTTGGCAGTCAACAACTTCAATAGTTTCCCCAGTATTAACAAGTACCTCCACAATCTAGGAAACCATCTCTTGTGGATACACTCAATCTTTTTATGCAGAGTTATCTTCAATTTCAAAAAGATACCTAACAAACTTTACTAGCTAACCAGCAAAGCTTACATGTAAATGCGCATTCTATTGCCAAGCTAGAAGTATGGTTGGGTCAACTTGCTACTACATTGAGTGAGAGAGAGAAGGGCAAGTTCCCTAGCCAACTTCTGGAAAATCTAAAAGGATAGTATGAGATTAGCTCTAATTCAAACCAAGAACAATATCATAAGTAAGCCAAATCAATCATTACTCTTAGGTCTGACAAACAAATCGTGAATAAAGTAGAGATGCCTAGGGAAGAATCAAATTCCAAATCAGAAGATCAAAATGAAGCGGAGAGATACTAATGCATTTAAAGCCCAAAAGCACTCTGACTCTCCAGGAACCACTCATGTGCCATCTTATGTGCCTAAAACACCTTTTCCTCAACGTCTGTTACCAGTTAAGAAAGGAAACAACTTTAATGAGATATTAGACATGTTTAAGCAAGTCCAAATTAACATTCCATTGCTTGATGCTATCAAGCAAGTCCTTGCTTACGCTAAGTTTCTTAAAGATTTATGCACTCAAAAGCATAAGGTGCATGTTCATAAGAAGATCTTCTTTGTGGAGTAACTTAACTTCATGATTCAACACAATACCCCTCCTAAATTTAGGGATCCAAGAGCTCCCACCATTTCTTGTGTCATAGTAAATCATAAGATTGAGAGGGAATTGCTTGATTTAGGGGCAAGCGTTAATTTGTTACCATATTCTGTATATGAGCATCTGAGATTTGGTGAGCTGAAATCAACTAAAATAACACTACAACTAGCTGATAGATCTGTTAAGGTGCCCCGTGGTGTTATTGAAGATGTGCTAATCCAGGTTGATAAGTTTTATTTTAAAGTGGATTTCATCGTTCTAGATACTCAGCCCGTCTAGAATCCTACCAGTCAAATCCTGATTATTCCAGGACCTATATTCTTGGCTGCATCCAATGCTATCATAAATTGCAGGAATGTAGTTATGAAGTTGTCTTTTAGTAATATGAAGATTAAACTCAATGTTTTCAATGCTACACAATAACCAGTAGACTCGGATGATATATTTGAAGTGGACATGATTGAGAGTCTAGTGCATGAATCTTTCCTTTAATCTTCTGAAGACGCACTTGAGACTTGCTTAGCACATTTTGGCATGAATTTTAACATAGAAAGTTCCATCCAAGAAGTCAATGTATTGCTCGACTCTACTCCTATAATGGAGACTGCAAAATGGAAAGTTAAAGTGGAACCTCTTCTACCCTCTGAGTCTAAACCGGTCTCATCTATTAAGAAACCACCTGAACTTGACCTTAAACAATTGCTTGAAAACCTCAAGTATGCATTTTTAGGTCCTTCTGAGACCCTGCCTGTCATCATAGCTTCTAACCTTGAGAAGGAACAGGAGAGTAAGTTGCTTAATATTCTTAGAGAATATAAGGCAGCGATTGGGTGGACGATAGCAGATATAAAGGGAGTAAGCCCCACTATGTGGATACATCATACTGTGTTTTGAAGAAAATGTGAAAATATCGCGGAGGCTTAACCCTAATATGAAAGAGGATGTTCGAGCGGAGGTGTTTAAATTGTTAGACGTTGGTATCATTAACCGCATTTCAGATAGCACGGTTTAAATAGTTCCCAAAAAGTCTGGGATTGGTTAATCAAGGTGTTGAGAAAATTTATTTGGCAAACCTAGGTTATCAAGATTGATTAATTCATGGTCCATGGTTGCCTTCATTGTTTGTCTGGCTGAAGACGTTAAACTTAGCGCTTCTGGGAGACAACCCAGCTTTTCATTCCATTTCATTTTCCTAGTTAGCTCAATGTTTGTGGGTAATATTACTGCAAACCCTCACACGACTACAACTCATCTACTAGGGGCAACCTAAGAGTTTAAAGGCTTATTGCATATGCTAAATGCAATCGAGAGCACCTGCGAAAGTGATGTAAATAGGATTTTACTTTTGTTATTTTTCTCTCTTGTGCCGACCTACTCTTACATTGATATTTTTGGGAAAGCCTCTTGATTCCTTCGTCCAGGTACTATCTTTCCATCACTCCTCTTTTACTTTCGTTGTCCCATGTGCATTGCATGCTTATTTCTTTTACATTGAGGACAACGTAGATTTTAGATTGGGGGTGGGAGATTAGGTTACCTAATCAGTATTTTCTTGGTCTTGAGCAAAAATTGTGATTGTGAAAATTTTTAAAATTTTCTGGAATTTCGTGTGAATTTAAAGGATAGTTGTGATTTTAAAATTACAAGATACAGAATGTTGGTACTTTATGACTCTGGGATTCAGTTGTCTGTTAGATTTCACAATTAAGTTTGAATTGTTAACCCATGATTAGAAGTTTTAATCATTGATTGAGTCATGATTTCACATACCACATCTCGTTCACACATTAAGGTTTCAGTCCGATATTGAATGATTAACTTGGTAATCACTAAGTATGAAAGGAACCAGCTTGAAACAAGTTTTTGCATTAGTTTATAAAGAAGAATTGAAAGGGTGAGTCAAATAATCTTCACCATAGGTTTACTCCCTATAGATGAAGATTTGATTTCCTAAGGTTGACATTCGGAACAGGCTGGGCTACTAGTTTTCACCATAAGTTTGCTCCCTATAGGTGAGGATTTGATTCCCCTCCTTGGCGTTATTGTTCATAAAAAAATCAAATGTTGATAGAATGGAAAGTTAATGTCACGCCCCAGACTCGGTAACCGGAATCACAAGGGACCCGATGGCCGGTTCTAGCCGTAACAGCCTTCATAGTACCCCATTCTCGGCTCCTGAGGCAAGTTCTGATCCTGGGATCCTACAAGGAGAATTTTCATAATAGTATAATCATTACCAATATGAGCATACCCAAGATCACAACAAGTACATTTGAGAATAACAAAGGCACACATCGTAAAATCCACTATAAATTTGAACTTTTACAATCATCCATAAGGTCCAAAGAGACATACATGAAATAAAAGGAAAAGAGGAAAAGGTCGGCAACACTGGAGTCCTCATATGCTCATCTCTACTCCACACGCTGCTGCTACGATGCCTGCCTAGAATCTCCAGCACGCATCAATCGTGCACAAGCTTATAGAAGCTTAGAGGGTGGTGAAAGTGTGTGACAATGGTGCATAGAAGAATAGTAAGAGATGCAAGAAGGGAAATATGCTCAAAGGGAATATCATTAGCCTTACCAAGGCTTATCATGAATATGATGCGATGAGTACTGGATGCCATACCAAGACAATGCATGAAAGGGGCTTGTGCAGCAAATGCTAATGCGATGCAAGTAATGCCAGTGCTCATATCCAAACCATAAGTCAAGTACATTTCCAATCATAAGGAAATCACCGGGGTCCATTACACTACTGAATGACTATCGCTCTACAGACCCCGCACAGTTAAACGAGCGTAAGAGACCTCACTACCCACCTGTGGACAGCCAATCACCAGCAAGGCTTGACGGTATCGGACTCATTTACGAGCTGGTCAGACTCAGCCTAGCAATGCCCCCTACACACCAGGTAGGTAAGGCCACACCCCTATCCAACTGACTACACGACAGTGAGAGTCACAGTCTAACAGTATAAGGCCCTCGTGCGCTCATGCATTTCACCCGGTCATGGCGTTGGAGCAGATCCTTGGTACCATGGAAGTTTTGAGAATTTCACCCATGGGCATCCTATGCACCCGGTATGCTCAACTGATATTTCTGGTGTCCACACATACGGCCATCCACGAATAACCCAGTGGAGGTAAGGCCCTGATGAAGTAAGGGCGAATATCCACAAGCTATGCAATGCCAGATGCATGAATCAGACAATCACCCATGCATCAATTCCAAGCATCCATCTCTTAGGGAGATTCCAACATATCCTACACAATGGCACAACTATGGCCAATCATACCTCAACCAAGCATGCATATGATGTGTATGGGAGAGAGCCATGAAGATGAATATGGGTGCAATACGGTGAAGATAAACTCTCTACCTAACCATGAGGGGTCTAGGTACTTAACCAATTCCTCATAAGGAATACAACCTCTAGTGGGGGCCCATATACCTAGGGTAGCCTACAAGACTAAGGAGAATAATAGTATGGGCCTAAATAGTAAAACGGCTTAGCAAGGGTCTATGGTGGGCCTTTAACCACCCATAGAAGCCCATGAGCCTACCTTGTGGCCACTAATGCGGACATCCAACCACAATTGGTCCCTAAGAGGTAGCCTATCTCTAATTGATCATGAATCAAGGCCCAAGGCCCATGAAACATTAAAAATAAGAAATGAGCAGCCATAATTATACCACAAACACTCATGTTGGGCTTCAGAAAGGGCGGCCCAAGGCCTACCTAAAATATGGGTCCAAGGGGAACACACATAACCTAACCCATATATACCACTATAGGCCCATAGGGGAAAGTTTAGGGCCCAACATAAAGGCCACTAATCCCATATATTATGGTGGCCTAGTGGGTAGCCCATTGCTCAAACCACATGGGCAAATGTCATGCTCTTAGTCAAGTAAGTTGGGCCTACAACCCGGCCCAAGTATAAAGTTGATTTGGTGAGAAACCAAGGGCCCATCTACTTGTGTAATTCGGCCCACTAACCCAACATAATAGTATGATAAAAATGGCCCAAGACTTCAATGGACCTATCTGGAAAGCTCCAGCCCAATTGGGCCTAAAGAGTTCAACAACTAGCTACATTCATGGACCTAATTAAATTCAACTGTGGTGGGCCTCAAAAGTGCATTTATTAAGCCCAACATTCAAGGAACTAAAGGTATAAATTATTTTCTCTAAGATCTTCATAATGTGGTGGTCCCCACTCCTCAAAATTTCAGCCCTAGGCTCAACATAATTATAACATGTTGCTGTCCTAAATTTGGGCACTCCATTGGAGTGGACCCAAGGCCTCTAAAATTTTGAAAATTGAGGAAAAAGGCCCCTAATCATGCATACAATGAGAGGAAACGAAAAAAAGTGGCCCACCATCAAAAGAAATATTTTTGAATTATGGTTTTTATCAAGGCATATTGCTGGACCACACAACAGAAAAATCTGAGCGTCCATCCATCTTGGCCCATTCTTTTGGATGCCCAAACGGGGTCATTTGAGGCTGAAATTTTACAAATTTACATTTCCATATGTGGACCACACCCCTACAAAATTTTATAATTTTTAGATATTTTAAAATATTTTAATTAGTTTAAACAAAACAGACTATCCATAAAATCGGATAGACCTGGACGTCCCAACGTGGTGGGACAGTCCGGCCCTTGCCACGGTGTGTACAGGGGTCCATTGGCCCTAAAATTTAGTAGGTGAGTCTTAACATGAGTAGACCACATTTTTACAAAATTTTAGAATTTTTAGACATCTATAAATATTTTAATTCATTTAGATAAATTAATCTGTCCTAAAAATCGGACTGATCTGGACACTATATTATAGTGGGCCAGTCCAGCCACCACTATGGTACGTACAGGTGTCCATTGGCCCCCAAATTTTTTAGGTGGGTCCTACCATGAGTATTTCAACCTACTGTAAATTTTTATAATTTTTAAACACCCATAGGTATTTTAATAAATTTTAGAAATCCAACTGTCCATGGTGGAATGTTGCTGGAACAGTGCAGAACATCCAGACTGTCCACCTCACTTGGACCACACCTTTAGGACCTCTATTAAGGTCAGATGAGGCTGAAATTTGGGAGACATTAAGATGAGATCCCCAACTTTCAGAAAAGTATATTTAATAGGTATGAATAGTCCCCCAAATAGTCCCAAAATCTGGTCCAAAAACAATCAGAAACTGTCCAGAAAATTCTGGACGGCAACATGTACTTAGATAAAATTTATTATATAAGTTAAATAAAAAGGAAAATACATTAATGGAGGATGGTGTGGCATTCCTTAGTGGGCCCCACAAATGTCCATGTCATAATCTAAAGCCAACACACCTTACATGCATCATTAAGGCAACAAGTAGGACACCCAGAATCAAACAATGGGCAGTTTGGGCATCCCACCTTACTGAAATTTCTGGATGTCCTAGGCCCACTAAATGGGCCACACACATCAGAAAATAAAATGAGTTAAAAGAGAGATAGAAGGACAATCCGACCATAGGGAAAGAGCTCCACCACTATTGAGCCCTCCCAAGATCAATAACACCCGTACATCATACATAGATTTACATTTACAACATGGATCTTGCACATGCATGGCCTATAATCAAAATGCATGGTGAGGATGCCATCCCCACCATGGTTATAAGGTCTAGATGACCCAAACATGATATGATATGACCCAAACATAGAGAAAGGCCCCATGCATGGATCATGCATGCATAAGGTAGGCCATTAGGCCACAACCATGGGATTGTGTAGGATCTCCACCATTGATTGGTGGGTCCTACACTTCCCTCATGAAAGAAAGAAAATATCTAGGATACAGAAATCATATTTTTACATCTAGAGGAGCACCCACCTCAAAGATCTCCACCAAAACTCCAACTCTATGCTTCTAAGGCTCCAAACAAGCAAGATTGATAGTTGAGATGAGATTGGGATGGATGGATTGAGGGAAAATGGAGGAGAAGGGGGTTGGAAAAATGGAGAAAATGGGCTGAATTTTTTTTGCCAGAAAGAAAGAAGGAGAGAAGAGAGAGAGAAATGAGAGGGAAAGAGAGGGAAAAATCTTTTTAAGGAAGGTAATCATTAACCTATGGTAATACAAACAATGTTGTTAGGGTAGGTTAGGTATGGGTGGTCTGTGAGGTCTTGGTAGTATGATTTATGGAGATTTAGATGGTGTGTGTAGTGTGTGTTAGAACTTGTGCAAAAGAGGGAGTGTGGGCCACATGCACTACTCCAAGGTGGGCCACATGATTAAAATTAAGGGCCATAAAATGAAATGTACACAACTTATGATCCACACATCGGATGGATGCACAAGACACAACGTTGGAACCACGACAACAATGTGGTCGCAATGGCATAGGTCTCAGCTCCATTCGAGTCGGGTCTACGTGACCGGACTCAAGGATGACCGCAAACACTATTTGAGGGTCGCGAGTCACCGGAATTCGACCGATAGGACCGCGGGACCAAAATGAATGAAATGCATACTTATACATGCACACATGCGAACTTAGGTCGGGTCTCACAGTTAATCTGTAAGGCAAGTATTGGTTTCAATTTTGGTTATCATGAATTCCATTATTAATTACCAATGATATCATGAAATTGACAATTGGATCTCTTAATGATTGTAAGCTGAGATTACACTATACACTCATGGAACTCAATGTTTAGAATTGTTCTAATTAATAGAATAATATTTTGAACTTGGTTATGAAGTTTACTATGAGCTTAATTCCAAGAAAGAAAATTCTACTCACCATTCATGAATCTTAGAATTTTCGCATCTCAACTATTTGTTCACAAGTAGCTCGGGTTTACAGGAATTGTCTGTTATTTCTGAAATTATTTTTCTAATGTTTGCTTGGGACTAGCAAAATGCTAATTGGGGGTTGTGATGAGGGTCAAATATTGTATATTAGACCTCGATTATTACCTGATTTTACCAACATGATAATACTTAACGGACTATTTTAATTGTGTTTTTGTTGTAGGGTGTAATTACGAGCTTGGACTGAAAAAGAGTACTAGAAGCGCAGATTTGACTCTCTGAAGTCACCAAAGCAAAGGACAGACTTTAGAGGACCAACATTGAAGTATTTATATGCCATGGATCTAAGGAAATCAAGCCGTTCTCATTAAAGAGGCCCGAAATTGGTCCAAAATTCAAGATCACTTGGTTATAACCAACCATTCACCTTGAAACTTCATACATGGGATGGAGGCCATAAATTAATCATAGATATTAAATTTTAGCCATTGGATCACTATAGAAGTGGCCCAACGGACAGATTAGCCCCTTAATTACTTAAGTGTGGCCCACCTACAATTTGGATATGCTTCAAAGTTGGTCTCAACCCATTTTAGGAGGTGACAAAACATATGATAGGTGCGGATTTCTTGTTTACATTGCAGTGGACCCCACATGTATAACATGTGCATAGAGCACATGTGCGCTAGCCGTGTACCGGACCGGATGCATTAGTCAAAGTCATTTTGTAACACCCTGAAAATCGGGGGTCGTGTATAAACTCAACTCCCGAGTTCCAGACCGTCACTTATGCAACAAAAATGGTTATGATTCAATGTTGTCTGATTTAAAGCATTCACATGGGTAAAAGTATACCAAAACTGCAATTCATACTTCAGATCCAGTGATAAAAGCAAGCGGAAGACTAAACAATATATATATCACTGTATGGAAAAACAAAATAAATCTCATCTGTCTCCAAAGTATGACTACATCTCTGAGTCTCATATACATATACATAAACAAAAGAATAATGTTCAAAAAGTCCCACTGATGTCCCCTCGATCCAGGTCGCCTACGGGAAGCCGTCGTGATACTGCATATATGAGAATTCATCCTGGTCCTCGTCGATCTCTGGCTCCACCTCCTGGATCTCGGCCTCACCTGCATCTACAACAGGGTCTGGTGGGTGTTGCAAACACCATCCCGTAACGTGGGAATGAGTGATCAACTCAGTGGAATCATAGAGCAAAGATTAGCATGTTCACAATTTAATCACGCGATAATAGTAAAGCAGTAAATCAGACAATCCTAATACTATTGTTAATGCAAGATGATATGACGTGATGTATGCCCTCACCGACGATCACCCTCATGCGGCAACATCTTACGACCGCGGCATGCCACACTCCCTAGAGTGCTCCACATCTTCCAGGCACATGCAATGCTATGGTGATATGATTTCCAAGTTGTTATTAGTCCATTCAAACAGCAGGATTGGAAAACTAAGGTACTTCCCTTGTATCAATCCCAACACAGATCCTGTCTAGGGTCATCACTCCTAGTAATTTCATACGATGTATATTTCGTAGGTCACTGCAAGGGCTGCCAGGGCTGTTGCTCGCACTCGTTGCACCGCTCCCCCATCACCTTATCAATACAGGCCTACCGTACTCTACTGCAACGGAAGGGTCGTCGCCTCCCGTGGACTCAGAATACGCTCGCGGTCACTACAAAGGGCTCGTCGCCTGATCAGTGTAGGCCGACAGCTAGAATATAGTGTCCCATACCACCATAATCTGCTCACGAGTCTAGGTGCTCACTGGTCATTACGGGGAGGTTTGTGGCCCCAGCGTAGGCCGACAGCTCGACCACGGTGTCCCATACCACCATGCCCGGCTCATGAGTCTTCGTGGATCAAGGTACCATGGTTAACAGGGTTTACAATGGTAAGTTCAGTACCCTAGGTTCAAGCAGTTATGACTCATACAAGGTGAACATACATCGGCCAGTCGGGTTACTTGACGGGCTCGACTAGCGCGATCGCATCTCAAGTCGAACGACATGAAGTGCGTAAAACACTTCGCGTGGCCTAACCACTGCCGCCAACTCTAAACACGAATCACGTTCATCGACGCGTCGTTCGTGGCTATGACCAGTCAGCCACGAATTCGCTCGGTTACCGACTGCCTGGACTAAGTCTAGTCCCACACACCTATGAAATCACA
The DNA here is from genome assembly GCA_037074715.1 of Magnolia kwangsiensis. Taxonomy (NCBI): domain Eukaryota; kingdom Viridiplantae; phylum Streptophyta; class Magnoliopsida; order Magnoliales; family Magnoliaceae; genus Magnolia; species Magnolia kwangsiensis. The sequence continues at coordinate 26,789,609 of CM073586.1, forward strand.
TTAGCACTATATGCAAAGGTATTGGAATTGAAATACATCATGTGAGCATGTTAACACATGTTATAACATTCAACTTAAGCAAATCTTCAAGGCATACTTTCCATGCATGTAATGCAATCATGCATAAGGTCAACATGTAGGAAATCATTTAGGTCAGCATATTAATCAAGAAATCAATGTCAAACTACTACATAACATCATTTAATTCAATACATACTAATACAAGCATTTATACAAACACACACACTACACACTTAAGTCTACATATAGTATGTCGACCCAAAGTGCGCAACTAGGCGAATCTCTTCGCCAAACTGATTATGCAAACATTCCTAACTCCCTAATGCGGCAACAAACCATGTCAATCACGTCAGCAAAATATGCACGTAGACCGTACTTCTTACAAATGACTAAAATGCCCTAAATCTCATATTCTTCGTTAATTTACGAAACAGGAAACGGAGAGCATGTTGTACATGTCAAACGGCGATGCTGTCGATAATCTACTATTAAACGTCATTGAAAGCGTTGTAAACCGTCAATCAAAGCGTCTAAAATTCTCACCTAGTGTCTTACGGTTGCGGGATTTTGAACGGAGCGTGTACGCTTCGTCTATGGCAGTAGGAGAACCTGATTTATGGAATACGTTAGCTAACATACTATGAATCTAGATAAACCCTAAATCAGCAAGTTTTAGGGTTATTTTATACCTGAAAAAGGGGAGAAATCACCAGCCAGGTGATTGGAAAGAAGTGCTGAAGCAGCAGCTGTCGGTGGCTCGGAAGCGGGAAAAATCCCTTCTTCTCTTTCTCTCAAACTCTCTCTCCTTTTCTCTAGGGTTTGCAATTTTCGGATGGGAAGGAGAAATGAGGGTTTCAACCCCTTTTATAAGCTTAAAAACATCGGAAATAGGCTCCGGGACGAAGTTTACTTGGTGCCTATCCATTTCGGGGCTGTTTCGGTCAAAAAACTGCTTTCTGGTGGTCCCCTGGTCGATTGCGATCAGACTTAAGCTCATGCGTACCAGATGTAGCTCGTATTAAGTTTTCAGTCTGGCAGGGCTCGCAGATCGCACGTGGCGGACCAGTTTCAGTTCAGCGGTCACCGCACGTAGATCAGGGCTGAAAGTCTCATGATAATAAATAGAAATTTTTCCTGATCCGAGGGTGTAATCTGGATGAATTCTGACAGTCAGAACGCTTAATACTGACGCGTCAAGTCATGTGCCAGATTTGAATTTGAAATTCCAAATCCGTCCCTATTCGCAGTCGCTTCAGTCCGAGTTCAACGAAATAGTCTGTGATTATCGGTTTGACTTGATTTTCGAGATGATTGTCAAGTCCAGCTGGGCGGTTCTATCGGTCTAAGATAGGAGGTATCGGACCTTTGACGCGCGGTCTAAATCCAATACAAAAGTTCAATGTGGTCCAGAGGACAAACCCGCTTAGAGTTTGATCCAAGGTTATAGAGTGTTGTAGAGTTGTTTGTCCTACTCGATTTGGGTCTTGTAGAACGTATTTAAAGTGATCAGGGACTATTTTCCAGCTACTCTAGCGTTGCGCTAGCTAACTTACACTTATTTTCCAAAGGAATTAGTCCTACGTGATTTCTTTGGCTATGGAATTGGGTTCTAAGCGATTTTTCAGGTGTTTTAGTTGACCCATTGCCTAAGGACGTCTAATCCCAGATTAGCCAAAATCTGGGATGTTACACGTTTTGACCGACCGTCTTCAGTAAAATGGAAGTTTCCATTTTTGTTTTTAAAATAGCGTTCGCACAGGGGACGCTTGGTTCGCAGTTGTGGGCCCCACCCATTGTCCAAAAGGGTGATCCACACCGTCCATTCGTTCCCTGGGGCAGCCACAACCCATGCCTAGCTGACAGAATTTGAAGAAGTGAAGTTTTTGGGGATCTTAGTTATTCAAACACAAACAGATGGCAGAGTAGAAAATCATGTGGGCCGCATCAACGGACAACCAAAACCATTCATGTCCGACTGGTTTTTCAAGAGCAATCCAACGGATGGCTTAGATTCTTCAAAATAATGACGAAGTGGGCCCCACCAATGTAACAGTGTGATTAGTGCACGATCCCTGTTTTCGCGTTTGACCGCTGCCCTTTTTTGCGGAAGTTGTACGACCATGATGATCATTGTAGGGACGATTTGGACCGTCCATCCTGTAGGCCAACCAAAATCCTTCTAAGGGACATTGATTTTACGGACAACATGCAAGGAAAATGGGAGCAGATCCAGAGTCGAGGAGAGTTTGGAAAAGATAGAAGAAAGAGAAAAAAAAGAGAAGAAAGAGAGAGAGAGAGAGAGAGAGAGAGAGAGAGAGAGAGAGAGAGAGAGAGAGAGAGAGAGAGAGGAAGAAAGAAGGGAGAAGGATGTCTTTCTTTATTCAATTTTATTTTTCCTTCTTTTTATTTGAATTTATGGATTGCTAATTTTTTAGCTAGGGCTGAGATGAAGCCCCTAATTTGAATGACTCTTGTTTATTATCGAATTCATCTTTATTTAATTGATTTGTTTCTTTCTCTAGTGTGCTTAACTGAAATTTATATACTTCTTCATTCTATGAGTTTAACCAAAGTCTAGATGTGGATATTGTTTGGAATCTTATTCTAAGTGCTTATGTCTGACCATGAACAAGTTTCTTATAGGGAAAGAAATAGGAATCTACATCTCTTCATGCTTAACCATGGATGAAAAGATGTGTTCCTTATGCTTTAAGGGATTATACATTTTGCGTGCCCGACCGCGGACATAGAGTGTGCTTTATTTATTAAATTTATATCAATCTGAATTAGGGTGAATCAACAGGTGCAACAAGGGTTAGGATAATTAGGGGTGGATTCAAAAGTCCTAGTATTCTCCTTAATTGAATTTTTCTTATTGCTCTCGGTTATTTTTCATAGATTTGTGTTAGTAGTTCGCTAAACTATTTGTTAGATTAGTTAAGAAGAATCATAAATTTTGAATTGTGACAACCAGTCCTCGTAGGAACAATCTCATAATGCATACCATATCTACATCTGATTCGTATACTTGTGAATTTAAAATCATTTAAATCAAGTTGGTTTACATAAAACATCACAACCACAACCCATTGTTAGTGTAAACCATGATTCAATATGCATGTCAACCACGATGCGACTTTCGAGCCATGGTTGTCATACACAATGGACGGTGGTTCCCAATCACGAACCCATTAAATGACAACTACAATCATAGCAACATGATAACCACGAACCCATTAACATGATAACCACGATCTAACCTCTATCATAAAATGACCGTTTCCCCTTACCTGGAATGTTCTGGGAAAAGGATAATGACCGTTCCCCATACAGGGAATGTAATGTAATGGATTTACCAATGGAAAACGACTGTTTCCCTAGACCCGGGGGGGGGGGGGGGGGGGGGGGGGGGGGGGGGGGGGGAGGGTGGTGTGTGGTATCTATTTATCGGACCTTTTTGTAGACACTTTCTATGGATCATGAAGATCAAACTAGATATGGTGAGGGCTTTCATTTTCAAGTGAAGAGAGCTTACCATAGGGCACACCTTGGTTAAAGTCATCTCAACCTTCCACAGTGATAAACAAGACCCTTCGTAGATGACAACCATGATCCTTCATGTTCTCAAAACACGACCCAAACAAATGATGGTTGTTCACAGTTTTTATTTATTTTGGTTTTCAGGTAAAATTAATTGTGGTTGTTATGATATATGGATCGTGGTTGTCAAAGTTACATGGGTTGTGGGGTCTGTTGTTATGGGTCATGGTTTTCATGTGTTATGGATTGTTGTTGTTGTATTATACGGATCGTTGTTGTCATGTTACAAAATAATGAGTTCTTTTATATAGCTTTCACGTCAACCTGGAACCCAGAAGAAGCCAAGTTACATTAACCTGGAATCCTAAAGAAGGCATTACATACCAAGTCCGCCAACTCTGAGTAGATGCTCATCGACAAAATATCAAGTTCTTTTGTAGGGCTTTTACATCAACCTGGAACTCAGAAAAGCTGAGACAGAAGGATTCAGATTATAGGGTCGTGCTCAGACAGAGACAAGCCCTATGATCTTGCTCGAGACACGATATATGGGTCGTGACTGTCATTGTATATGGATCGTGGTTGTAATGTTGTATATGTCGTGGTTGTAATGTTGTATATGTCGTGGTTGTCATTGTATATGGATTTTGAATGTAATGATATATGAGTCGTGGTTGTTGTGTTATAAAAATTGTGGTTGATGTTGAAATTGCAGTAAGGACTGCTTTAGTTGAAGTGGGAATATGCCAATATGTCCTAGAGAGGGGGTGAATAGTACTTTTTAAATATTTTATAATTATTTAAAATCTTATCACTCCAATCCTTAGTAAATATGCATGCACCGGGATTTTCTTCAGAGTAACTCTAATGACTTCCAAGCCAAATAGAGGATCCAATCATAAAACTAATTTAAGGATAAACAAGATGCAAACACATTTTATGATGGATGTGACTGTGTATGAGATGTGATCAAATATAAAAGCATTTAAGAAAATCACATAAACAATGGAAGACAATAGCAATCTCAAACACAGTCATTTTTATAGTGGCTCGACTACTTGTCTACTCCACTTCCGGCAGACGCACTCAACCCTTGAGTGTATCGGATCTCGCTAAAGGATGTTTCACAACTGGTTCACCTCAAACCAAAAGTTTTAAATCAGGTTCACCTCTAACCGGTACAACCTACACTTAGGCTGACACAACGTATCTACACGACACTATTTATGCTCCCATGAGCAAGGGTTAACTCATAGCACCCGACATTTAGGCCACACCGGCCAAGGACCTACACAAAGACCTTAAGAGTTTATGTTCTCCACAAAGTAAGGGTCAACACTGAGTAACAATACATGGCAACGGGTTAGGTTAAGGTTATAATGAAATCCTACTCTATTAAATATTTTCCTATATAGGAGAGAACGATTCCAATCATCTGTGCATTTAAGGCATCTTAGCTTAATGATTTTCCATTAAGGTGGTAGTTGAAGGATCCTTGAATGCGGAAGTTCATTCCCCAATCCACTCTATTGGATGTCAATGATGAGGGTGGATTGGAGGATGAACTCCCATGAGAGAAAAGGCTTAGGATATATGATCCAGGGTTAAACACACAAAAGCACTCTCGATGTTCTCTATCAAATAACCAAGGACAAGTTCTCATTAAACAGGCAAAAAACTTCCAACAAATATAAAACGGTCACATTTTTTACAGAGTTCGATATCATCGACCAGGGTCGATATCATTGAGCGTATACTCTCGATAGCATCGACTGATCACTCGATGACACGAACTCAAATATCAAACGCTTTTGAAACCTTTTGCCAGTTGGTCGAGAAAATCGAACACGCATCAATATCATCAGATTTCAAATTCTGATTTCATTGACACTAGGTTCGATTCCTCGACATTTGAAATGTGAGAGACTTGCCTTTGAAGATTTTCAGGAAAATGATATGATCGAGCATCACTTGATATCATTGGAATTTGAATATTGATGATATCCAGGGCAGCGTCGATTCATCGATAATTCTAAGGAATTTTCCTTCGAAACTTGCTAGACAATTTGTGTCCATATTCGATAACATCGACCATGCCTCGATATGATCGATATTTGAATATCAATTTTATCGAGTGACCCTTGATCCAAGAAAAAACATCATGAAAATCTTGCTAGATAGATTTGTGTCCCAGACCGATATTATCGAAGGGTTTCTGTTATCATTAATATTTGAATTTTGAGGATATCGAGGAGCTCTTCGATATATCAAAGATTACATGATTTGCCTTAGTAGAACTTAGACATAACAGACCTGATGTCAATTTTATCGAGTCAACTCGATGGACTTGAGATTCAAATTTCGATGATATCGAACCCTCTATCAATTCATTGACAATTCCATCCAGATATCTTTGTAGTTGCTAAACATCTTATGTCCTCATTTCAATAATATCGAGTGAGCTTCAAAGACATCGATAATAGGGTTCGATATCATCGAACCACTTGTCGATAAATCAATAAAGGCAGAAAACTTAGAGATTTTTCTGAGTTTGAAAAAAGTTTTCTAACTATAATCCCTTAGGGTGTTCTAACCAATTTTAAGGGATTTAATTATATGGTGTTTTGGGACATGGGATGTGAGGCTCAAGATTTACCTGTGACGAGTTCGGGCACACATCTAGTTGAGACAGACACTTGATCAATTTTCTTATGGGGCTCTTCCATCTAGCTGACTCAACGCTCAGGCTAATTGACAAACCAGGACACTTTCAATCTCCCCCTTTGTCAATTACGTGACAAAACACCAAAACACCCTAGAACTACGTCTAGATTAACACCCTAAATTGTGTGTACATGAATTCTACACAATTTTACAAAGTTTCTCTAGTTTGCACATACATACATTCAATAGTTGCTCCCCCTAACAGCAATCTCCCCTTGTCTCCTTGCAGCTGCTCCCCCTAACACTTGCACCACCATCCACAAATAGATACACACAATTTTTCTTCGGGCTGTGGATTTGTTCTCCCCCTTTTTATCAGTCATTGGCAAGAAATAACATAACAATTGATATTGACAGAAGTTAAAGCATACGGGAGAACCTAAATGCTGGACATAAGCAGAGTAGAGGGATGTAAAAGATCCATCTTAAGACAGAAAACATGTATGCTTATTAGAACAATAGAGAGCAGTAAAAGAAGCAGATAATATGGAAATAAAGAGCAAGCATTACACGCATCATATTCCATTTTTGATATGAACCATTGAACACTGGGGATCGCTAAATATGGCAGTAAGGAGATATGAGATAGCCATGGCCTAAAATAACATTCAGCCCATACATGGGCACCCAAAATAAAAAAATAAAATAACCACAAGTATTAAGCCCATCTATGGGCATATCAACAAAAAAAAAAGTCAGACTTTGTAGGTTAGTAATGTATCACATACACTCATGGGATCATAGGGCATTCAAAAAGATACCAATGCCCATACATTGATATAAGAGAAGAGTGTATGTGATAGATCCCGGATGTCAGCACTAAGGTGGAGGAGTGGAGGAAGATGGGGCTGTGTCGTCGCGACGACAGGTGAGCAGGTCGACCAATTACTATACGGACTATTGCACCCCATTCACCAGCCGTTCCAGGACATTGAATTGTGCATTTGTTGACTCCTTCAGCTGAATGACATCTCGATGTATCGCGCCAATCCGATCCTGACGTAGCTTGAACCTCTTTGCATGTCCAGGGTCAGATGGGGGTGGAGCCTGTTGAGATGCAAGAGGGTCACCCTCAGCCATTTCAGTGCCTTCTGTTGGAACACCACGTTCACCTTCTTCTTGAATTCCTTCCTCCGATTGATCTTTTAGAAACTTGTGAAACTTCAAGTCCATCCTTCTAATATTGTTCTTGTTGAAGTATTGGAGGGGAAGTTCCAGATCGTTTGTTGTGGGAAGACCAATCGTATTGCACACATTTTGAATAATCCACGAATAGGGCAATTGGACATCCCTAGACGTATGGATCGCATATACCAGATGGTGTACAATCAAAGTCGGGAGGCAAATTTTTATCCCCGTGGCTACTGAATAGAATATCATGGCCATGAACCTGGTGAGATTGGCACAATTTGTACCATGAGGGTATACGTTGGAGGCGAAGATGCCATGTAGAACACGATACCGGGGTTCCATGAACTTTGCTTTTAGCGTATTCCCTTGGTACTAGGGAATATCATGACCATGACAAAGGAATTTAGTAACCATGGACCGGGTTTCAACATTTTCAAGGTCCATTTCAAGGAGACCGACGGGTGACAGTGTTAGCTCAAGGATGTTTGCAACCACGACAGGGGTAATCTCTACATCATCACCATCAACAAAAACCGTGATGGACGGAGGATTAGACACTAGCGAATGACAAGAGGCAAAGAAATTGTAGGTCCATTCATAGTGACAAAGACCCCCAAAATTGAGTAGAGGCAGCCATCTAATTTTGGCTAATGGAGGTTCCAAATTATAGGGTTGTAGGCATTCCCTGTCGACCCTTCTTTCAAAAACTAACTTTTTCCTAGTGTATTTTGCTAGCACCGGATTCACCTTGGCAGGAGGAGGGGCCAATATTTTAGATTGGGACCCGCCACGTGAAGTTTTTCGTGTTTGATGGCGAGTGGGAGTCTCATGTTCAGTAGCTCTTGCCCATTCCCTTGGTGCAAGAACTTTTTGTTGGAGGATCACGAAGATTCTCTAGGGCCGGATGATTTCCCTTTGTCCTTCCCCTTTTTTTAATACTCTTAGAAAGGGATTCGAAGAGATTTGAGATAAAGGGGCAGTGTTTCTTTTGAAAATCAGGAAATACCCTAAAAAGAGCTATTACCCAATTTGAGGAACGTCTGAAACCCACCGATGAACCTCCAGTTGAAGGGGACGAGTAGGGAAAGAAAAAAAATACTGTTTAGAAGAAAAATGTGATTTTTCCCGCTCGACCGCCTTTTATTGGGCTGCAATCTTCAATATCTTTAGATGATATCGATGGACCCCATTCGATGTCATCAAGCCTGTCTTCGATAACATTCTCGATTATGTGACTTCTCAGATTCTAAAGAGGCATCGATGATATCGATCCTTGGTCGATTTAACCGATAGTCCACATGATTTATCGACAAATATCTCGAAAGTGTATATTTTTCATTTATCAATATATCGACAATCTTCTATGTATACTAAAGTATCTCTTTATATCAACCAGCATATTCAACAAAAAATTTGTTCAAGCATTGTACAAATCAAAATTATAAACATCAAGATGTTTATATACAAAAAGATTGAGATGAGATACCTCAGATGTATCATTAGGAGTTCTGCAAAATTGCATCATTTCAGCAGCTATCCAGATCTAGATGCATAACCTGGACTTATTTTTCCATGCTCAATATTTCTAGGCATGTGAATCAATTTTTTCTTTGCCTTTAATGACATAGTAGTGGTTATTTGTGCGATATTCCTTCATCACTGATTTTCCTGATAGGTTAAGGATTTTACATTCCTGTTTGTTGAATGTAACCACATGCTCATTATCACATATTTGAGAAATTCTCAGTAGATTATGCGTTAATCCTTTTATATAAAAGGCATTCTCATTTTTAAGGGAATTTATTCCTTTAATAGTTCCCGGTCCAATTACCTTAGCAGTGCTTCTGTCTCCATAGGTGACTATCCCATCATTTGGATCTGAGTAGTTTGAAAGGAGAGATTCATCACCTATGATATGTCTTGATCAACCACTAACCAGGTACCACTTAGTATCATTGCTTGTTATATGATTTGAGTGAGTAATAAGACAATTTTTCTTTTCTTTCACTACCCATTTTGATACAAGAGTTTTATCTATGGTAGTTTTAGTTTCTTTAATCAAGTTGGGCAACTAAATCATGTTTCCATGTGTTTCAAATTCATTAGGTTTCTTGTTTAATTCAGTCACTTGATTTAATAAGTCCTTCATTCTGTCAATCATTCTGAGTGGTGATGGATGTATATTTCCTCTAACCATATTCCTAGGAGGACACCTGACATTTTATTTTCTGGTTGGTCTAATTTTCTCAACATACTTTTGACCAGAGTTGGGTTGTGTCCTCTCAGAAAATACGCATTCAAACTTATAATGTTTGGAATCACCACACGAATGACAAACAGGAGTAAGCTTAGTTTTACTTCCTAAAGCAGTAGATTTTTCAGCTATTGGTGTTGTATTTTCAGATTTTATTTTAAACTTGTCATACCCTAGGCCACTTTTGTCTTTTCCAGGTCTTTCCATCCCTAGGAGTCTTTCTAGTTTTTCACTACTCTGGGAGAATTTGTAACTTAGTTTAATTGACTTTCTGGATTGTTCTATATTAGACTTAAGTGTGTGGTTCTCATTCTTTAAATGCTCAATTTCTTCTTCTAATAGGTCAACCTATTTAGTAAGTTTTGATGACTCAAATTTTAAAAATTGATTGATCCGATCTAACCTATCATTTTCTGAGTGGTATTGCTGTAGATCATTAAGTATATGTGTATTGATTTCCAACATTTTATCTACATCTTTTTGTAGCAATTTATTTTTGTTTTTAGTTACTCCAAATTTTTTAAGAATATTGATGCTATGAATGTAGGGTTGATTGTAGGCATCCTGTAGTTTATCCTGTTCTACTTCTTCTTTCTCAGTTCCCTCATTATCTGATGAAAATAATTCAATGGCTTGTGATTCTTCATCGTTCTTAGTTTCGATGAGAATGATTGGAGCAGTAGAGACCATAAGAATTTTTATGGATTTTTGGTCTCCATCACTCTCTGAGTCGCTGCATTCTGAGTTTGACTCTTCCGTATCATCCCATGTAGCTGCCATTGCTTTTCCTTTGGTTTTTCTATTTGGACAATCAGTAGATAGATGTCCAAACTTTTGACAGGTATAACATTGTGGTTCTTTGGACATTTTACTAGATTTACCTGTGAAATGTTTATTGTTCATCTGTCTTCCTTTAAATGGATGACCACGATTTTTCTGAGAATTTTCTGAACCGTTATGCCATCAGAGCCACTTCCTTATCTTCATTTTCTCTTTCACTTTCAATGTCCTCAGTTGTTATATTCTTTGAGGTTTTGAGGACAGTAGTTTTGGATTTGGGAGTTTGTTTGAAGTATAATTCAAATCTCTATAGGGAACCTACTAGTTCTTCTACTTTCATTTCATCTATATTTCTACACTCTTCAATGGTAGTTACTTTAGGATTAAACCGTTCCGGTAATTATCTTAGTATTTTACTATAGATTTTTGGGATTGAAACTTTCTCACCTAATCCACCTATGGAGTTACAAATGATGTTCAGTTTCATGAAAAACTCCATGAAGGTCTCATACTCTTCCATTCTGAGACTTTCAAACTATGATGTTAGGAGTTACAATTTGGATCTCTTCACAGTGCTTATTCCTTCATGGGTTGTTTCCAACAAATCTCATGCTTCTTTGGTTGTCTCACACATACTGATTTGATTGAAAATATCTTGGGACACAACATAGTAGATAGCATTCATAGCTTTGGCTTCAGATGTTTATTTTTCTTTATCGAATATTGTCCACATTTCTTAGGATTTTGGTTTGGTGATAGTTGTGCCATTTTCAAGTACTATTTGTTCGGTTGGTGGCACGTATCCTCTTTCGACAATGTCCCAAACATCATTATCCAAAGATCTCAGAAAGTAATGCATTCTAGCCTTCCAGTATACATAATTTGATCCATCAAACACTGTAGGTCTAGTGACAGATGAGCCCTCTCCTTTGGCCATATTACTAACTTTAGTCAAGATCACTCTTTAGGCGGTAAAGCCCTTAAGAGAGACCTGCTTTGATACCAATTGAAATAGTGATAATGACCGCTTTAGTTGAAGTGGGAATATGCAAATATGTCCTAGAGAGGGCTGATAGGACTTTTTAAATATTTTATGGTTACTTAAAATCCTATCACTCTAATCCTGAGTAAATATGCATGTACTAGGATTTTCTTCAGAGTAACTCTAATGGCTTCCAATCCAAATAGAGGATCCAATCATAAAACTAATTTAAGGATAAACAAGATGCAAACACAGTTTATGATGGATGTGACTGTGTGTGAGATGCGATCAAATATGAAAGCATTTAAGAAAATCACATAAGCAATGGAAGACAATAATAATCTCAAACACAATCATTTTTATAGTTGTTCGACTACTTGTCTACTCCACTTCCGGCGGACGCACTCAACCCTTGAGTGTACCGGATCTCACTAAAGGAGGTTTCACAGCTAGTTCACCTCAAACCAAAAGTTTTAAATCATGTTCAACTCTAACCAGTATAACCTACACTTAGGCTGAAATAACATGTCTACACAACACTGTTTATGCTCCCATGAGCAAGGGTCAACACATAGCACCAGACATTTAGGCCACATCAGCCAAGGACCTACACAAGGACTTAAGAGTTTATGCTCTCCACAGAGCAAGGGTTAACATAAAGTACCCCCACATACACTCCCGCCAGATGCCTCCCATGAGGACATGAAAGGGGTGAGAAACACCTTAGACTCAATCCTACAAAAGGAATGATCAAAAGGGTCCTTTGGACTCTAATGACTTACAGATAAGTAGATGAGACCCATTTAGAAAGTTGTCGAAGATCTTCTCCTTTAATGATGAAGAATCTTCTGTTTTCTTGAACCACAACTCAGAAGATGTACCAATACATGGCGACGAGTTAGGTCAAGGTTATAATGGAATCTTACTCTATTAAATATTTTCCTATAAGGAAGATAGAGTGATTCCAGTCATCCATACATTCAAGGTATCCTAGCTTAATGATTTTCCATTATGGTAGTAGCTATAGGATCCTTGAATGCGGAAGTTCATTCCCTAATCCACTCTATTGAATGTCAATGATGAGGGTGGATTGGAAAATGAACTCCTATGAGAGAAAAGGCTTAGGATATATGATCTAGGGTTAAACACACAAAAGCACTCTCTATTTTCTCTATTAAACAACCAAGGAAAAACTCTCATTAAATAGGTAAAAAGGTTCTAACGGATATAAAACGGTCACATTTTTGAAAGAGTTCGATATCATCGACTAGTGTCGATATCATCGAGCGTATACTCTTGATAGCATCGACTAATCACTCAATGACACAAACTCAAATGTCAAACGCTTTTGAAACCTTTTGCCAGCTGGTCGAGGAAATCGAACACGCGTCGATGTCATCGAATTTCGAACTCCGATTTCATTGACACTAGGTTCGATTCCTCGACATTTGAAAATGTGAGAGACTTACCTTTGAGGATTTTCAGGAAAATGATATGATCGAGCATCACTCGATATCATCGAAATTTGAATATCAATGATATCGAGGGCAGCGTCGATTCATCTATAATTCTAAGGAATTTTCCTTCGAAGCTTGTTGGATAGTTTGTGTCCTTATTCGATGACATCGACCATGCCTGGATATGATCAATATTTGAATATTGATTTTATCGAGTGACCCTTAATCTAAGAAAAAACATCCTGAAAATCTTACTGGATAGATTTGTGTCCCAGATCACTATTATCGAAGGGCTTCCGATATCATCGATATTTGAATTCCGAAGATATTGAGGAGCTCTTTGATATATCGAAGATTACATGATTTGCCTTAGTAAAACTTGGACACAATAGACCTGATGTCGATTTTATCGAGTCTACTCAATGGCCTCGAGATTCAAATTTCGATGATATCGAACCCTCTATCGATACATCGATAATTCCATCTAGATATCTTTGTGGTTGTTGGACATCTAATGTCCTAATTTCGATAATATCGAGTGAGCTTTGAGGACATCGACAATAGGGTTCGATATCATCCAACCACTTGTCGATATATCGACAAAGGCAAAAAACTTAGAGATTTTTTTGAGTTTGAAAAAAGTTTTCTTACCATAATCCCTTAGGGTGTTCTAACTAATTTTAAGGGATTTAATTACCTGGTGTTTTGGGACATGGGATGTGAGGCTCAAGATTTACCTGTGACGAGTTCAGGCACACATCCAGTTGAGGCAGAAGCTTGATCAACCTTCCTATGGGGCTCTTCCGTCTAGCTAACTCAACGCTCACGCTAATTGTCAAACCAGGGCACTTTCAGATGTATTATATGGCTTGTGGTTGACGTGAAGCATTGATCGTAGTTGTCTTTCGATATGGGTTCGTGGTTGTCATGTTATATGGGTCATGATTGTCATGATGATTGGGTCATGGGTGACATTTTAAATGCGTCATGGTTGTCATGTTTGTAATTGATCCTTGTTGACAACCATGGCACTGAGTGAAAGCATGTCCCATTAACATGACAACCATGGATAGTATATCATGAAAACCACAACCTATTGTTATATACACTATTTCCATATTTGGGTCATGGTTCAAATGCATGAAGTCTCGTAATTATCATCCACATTTGGGTCGTGATTAACATAATACATGGGTCGTGACTACCATTGTATATGGGTCATGGTTGTAAGGTTGTATAGTCGTGGTTGTCATGATACGTGGACCCTGAGTGATATGATATATGGGTCGTTGTTGTTGTGTTATATGGGTCGTGGTATACGTGAATCATTGGTTGTATTTAATATGGGTCGTGTTGTCATGTTAAATTTGTCATGGTTTACAATTGTAATGGATCATGGTTTTCATCCATGTTGGATCCTATTCGACAACCACGACCGTATGAGGAACACAACCCATGCAACATGGAAACCGCGATCCATATGTCATGAGAACCATGACCCATTGTTAAGTTCTACATCCATCGTGGATGACAACCATGACCCATATAACTTGCAGAGTCTTGCGCACCACAATCACGATCAGGGCAACATAACAACCGCGATCCATATAACATGGCAACTACAACCCATATAACATTACAATCATGACAAGATAACATGAAAACATCGACCCTTATAACATTACAACCATGACCTATATAATTGAAATGGCCAAGCTATATGTCCTAGAGGGGGGGGGGGGGGGGGGGGGGGGGGGGGGGTGAATAGGACTATGTCAAATTAAAATTAAATACAACGGATTAAAATGAAGAAATAGCCTTACAAATTAAATCAATTCACAATGCTGAAATTAAATCAATCCCAATGAACAAGCATTGAGAGGTTGATACAAATTCAGTTCTAAGGACAACCTTACACCATAATCAACAAGGGCTTATGGTAGGATAACCTTATTTCTAGAACGTCTTTTGAATCAAGAACTCAATCTGAATAGATGAAGATAAATAGCAAGGAATAAATTGTAATCTTAAGAATTGATTATTCTAGGGACAACCATCCACCATAAAAATAACAGGGCAACCTTACTGGAATAATTACTGAAATTGAAGCACAGATTGATAAAAGTATAGGAAGAGATAAAATGCTGAAATAAATCTCGAGATTATTACGACATTCCCCACACTTGCTTGAAATGTAAATAGTTACAACATTCACATCCATATGTACATTCCACACAACTGAATGATGAAAGATAAAGAATTACGAATGCATTCAATCCACAAGACAAGGAGTTATAGTGGTTCGCCTGTGTGTACACCAATTGTTTTACAACAGCCACGCAGAATGCTACTCCACTCCTAATATCCACACATAGGGATATTAGCGTTCACTATCAAAATAGGTTTCACAGGTTCACTTAAAACCTTCACAATTGTGTCTTTTAACTTGGGCTTACACAATCCAAAAACCCACACTATTTTGAGTTTTCTGGCTCTCCTCAGATAACCAATAAATGGAATTTTTCTGGAAAATTCCAAACAAAAACTAGAAGAATGAAAATTTTACAGAATTATAAAATACCTAGATTTCTCCTTTGTAGCAACCCGGAAGAACCAATTGGAGTAGATGTTCGGATATGAAAGTTCAATGTCCAATACTCACTTTATAATGGTTCTAAGTTCTAATTGATTTTAAATTAAAACAGACAGGGCTAGCTCTATTTGATTTCAATTCCTAGAAGAAGGAAAATAATATTTTCTCTTTTTAAATCAGATTGGAATAATGAATTAAATCAAATAGAAAAAAGCTAACAAAAGGAAATATAATTATGTACAATATAGCTTAAGAATAGACACAAACTTATCTCAGAGTGGAGCTTTGAATTCACTTAATTTTCAATGAAAAACTTTGAAATTCATGTGCTATTTATGCTGCAGAATTCGTCTTCGACTGGTCCTAGGGTCACCACGACTAGTTGAAGAAGAAACAGATTTTTGAATTTTCGGACGCGATCGGATAAAACGGTTGCACGACTGGTCGAAGGACGTCCACGACTGGTCGTGATCCTCACACGACTAGTCGTGTGACCCTTGATTTAGTTGCTGGAGTTGGAATCGTGGTTTCACGACTGGTCAAAGGTTGAATCGTGAGCATCCCACGACTAGTCGTGTGACCCTTGATTTAGTTGCTGGAGTTGGAATCGTGGTTTCACGACTGGTCAAAGGTCGAATCGTGAGCATCCCACGACTAGTCGAGCAGAATCCAGGACTAGTCATAGCCGAATAGAAAAATTTGATAATTTGCAATAAAACTTCGACTGGTCTTGAAATTTCTAGGATTGGTCGAACTAGTGCTAGGACTAGTTAAACAAGGTCCAGGACTAGTCTTAGAACAAACAAAAATCACTTGTAGAAGAAATATGAATTATGTATCCAATGTGACCTACTCTAAAGGTCAACTTATGGTCAATCGAACCTCAACAAGGACATTGAACCTTCATTAGCTTAGACGTTGAACTTTATGAAGCTTGAGTTCTTCTTAATGTAGCTTGAACACTTCACAAGCTTTGAAGTCACCATCAGTATGAGTTGTGCTTAGTTCCCAATCTTATGCTAGAGTCTTGACCTTGAATATACGAACTTTGAGTCTTGAACTTGAACTCTTCGTGAATATCATCAAAATTGTAGCTTGAACTAGCTTGAGGAGTTCATCGTTGTGTCTCGAAGTATAGCTGTGATGTCTCGAACATATACAACAAGATACAAGACACATATAGAGGTTTTGACACATAAAATTTGACAACCAAAGAGGGTTCAAACCATAACACTTACAATCTCCTCCTTTGTCAAATTCGTGACAAAACACACTCCTATAGTTCATTGCACAAAATATAATAATAGAAGCATCAATAAAGAATCATGCACTGGTTGTCATTGACATGAGATAACCATGCATAATGTATCTGGAAGCTTACAAACTCCCCCTGAGTAGTACACCTACCAATCATCATATTCATCATCAATCATCATATTCATCATATCATTAATCATTAAGCACTTCTCCCCCTTTTTGTCAAAAATATGACAAAGGAAAAAATCAAAAGCAAGATAATTAATAGAGGAGTCAGAATATCATAAAACATTATCAAGTCAAGTCAAAGAACTCAGTCACACAACCAAAGAGAAAAAAAAGTCATATAGTTATTACAAACCAAAGAGTAAAATCGTCAATCTGAGCCAGAAGAAGGAGCAGGTATGGTTGGATCAATTTGATGAAGGCCTTTTTGTAGGCGCCTAAAATACTTGCGCATACTTTTGAATTGGGCATTTTTTCCAACATGCATCTGTTCTAACTTTTCCTCTAATGCACTTAGACGTGTATCCAAATCAGATGGCTCATAGTCAGGATCATTCCCAGAGTCAGAATCAATTTCATTAAAAATATCGTCCATATTGATATCATCTGGAGGAGGAACATCACCCTCTTCATCATTCCCAGCTTCAGTAGCAGCTCTACCTGCACCAATATCAACTTGTCCTCAAGCCAAATCCAATTGCATTTTGTTTATATTGGAGTTGTTGAATATAAGGTGTTGGATAGGAGCCTCTCCAACAGGCATAGCTACCAACATGTGGGTTGCTAGCACATTCATTAGATACGCAAATGGGATATCACTATGACCCGGATGAATACGGAATTGAATAATAGAGTAACAAATCAAAGAGGGCAAACATATATTGACACCAGTAACAATGGAGTACAAAATATAAACCATGAGCATAGTCAACTCATTCTTGTTACCAGAACGGGGATATAAATTAGAAGTGAAGATACGATACAAGACTCTATATCTGGGCAACAAATACCTGGTTGCGAGGGCATTCCCAGTACGATTCCATGGTGCATCCATGTTACATAAAGCTCTAGTAAAAATACATTTTTCAGATTCAGTTACTTTTTCAGCTAAAATGCTAGGATGAATACCTTCATCATTTACTGAAATATCCATAAGGCCCGAGATTAAGTGTCGATCAATGGAAAAAGGCCCTTCTCTTGTAGCAATAGAGAATGTTAGTTGTTCAGTAGAAAATTCATTAATACACGCAACCATGCCTGCGCTATGGACTGGTATGCCGACCCGCCCCAGGGTAAAATATTTTCCCAACCTACAGATTGAAGGAGAGGAAAAAGATTGAAATGAGCGATATGGTTGAAACCAACGGCCTTTTCTACAATCACATTTCACATACGTAAATCCTGAACATACGATGGATCATCTTCAGGAGCCTTAAGATGGCGTCTAGTGATCACATTCGATCTAGAAGAAGAAGCACCTCTAGGATTCTTCTTTTTAACTCTAGGGTCCATTTTTTTGAAGAAATATAAGGAATTTCAAGAGAATGAAGATGGGTTTTTCTAGAATCAGCAAAGGAGGAAGCAAACCCAAAAATCTTGAAGAAAAAGATGAAATAGACACCAATAATCAAGAAATTGAAGAGAAAAGACAATGAATCTACAAGAAAAGCAAGCAAAATGCTCTAACCTGAAGGAATCGAACATAGGGGTTCGACTAGTCGAAGCTTGGCTCGTTGGAGAGGAGAGTTAGAATGAAGAGGATGAAGGACTTTTCCCAAATATACACATCAGCGCGCTACACGACTGGTCGTGGGTTGTCGTCTACCGGTCGTGGCACGACTGGTCGAGTACGTCCTCAACTGGTCGTGTACCATAAAAAATGCACTTTTTCATCAAAATTAGAAATAAAAATTATTAATATATTAGTATATATACACTATACTACTGAGATGCATAATAAATCATTTTAAATTGCACATACCAAGATCAAATTTCAATTTGTTAAACCTGCTTTTGTTGAGCAGTTTAGTGAATATATCAGCAAGTTGAGTTTCAGTGGGTATGTATTCTAAGTATATTACTTTTTCTTCCACTAACTCATGAATATAGTGAAATCTAATGTCAATGTGCTTAGTACGTGAATGCTGGATTGGGTTTTTTGAAATATTTATCGCACTGGAGTTATCACAGTATAGAACCATTGAATCCTGTGCGATACCATAATCACTCGACATTCGTTTCATCCAAACCAGCTGTGTACATGCATTTTCAGCTGCAATGTATTCAGCCTCAGCAGTTGAGAGTGATATGGAACTTTTCTTCTTGCTAAACCAAGAAACCAAGCAGTTTCCAATGTAAAAACAATCACCACTGGTTGATTTTCTGTCATCGATATTACCAGCCCAATCAGCATCTGAATGCCCAGCCAATTGAACACTAGTATCATAAGGATACCAAAGACCCAAATTAACTGAACTTGCAACATATCAAATAATTCGCTTAACAGTAGTTAAGTGAGATTCTTTAGGATTAGACTGATATCTAGTGCAAATTCCAACACTTAAAGCAATACCAGGTCTACTTGCAGTTAGGTAAAGCAAATTACCAATCATGCTACGATACAACTTAGGATCTACATCTTTACCTGTAGAGTCTTTTGAAAGTCTTAGAGTTGTACTCATAGGAGTATTAAAATTCTTACCTTTCTCAAATCCGAACCTCTTAATTAAGTTCAAAGCATACTTGGTTTGAGAAAAAAAAATTTCATCAGGTTGTTGTTTTACTTGCAACCCTAGGAAATAATTTAATTCCCCAACCATGCTCATTTCGAATTCAGATTTCATTAGATCTGCAAACTCAACAGTCATGTTAGTACAAGTTGATCCATAAATTATATCATCAACATAGATTTGAACCATTAGAATATCATCGTTATGTTTCTTAATAAAGAGTGTCTTATCGATACTGCCCATTTGAAAATTGTGACTCAGTAAAAACTTTGTCAACTTTTCGTACCATACCCTGGGAGCTTGTTTCAAACCATAGAGAGCTTTTTTAAGGTGGTATACATGATTAGTAAACTTAGGGTCTTCAAACCCTGTAGGTTGTTCAACATATACCTTTTCATGTAAATCGCCATTCAAAAAGGCACTCTTTACATCCATTTGAAAATTTTTAAACTTTCTAAAACATGCAATGGATATAAAAAGTCTGATAGAATCAAGACGGGCTACAGGGACAAAGGTTTCATCGTAATCGATGCCTTCAATTTGTGTGTACACCTGTACAACTAGTCTTGCTTTATTTCGAATAATAATTCCAAGTTCATCAGACTTATTTTTAAAAATTCACTTTGTTCCGATTATGTGTTTATCTTTAGTTCTAGGAACAAGATACCAGACATCATTACAAACAAATTGATTAAGTTTTTCCTGCATCGTAACTATCCAGTTTTCATCAGAAAGTGTTTCTTTTACGTTTACCTATTCAATCTAGGATGTAAAACATACGTAATTACATATGTCTTCAATTTGTCTACGAGTGCACACACCAATGAGAGGGTTTCCAAGAATTTGAGTAGTTGGATGATCTTTAACAGTCCTTAATTCAGAATTAATTTCACTTGATGAAGTACTTGGTTTTTTAACTATAAGAACTTCATCATTGTCTGAACTAGGGGCAGGTGTATTCAAGTGATCATCAATGACTACATTAATTGATTCTTGAATCACACCGGTCCTGTTATTCAATACACGATAAGCACGACTGTTTAAAGAGTATCCTAAAAAGGTCCCTTCGTCACTTTTAGTGTCGAGCTTTCCCAAGTTTTCATGGTCACGCAAAATATAGCACTTACTGCCAAAAATATGAAAGTATTTGACAGTAGGCTTTTTGTCAAACCACATTTCATAAGCTATTTTATTATTAGATTTACAAGTATAAACACGGTTAATAATGTAGTAGGCAGTATTTACTACTTCAGCCCATAGATTTCTAGGGAGCTTCATGCTATTCAACATAACATTTTCCATTTCTTGAAGCACTCTATTTTTTCTTTCCACAATACCATTTTGTAAAATTCGTGTGATATTCCCTGTTCGCTACAAAATTTCTCAAAACCGCTAATTTCAAATTCGGATCCATGATCACTACGGATCTTACTGACTTGAGAATATTTTTCAGTTTGGATTTATTTGATGATCTTTTTCACTTCATCAAGGGTTTCTGATTTGTCTCTTAAAAATGAAACCCAAGTGTATCTTGTATAATCATCTACGATAACCAAAATGTATTTTTTGCCACCTCGACTTTCCGTTCTTGTTAGTCATATAAGATCCATATGGAGAAGCTCGAGTGGTGTTGATGTAGCATTGGAGTTCACTTTTTTGTGAGAGCTCCTAGTTTGTTTACCGTACTGGCATTTGCCACATATTTTGTCTATCTTTTGTAACTTAGGTAGACCTTTAATTAGTTCTCCTTTGCTCAATCTGTATAAATTCAGTAATGCACATGTCTAAGGCGTTTATGTCATAATTCTGTCTCATTAGTATAGACCATGTAGCACTTTTGGTTAGATGAGCTACCATCACTTACTATATAGTAGTTTTCAGAAGTTCTGCGACTAGTTAATATTACAGAACCCTTTCTGTTTATGATCTCACAACCTTGATTGGAAAATTTCACACTATGGTTGTTATCGCATATTTGAGATATGCTTAACAGGTTGTGTTTTAGCCCCTCAACATATAAAACATCATTAAATAAAGGAAGTTTGTAAAGTTGAACTGTACCTTTGCCAATAATTTTGCAGTTACTTTCATCACCAAATGTGACAGACCCATCAGACATATCTTTAAGATCAGTTAATAAAGCTTTGTCTCCTGTCATATATTTGGAGCATCCACTATCTAGGTACCACTTTGAATGGCTTGTTGCTTTAAAAGCAGTGTGAGCAACCAAGCAGGCACCTTTAGGAACCCATTTCAGAATTATTTTGGGTTTAGGAGTATAGTTGGTCTTCTTTTGATTGTAGTTGTAAGTATGACCTATTAAGTTAGATTTTAAGAGCTCCTTAAGTAAATCAATTATCTTTTCAGCTAGAGGATTTTTGATCTGATTTTTGAAATTGACATAGCTGCTTTTAGGTTTTTGAAAAGTTTTTGTATTTTTAGAAAATCCTCGATAAGTATTTTTCTGTTTTGAGTTTGAGGCTTCTTCTTTCACAAATTTGAGAGGAGTATCCTTCTGTTTGGGAGGTATATTTTTATCATAGCCCAACCCGGATCGATCGCCACATTTTCTTGATCCGGATAATAATTTTTTTAATTTTGGATCACCTTGGGCATATCTCCATATGTCCTTCAAACTCAGAAGAGAAGATACTTCATTCTTAAGTTTCTCATTTTTAGATTTCAAATCTTCTATTAGGGAAGTTTTGAATTCCAAATCACATTTTTATTTTTCAAGACAATCTGAAATTTGAGATTTTTCTAAAACAAGAGTCTTAAAACATTCTTTGAGTTTAGAAAACTTTTCTTTTTGAAGTTTAAGTTTGACAGTAATTTTACAACTTTCCTTATATAAGGCATTATAAGCATCTTGAAGATCTTCTTCATTTTCATGATCACTATGCATATTTTCTTCACTAGTTGAATCATCGTGATCTGAGAATGTGAACTTGGCTAGAGTCATAAGGGCTTTTACATCATTGCCCGACTTGATTTCAGAATCTTCTGATTCAGAAGAGGCTTCAGAATCAGATGATTCGTCCCATGTAGCCAACATACCCTTCTTCTTAGGTTTATCCTTTTTAGAACATTTGTTTGCTAAATGCCCATATTCTTGGCAATTGTAATATTGACTATCTTTCAAAGATTTTTAAGTTCTAGACTTTGGTTTAGATCGTTTCTTTTCGTTTATCTTTTGAAAATCAACAATTTTCTTACTTTTAAAAATCTTGTAAAACTTTTTAGCCAAAAGCGCCATATCATTTTCTGAATTTTCTAAATTTGAGTTTTCTTGAGAAATACCTTTAGAAGATGTTAAAGCAATAAATTTACCTTTAGGAGCTTTAAAGTTCAATTCATAGGTCTGTAAAGAACCAACTAGTTCTTTTACCCTTATGTTATTCGTATCACGAAGTTCCTGGATCGCGGTTACTTTAGAGTTGAACCGTTCAGGAAGTGAGCGTAATATCTTTGCACGCACTTTGCTCTCTGAGATTTTATCGCCAAGACCCCACACTGAGTTTACTATGTTATTCAGTCTAGTGTAAAAGTCCTTAAACATTTCATTTTCCTCCATATGAATTTTTTCAAATTTAGTTATGAGGAGTTGGACTTTAGACTTCTTAACAATAGATGTACCCTCGTGTGTCATTTCTAATATATCCCAGGCTTCCTTTGCAGTATCACAAGATATGATTCTTTTGAACTCATCCGGTGATAGTGCGCAAGTGATAGCATTTAGTGCTTTAGCATTGACACTATTCTCACTTTTCTGAAGTGTAGTCCATGAGAAATAAGGAGATACTCTGATTATTTTTGAACCGTCGGTTCTAGTTACTTCAGTGGTAGGGGGTTTTCATTCGATCACTGTGGCTTACCACACACTCTCATCCAATGATTTGAGGAAGATCCTCATTCTGGCTTTCCAATAGGCATAGTTGGAGCCATCAAATGGTGGAGGCCTAGTGACTGAGGGGCTATCAAAATTTGACATCTTTTTATACAGCTTAGATCGTTAGCTCAGGAAATAAATCCAAATAAAAGCAATAAGAATGAGCTATTAGGCTCTGATACCACTTGAAATGGCTAAGTTATATGTCCCAGAGGGGAGGGTGAATAGGAATATGCCAAATTAAAATTAAATACAGTGGATTAAAATGAAGAAATAGCCTTACAAATTAAATCAATTCACAATGCTGAAATTAAATCAATCCCAATGAACAAGCATTGAGAGGTTGATACAAATTCAGTTCTAAGGACAACCTTACACCATAATCAACAAGGGCTTATGGTAGGACAACCTTATTTCTAGAACGTCTTTTGAATCAAGAACTCAATCTGAATAGATGAAGATAAATAGCAAGGAATAAATTGTAATCTTAAGAATTGATTATTCTAGGGACAACCATGCACCATAAAAATGGTAGGGAAACCTTACTAGAATAATTACTGAAATTGAAGCACAGATTGATAAAAGTATAGGAAGAGATAAAATGCTGAAATAAATCTCTAGATTATTACGACATTCCCCACACTTGCTTGAAATGTAAATAGTTACAACATTCACATCCATATGTACATTCCACATAACTGAATGATGAAAGATAAAGAATTAGGAATGCATTCAATCCACAAGACAAGGAGTTATAGTGGTTCGCCTGTGTGTACACCAACTGTTTTACAATAGCCACACAGAATGCTACTCCACTCCTAATATCCACACATAGGGATATTAGCGTTCACTATCAAAATGGGTTTCACAGGTTCACCTAAAACCTTCACAATTATGTCTTTTAACTTGGGCTTACACAATCCAAAAACCCACACTATTCTGAGTTTTCTGTCTCTCCTCAGATAACCAACAAATGGATTTTTTCTGGCGAGTTCCAAACAAAAACCAAAAGAATGAAAATTTTACAGAATTGTAAAATACCTGGATTTTTCCTTTGTAGCAGCCCGGAAGAACCAATTGGAGTAGATGCTAGGATATGAAAGTTCAATGTCCAATACTCACTTTATAATGGTTCTAAGTTCTAATTGATTTTAAATTAAAACAGACAGGGCTAGTTCTATTTGATTTCAATTCCCAAAAGAAGGAAAACAATATTTCCTCTTTTCAAATTAGATTAGAATAATGAATTAAATCAAATAGAAAAAAGCTAACAAAAGGAAATAGAATTATGCACAATATAACTGAAGAATAGACATAAACTTATCTCAGAGTGGAGCTTTGAATTCACTTAATTTTCAATGAAAAACTTTGAAATTCGTATGCTATTTATAGCTGAAGAAATTTGTCTTCGACTGGTCCTAGGGTCACCACGACTAGTCGAAGAAGAAACAGATTTTTAAATTTTCGGACGCGATCGGATAAAACAGTTGCATGACTGGTCGTGAGCAGTCCATGACTGGTCGAAGGACATCCACAACTGGTCGTGACCCTCACACGACTAGTTGTGTTACCCTTGATTTAGTTACTGGAGTTGGAATCGTGGTATCACGACTGGTCAAAAGTCGAATCATGAGCATCTCACGACTAGTCGAGCAGACTCTAGGACTAGTCGTTGCCGAATAGAAAAATATGATAATTTGCAACAAAACTTCGACTGGACTTGGAATTTCTAGGATTGGTCGAACTAGTGCTAGGCCTAGTCGAACAAGGTCTAGGACTAGTCTTAGAACAGACAAAATCACTTGTAGAAAAAATATGAATTATGTATCCAAAGTGACCTACTCTAAAGTCAACCTATGGTCAATCGAACAAGGACATTGAACCTTCATTAGCTTAGACGTTGAACTTTACGAAGCTTGATTTCTTCTTGATGTAGCTTGAACACTTCACAAGCTTTGAAGTCACCATCAGTATGAGTTGTGCTTAGTTCCCAATCTTATGCTAGAGTCTTGACCTTGAATATACGAAGTTTTACGAACTTTGAGTCTTGAACTTGAACTCTTCGTGAATATCATCAAAATTGTAGCTTGAACTAGCTTGAAGAGTTCATCGTTGTGTCTCGAAGTATAACTGTGATGTCCCGAACATATACAACAAGATACAAGACACATATAGAGGTTTTGACACATAAAATTTGACAACCAAAGAGGGTTCAAACCATAGCACTTACTATAACACAGTAACTGCCAAAAGAGAAGCTCAGTGATGCATAAGACTCTGCAAGTTTCTTCCACTTAAGTTTACAATATAACAAGAAAACTTAGCCCTTATAACCACTTTAACGGGTCGTGGTTGCCATGACATAGATATCATAGTTGCCATGATATATTGATTGTGGTTTCCATGACGTATGGATCGTCTCTCTTAGGGTTGTGGTTGTCAACAACGATCCAACATGGATGACAACCACGATTTATTACATATATGAACCATGAAGATATTAACATGACAACAACGACCAATATTAATATGACCAATGATCCAGTTGTTCTTTTTCCAAATCTCTCAAACTCTACTCTCACGGTAATAATTAATTCACTGACAAACATGTTCTCCACATGTTAATAACTACGACACATATATATACATGGGATTTTTGATATTTATGTATGTCATGTCCTAACTTTGATGGGTAGATTTCCATACACTTTAACGAGAACAAATCAAAATATGTGGATGAGCAGATTTTCATACACTTCTAACTCATAACATAATTTCTCAATCACACCTCTCTATAAATACGACGACGGATAGAAAACTCTCCTCCCCTTCAGAGAGAGGGAGAGTAACCTTGCTGTGTTATTCATGGTGCTTCATCCTCAGCCGTTCGTGGGATCGATGCGTTGACTATTGAATGACCAGCGTGTTGAATGACTAGAGAAATATCATGAGTTCTTTTTCAACCTGCATTCTAATATGGTCATGGATTGTTAATCAATATTAAGAATATCTTTCAAAATCTAACATGATCGTAATTATACTACATAGTTGATCACTGATGTAACCAACAAAGGGTTGTGGTTATTACGAGCTCTAATGGATTGTGGTTGTCATGCTACACGGTTCGTTGTTGTTATCTATGCTAGGTTGAGGTCGATAGTCGAGACCGACCACCCACCATGTGATCCACGATCCACTGTTCCTGTCAACCACAATCCATTAGGCAAGCCAACGATGATTAAAACCACGATCGTGGTTGTCATGCTATAGAGATCATTGTTGTTCTCTACACTGAGTTGTGGTTCACATCCATGACCCAACGTTCGTCCTATTCATGGCCTGTTTGTTGATCCATCCGTGCAGGTCAATCCGATCCTATAAACTTAAATTTACCCATACCGGTGCATGAAGAAAATGGAGATATTCCTAGATCATTGAATACTGTCTTCACCCCATTTGATGCTTTTGTCAATTCAGATCATCAAGGATATCTGGAATTTATGGATGATCCAAACGACATATTTGTCGAGCAAGTGTTCAAGGATAAAGGTCGATTACAATATTGTCTATGTAAATATGCGATGCGCCGCAAGTTCCAAGTGTGAAAGACACAATGCATTGCGATTTCAACGGATGAGTTCCAAGTGACCGCATTGGAAATGACCGATGTAGTGAGTCTAAGAGAAATTAAGTGTACGTGCAGTGAGTTTGGAAAAATTTTGCTGCCTTATGTTCATGTGATAGTGGCCTGTGATAAGTATCAGCTTAATATGTACAAATACTGCTCTCCATTCTACTTCAATGAAATATATTATAAAACATACCAAGTGTCAGTTTACCCAGTGCTTGACCAGACACAATGGAACATTTCAGAGGAAGTGAAGGTTTTATGTGAGAATATGAAGCCTCCAAAAATAAGAAGATCCGCTCGAAGATCGAAAAAGCTTCAAATTACATCCCAAGGAGAAGATACGACAACACCCAAATGCACTAGATGCAAACGAATAGGTCACAATCAGCATCGATGCACTTTTGTCCCTGCTGGCTGAACCCGAGGCTGATAATGACTTAATATGTTAGTTTATTTTTTTATTGTTCGTGATAATGTAATTTGAACTATAATATATATACTTGTTGATTCATGAACCTTGGTGCATTTTAACCACGATCCAATGTGGATGATAACCACGAATTCTTGTACATTTGAACCATGACCCATAGAGGAAATGGTGAGCTTAACAATGGATCATGGCACTCATGATAGGTGGACCATGGTTGTCATGTTGTATGGGTCATGTTTCTAATAAGATTATGGTTGTTTGCGATGATCCAACATGGACGGCAACCACAAACCATTATAACTGCGAACCACGATCAATTTAATATGACAACCACAACCCACCATTACTTCACGTATATCCCGACCAAAATAAGATGACAATAATGACCTATGTATCAATCCATTTCACGGTCCATGTATTATGACAACCAAGACCTATCCAATGATAGTCACGACCCATGTTTCATGTCAACCACAACCCATTGTGGATGATAATCATGGGCCTTTATGCATCTGAGCCACAAACAGAAAGATGGAAATAGTGTACATAACAATAGGTTGTGGTTTTCATGATATAATGATTGTGGTTGTAAATGGGTAGTGCAAAAAATCAGTATAAGAAATTAAGATCTTACCATATCAAATGACAACTACAATCAATGTTTCACATCAACTACGAACCATATTATATGAGAACCACGATTGGTATAAGAAGACAACCACGACCCTCTGATACTTACATTCAGGATCCAAATTTCATCACAACCAAGACATATACAACATTACAATAATGACCCATATCAAATGATACCACAACCTATGAAACTTTGATCAATAGTGGGTCGTGATTGTCTCTTGCATTGTGTCGTGGTTATGATGAATAATGGATTGTTGTTATTAAATGAGAACAACGACCCATATTTCATGACAATCACGACCCATTATTCATGAGAACCATGACCCGTCATATTCACGACCAATCTGCCATGCAAACCATGACCAAACCTCACTGGGTGCCCATTGAAGAGAATTGTTCATGGTAGGACAGGTACGACCTATCTAACATGACAAATACATCCCATATTACATTACAAACCATGACCCATATAACTTAAAAATCATGATCCATTGTAAGACAGTCACGACGGATTTGACATGACAACTACGACCATAATCACATTTACAGTTAGAAGAAGATCTCTCTTTAGCCAGAAACCAGCGATGAAGAAAAACTCGGTAGAGGATAACTTGTTTTAGCCCAAACAAAAACTCTATTGAGAAGGTTAGGATTAATCAAGACATACTCGCAAGTGTTTTTCAGTAGAGCTCCCTGGGTCCCGTTGAAGAGACTATTCTTCTTATTGTGTTGTGATTATGGTCTTGGATGTCATGTTACAGTGATCATGGTTATCATGTTGTATAGGAAGTATTTAAGCTTAGTGGCGGTGATTTTGAAGAAACGCAAGAGCTGCGAAAGACATGATAGAAGGAGATGGAAGGAGCTAACGTTTTTTTGCTAACTGAGTGGCCGTTGAAATTGTCGAGTTGGGGGAGTTTGAAAATTATCTTCAGAATTTCTTGTGGAGGTCGTTGAGCTTCAGGAAGATCGTAAACGTCGCTGAGGAAAGAGAAGGGATCACGAATAAAGGAAGAATGCGATAGGGGCTCTATGGTTTCTTCGAATATCTCCTCGATTATTTTGAATGAAAGAGTAAATAAATACATGAATGTGGATTGACTTGTGAAAGTATCACCAAAGTACCATTGTAACCACATCGCTCTCTGGTTGTTGGTCCCTGGATCTTCGCTTCTTTAGGAAAGCAAAAGAAGAAGAAGAAGAAGGTCTTTCAAAGGTAAATAAATGCGACACTTGCCCCTTTCGAAGCTCGTGGTGCTTGTGATCGGTGCTCTGTGGGCCCCACCATGATATATGTGCTTCGTCTATGCGGTTCATCCACTTTTAAATATCATTTTATGGCTTGACCTGAAAAATGAGAGTGATATAAATCTCAGGTGGACCACACTGCAGGAAAATTATAATGATTGGATGTCCACCATTAAAATCCTCCTAAGGTCCACTGTGATTGGATTATCACTCATTTTTGGACTCCTACCATAAAATGATCTAGAGAAAAATATGGACGGCATGGATGAAACACATATGTAGTGGTGGGGCCCATAGAGTGCCAAGCACCAGCCATTGGCCGGTGTCTTGGGGAGTAGCTGATCCGTCCATTTATCAGGGGTTACAGCAGCTGGTTACTTTAACTTCACTCCAGGACCATACAATCCCTGAACCAAGGTCAGGGACATTTTCATCCAAAACAATCTCTAAAATCTGTCAGAAGGCCCTTCTAAGGATATATGGAGTGTCATAGATTTCTAGGTAATTTGTCCAAACTTTGAAGCGAGTACGGTCAATTTCCCTTTTTTTTTTTCTTCATTGTTATAGTTTTATCTTTCTTGTTCTGTTTTTCTCCTTAGCATGGCATGTTGGCCATGACAAGTTCGTTTATTAGAGCATGTTATGTGTTTTGGTGTTAGTAATATGAAGTTATTATATATGTTTCTTAGATTTTCATGTTGGATTCTCTTTTCCCTCATTGATTATTAATCGTTAGGATTATATTAACTGCAATATAAAGAATAAGAAAGATGGTCATCTACCTGACTCTAGTAAACCCTCAGAAAGAGGCACTTATTTTTAATCTCTTAATAATGATTTTCTTTTTAAGTACTTTTATAGCCCTTTCTCGCCTAAATACACAAGAGGTGGCAATGGCTAGAGGGTGGGCCTCGACCCAGCCCACATGGATACTTAAGACCCTACTTTTGAATCTTATCCCATGTCTGGCGCAAGCCTAGTTCAGCTGGCCCAATCCTGAGTTCAAAAAATGGTTGGCAGTCCCAGCTTAGCCTGGAATTGATAAAATCCTTATTTTCCACCTAGATGTTTCAAATTTATCTATTGATCAAGTGGGCAACACATGTAAAAAAAAAAAAACCCTTAAATGAATCAAAATTATACATTCAAGAATGGATGGGTTGCTTAATCAAGGATTAGAATGGCATTTGTTGGAGCAAAGACAGATATGAATCGGGTTAGGTTGGGCTGGCTGGGACAGGTAGGGCTAAAATGACTTGAGAAATTAGGATTGAAAATTGATTGCACCATGTTTGTTAGACCTAAGCCTAGCATGCGGTGATGCAGGACATGAAATTTAAATATGATGTGCTAGATTTCAGGCTTAAGATCACGTTAGTTTAGAAACAATTACACAAATTTTATATTCCACATAAAAGTCCAAACCATTTAATTAAGGGAAATCTGTGCAGGTCTGGCCTATACATGTTAGGGCTGGATCTATTAAAATTATGAATCAAACGATGCTTAAAGATAAGCAGTAATCATCCACACATGCACAACAATCAGTCCCTAATCCAAGGGATTCACCAATCTCAATTCAAGGAATCTTAGGGTGAAAAAAGGTGTAAATAAATTAGGACTAATGCACACTAAGGCTAGGGTTTGGAAAATAGGAATGAAAATAGAAAAATCAGAGAAAAACCTGACTCAGAGAAAGCTCCTGCGTGTAGATGGTGACACGGGGCCGATGCACTTGCGCGGGTGGTTTGGTTGCACGTGTGATGGAGGCCCGTCTCCTCAAAGTGACACTTATGCCTTGGTCGGCCAAGGGAGACCTCTAATCCCTCCAAGTTTGATGATGACCCGACGTAAGGTCGAGGCGTAGTGCTCTATTGAAATTTCAACCCTCCTATAGGTCCAAATTCTAGAAACTGACTATAGGGGGATGAATAGCTGCAAAAGCTGAGAAATTTAAAGTAATAATGATGATAGAAGATGAGATACATGGATGGGAGAGGGTAGGGACGAATGGGGATAGATGTGGCTTCACACCACGTAGTTGGCACTTTGAAAAGGGAGGGCTTCGCACCCACTTTTGAATTCTTCCACAACTCACTAAGAGAGCAGAAAAATATAGCAAGAATTTTTATTAAGCTTCAATGAATCCAAAAGAACTACAAGGGATGCCTATTTATAGGAAAAACCTTATATCCCAAAAACTCGCACCATGTGTGCAACCTATTACTTGGCGATGAAGTAAAAATCAAATAAAGAAATTTAAAGCATTTACGATGTCCTAAATAATAACAATAAGAAAAACCTAAATATGAAATCAATCTGATGAGTGGGCCACGATCATGAGATCCCATGATGGGCTTTTCTTGACTATCGAGCTCACCCTTTTGAACAAAAACTTCATCTTCTAGCGAGTAGGCCCTTCCTGGACGTCGTCATCAATCCATATCTACGGTGGGGCCCTCCTTCTTCTGGCGTACGAGTGCAGGGGGTGGAGTGAGTGCACGTGTGGACAGCGTGGACGGGATGTCCCTATCATGCGACCAAACTAGTTATTCCAAAACTGAGTTGGTGCAGTTATTCCAAAGCATGCGGCGAAACTAGTTATTCCAAAAAAAGAAAAAGTTGAGTTGGATTCGTCGAACTACCCAAGTAATTACAATCATACATGAGAGATATGTAAATTAAAACTAAACTAAATCGTCCAAATGGTCAATCCACTTTAGATAGATGTGAACCATGCATGCAAGACATAAATTAAACATTTAAAACATAGGTTCTACTCTAGATAGATCATAAACCATCACAAAATGGCGAAAGCATGTTTTAGTTGTCAGATTTATGGATGCCTAATGAATTATACTTATATTTAATTTCAATTTTAGAATAGTATATTATCTTTGAAATGGAGTTATAAAATGTTCCATATTGTACAAAACTGAATTGAGCTATTATTTTTAGTTCCACTCTTTTTCTTAGGCATAATCAAACATTTTCTTGTACCCAAACAAGCCCTGAGTTTGATAAAAATGTTGATTTAGTAATCTAATATGACAAGCTATCACTACACCAAAATCTTCATTTTGGAACGGTTAGGATTTTGGTTCAGGAACGACCTAAACCGTTCCTAATCTAAAATGGTCTTTCACTGTACCAAACGTTAAAATAAAAAAATACCCATGAGATTCTCTCTCTATTTCAACTCCCATCCACTTTTCCTCTCTCAAGATCTCGTAGCTCCTCTCTCCCTCCCTCTCTCTCCCTCTATCCTTCTCATTCCTACAACCCACACATCCCATCTCTATCTCGTAGCTCCTCTCTCCCTCCCTCTCTCTCCCTCTATCCTTCTCATTCCTACAACTCACACATCCCATCTCTCTCAGTCCCTCTCTGGCTGTGCAACTATCTTCCCCGTGGCTATGCAATCATGACTTGTATCGTGAAAATCCTCTAGTGAAATAGTGAAACAGAGGGTTTGTTCCCCAAATCACATAGGGTTTCTTCCTGAAATCCAAATCTGGTAACAACCTCCCCCAAACCCTAATGCCCCAATATTCCCAACCCCATCTTTGCCCTCTCTAGAAACTGCCTCAACCTCCAAAACTGCAATTGGTAGTTCATTGTTTCTATTCGGTAATGGACTAGAAATCTATCTTATACTAATTAGTTTTGCAAAAGTTTGATGGTTTGGGTTTTTATCCTCCACTTGATTAGTGAGTTGACTTGGAGGTAATATATTGAGGTTTGTTTGAAATTTCATTGCAGAAATCTCTTAAGCTTTTTAATGTTTGGTGTTATTTCATTGATTTCTCTCAAATTCCTTTTTTCTTCTAACCATCAAGGTCCCAAATGCTGCAACGACCCTCTTGTGTTTGACAAAATGCAGAACCAAGCTTGATTCCTTAGAAATGTACATAAATTGTCTCTGTGAAGAGGAGAAGATTGAAGAGGCCTCATACATGTTTTCAGAATTGAAGAAGGTTCAATCTCTACTGAATCTTATGGTCTGGAATGTGGTCTTGC
This sequence comes from Magnolia kwangsiensis, assembly GCA_037074715.1. Classification (NCBI taxonomy): domain Eukaryota; kingdom Viridiplantae; phylum Streptophyta; class Magnoliopsida; order Magnoliales; family Magnoliaceae; genus Magnolia; species Magnolia kwangsiensis. The sequence continues at coordinate 26,822,937 of CM073586.1, forward strand.
CAACTTTTCTTCTGGCTAGACAAATTAATCTAGTGTGGGAATTGTATCGTAAGATGATGGAGTCTGGTGTTGCAGGCAATCTTGAGATCGTTGGTTGTCTGATTCAGGGGTTCTACAAGGAGAAGTTATTGGAGGGTTACGAGCTTCTTTAGGAGGATTTGCTGATTGATCTTTTAAGGAGCGAACATTTGTTAAAATGTTATGTGTACAAGACCCAAGCTTTCTATCTGGTAGGATTTTCTTATTGATCTTTTGGACTCAAACATGCAAAAAGGTTATTTCAAAAGATGGTTGAAGCTTCTTTCTCTAGCTGTCCACCTTTTTTTTATAAGCTGTCACCTAGCCAAGCTAAAACAGCCTAGTTTTGAGGCCAAAATCTCTAACTATGGGTCAAAACCTCAATTCAAGAGCTGTCAAGTTGGGTAGACCAGAAGGGTTAGTGGTGATTGTGTGAAAAATTAGTATTTGGTAATTAGTTTTAATATAGTTTTATGAAGTAATGTGTTTAATTGCAGCACATTAGGCTAAGTAATCATGAAATTTCATGATACCAATTTGAACTACAACAAAGTAAGATTTTCTATCTAAATTCCTCAGAAGAGAACACTACTTTCAGATCTGGTTCGATTTGTCAGGTGGGACCCATTGTAAAACTTCTCTAACCAATATGTAATTTGTAAGTAATTTTTAAGTGCTTGCTTATCAACATTACAATGGGGCAGAGTATTAGTCTCTTTCTCTTCCTTTTTTTTCTTGCTTTGGTCTATTTAGCCACATCATGTACGGTGGTGCTATGATTCTCTAATAATGGCATATGGGATGATATGACATCGATGTAGGAAACAGGGCTCATGATATGTTGATAATGGCAGAAGAAATCTTGGCTACTCTGGCACACTACAACAAAATGGGTCATTCCCGGCAGTCAAAACCACCAGTAAAGGTCCAAAAAACTGCCGGTAAAGATTTTACTAGCTGTTAGGCAACAGTCGACAAAGGCTCAGTCGGTAAAGGTTTTACCAGCAGCCAACACCTCTTACTAGCGGTTTTGCGGGCGGCCAGAAAAATGGGAAAAGGCTATGGATAAATCTGTAGCCATAGATATTGGATTTGATCCGTAGCCATAAAACATAAATAATAATGAATATTATAGGAAATCTGCTATCCAAACTATTGAACCTCTTTTCATTCTACTTCTTGTTGCATTTATGAATGGTTTGTTTTTGTTTTGTTTTGTTTTGTTTTTTCATGTTGCTAGTGATTTCTCAAGTGTACAAAGGTGGCCATTAATGTGAGAAAGAAGTGCAATAATAATATTTGGAAGCATTTGAAAGCTAAAGGTCACTAGATTCACCAGTCAATCCTCTTCTGTTATCCCAACATGGCATGCACAAGTGTGAGATCTAGACCATCCTTAGATTCCTCGGCCCTTTTCCAAGCAGCCTAAGAAGAAAACGAAAAAAAATAAATTAAAAAAGTAAGGAAAAACAGAATTAGAAAAAGAAGAAGAAGCTGATTAAGAAAAATGTGAAACAAGAAACAATCTGGAGGGGATGCAATGATATAGATCAGATCAACATATGTAAATGTGTGCAAACAAAGAGCTAAAAGAAAAAAAAAAAAGAAGAAACGAAAAAGAATATGAATCTATCTACGAAAATTGCAGTTAATGGGCTAGTTTTACATAGATTTAGATGCAATTTCCTGTTGAAAAAAATATTGGTGTTATAAGTAACTCACTATCATCAATTTGTCAATTAAAACTGAAAGATAACTTCAAATGATCAAACACCAAAATAGTACTTTGATTGCTCTTTATTTCATAGTAACAAGAAGATAACATCTGCAGGGATACAAAATCAAATCAAAGAATATAGAGAAGAAATGATCGAATTCCAAAACAAATTCCCAACGTGCCAAATCACTAGACAGCATCAATTCTCCAACCATGTACGAGAACAAAAATCCTCAAAAAAGTAGAAAAGCTGTCCAAAAAAAGAAAATCAAGATGATGAAAACAAGATTCAGCAGAACATTCTACTGGGGAAAAAAACTAGTGGACATTCAAAACCATATGAAAATAAATAAATAAATAAAATTACTAAATCAAAAGTCTAGATTACAACACTGGGATGACCTTATTCGAAGAAAGGAGAACTTACCAGTTTTAACTTTGCCAAAAATCAAGTAATATCTCCACCTAATCCGATCTTAAATTGTGACTTGTCTTTCTATCGAACTCGAAAGTGGACCTTTGTGATTTCAATTTCTATTTTATAGTTTGTTGAGAAACTAAAGAAAAAGATTAAAAATGAAAACCCACCAGGGAAGGGAGGTATGCTTTTGGCAGAGAAAGAGATGTAAAAGGTTAGATGCAGAGAGAGAGAGAGAGAGAGAGAGAGAGAGAGAGAGAGAGAGAGAGAGAGAGAGAGAGAGAGAGAGAGAGAGAGAGAGAGAGAGAGAGAGAATTCCTATATTCGATTAGTTTGAAAGTGCATAGAAGTGATGTCGAACACCAACATTACAACTGACATCTGACAATAGCCTAACTAGGAAAAAAAATGAAATTCAACAAGTGAAGCCAGCCTGACAACTAAAACTCCCCACCAAATGGAATTCTAAATTTTTTTTTAAAAAAAGTGTTATTGAAAAGCTTAATGCATGCTGGTAGGATTTATCTATTAAGAAGCGATCTGCATCCAAATCAATGAAGGACGATGGATCATCTTTATTCAATCAATGAAATGATTTATCAATTAGTAATGTCTGCTCCATAAGGAACGAAATCAACATAGGATTCCCAATGCAATACAGATTCAACAGACTAAAATAAAATCTGGGAAAGCAGCAGTTCAAACACTACTAGAGCTCATGAAGAATGCAATAGTTATTTACTACTAGAGCTCATGAATTTTTAGATCAATCAGAAAGTATACTACTTCTAGTAGAATCCCATGCTTCTTTACACTGTCAACCTAAAAACAAAACATCCCATTTAGTATCATTTTAAGAAGGTTTCTAATACATAGAAGAACAAAAAATCAGTAACGGTGTGTTTGGGTGCACTAAATATCATGAAATTTCATAATATTTCATTATTAATCAGTTTAGTTTAGTGCAAAACATCAAGAAATTTCATTATATTTGGTGCAACCAAATGCACCCTATATATATACAACTTTTTGGAAAATTAAAAAACAGAAACACTGAATATTTCTCTCTTCTGATTCAAATTCCCAACACAAAACCAAATGGTATTCCTAGTTAATTGAATAGAGGCTTCATTCTTATAAGCATCATTTTTCACTAGGATAGTCAGTTTCAATCCTTAGAACACGTAATCAAAGACAGAAACTTTGTAAAGAATTTAAGCTCTCTAAGAGATTTGAACACAAAGTTATAAAATGAAAAAAAGCAAACCATCGAGTCATGATTCAATTCACCCCAACAATCATCTGATAGAGCAAGAAATTGTAGATTTTATTAACCATCATTTAATAATGCAAGTAGTTTTTACAAAACAATAGTGCATCCAAACACACCCTAAAACAACTTGAAAATACTTGCGTTCCTCACAACTCTAAATTCACATGATATGGCTCCCCTGAGTTTTAGAATACATGTGATTTTTTGTTATTCTTTCATCCTGATGAGGAATATCAGATAAATGGATTGGATTGCATCTAAACATCAAGTGGGCCTAACAGAAAACTAATGGGGGCATCCATGCCAACCACAGGAAATAGTAGTTATTGAACGCCCACCATTAAAGACTTTCTAAGGCCCACTGTAATGTTTATTTGCCATCCAACTTGTTATTACATCATACAGACTAGGATGAATGGAAAACACAAAAATCATCTTGATCCAAAACATTTAGCCTGATGAAGGTTTTAATGGTGGGAGTTCAATCACCATTGTTTCTCATTCAACTTGATATTTGAATGTGCCTAATTTTTGGGCTAATTCACTGAAATGATTTAAAAAAATGGATAGACAACATGGTTGAAACAAATACATCATGATGAGTCCACATATAACTAAAATTGGTTAAGTACTTGTAAGTAAAAAAGTTACTTATAACTAATCATAAACAAAACTTACTTATCTGAAATAAGTTATTTATCTACTGCTATAAATAGAAAAAGTAACTTGTTTGGCAGTATCCAAACAAGGCCTTAATCATAAATTCATACTCACCAAAATAAAAAAGTTGAATAGATTTGAAGTGTGTAAGAGAAGTTGTATTCATTATGTATATGCAAATACAACTATCTACATACCCTGTATTTTATCGAAATTCCTTTCGAGGCAACATAGGTCGTGCTGCTATATGATTCAAAACCATCCAAGATTTTCAAACTTAGTTTCTAGAATCTAAACATATACAACGAACTATCACACTATTACGGTATTTTCTAGCATCCAAACATATACAACGAACTATTACACTATCAGGGTATCTCGAATCAGTTATGTTTTGGCCATAACGGATGATATGTAATGGTAACAGCGGTTACCATTATGCGATACAGGGCTGAAATGGAGAGGTGCAGAAAACGGAACCGAAATAGCCATTAGGTGTCGTAATGGTTGTTATAAGGCATAACGACCGTTACAAGCCCGTGACAGTTGTTACGGGTAGTAATCCTAAAAGAAAAAGTAGAAAAAAAAATAAAAATAAATAACCTTATTCTCGCTTCTTCTTCTTCTTCTTCTTCCTCTTCTTCTTCTTCTTCTTCTTCTTCTTCTTCTTCTCTACGGCGTTGCTGCAATTCCTCACAGCACTGCTGCAACTCCTCCTCCTGCTTCTTCTTCTTCTTCTTTCCCCTCTAGTGTAACTCCCTCTCCACCCTCTTTCTTTTTCCCTCTCATTTTCTCCTTCTCTCTCATTTTCCCTTTCCTTCCTTCTCATTTTTTTAATTTTATTTTCCCTCTCATTTCTCTCTCCCTCTGTCATAGTCTCAAAAAAAAATAAAAATTTAAAGGGGGGTGTGGCCGGACGCGGATTAGATACTAATAAGTTAGTAGCGAGTTGGCTACTGAAGTGACACTAACAAGTTCTGTGGGCCCGACTATGATGTATGTGTTGTATCCACACCGTCCATCCATTTTGAGATATTATTTAGGGCGCAAGCCAAAGAATGAGGCAGATAAAAAGATGTAGTGGACCCCACCACAAAAAATAGTGGGGAGAGTGATTCCCACCATTGAAACTATCCTAAGGCCCACCATAATTTTTATTTGAAATCCAACCTGTTCAAAAGTTAAAAAAGACATGAAATAAGGTAAAACACAGATATCAGCTTGATCTAAAACTTTCTTGACCTTTAGAAGTTTTTAATGGTGGGCATCCCTGTCCCCACAGTTTTCTGTGCTAGGGTCCACTGGAGCTTTGGATTTAACTCATTCTTTGGATATTGCGCTAAAATGATCTCTACAAATGGATGGAAGGTGTGGATACAAAACATACATTATGGTGGGGCCCATGGAACTTGGTCACGTCACTTCAGTAGCGTGTCTCGCTACTCAACCTGTAGGTAGCTAATCTGCGCCCGGCGTGGGTGTTTTACAGCCACACGCCTTACTTTATCAGTAGTCTACGGTGCATGCCGCTTAGCGCACTTGCATGATTTTAGTGCATGCAGTCCACCTTGATTTATGTGTTGTATTATATATCCATGCCACCCATCAGTTTTTTCTGATCATTTCAAGGCATGGTCCCTAAAAGGAAGCAGATCCAGATCTCAAGTGGACCGCACAGTAGGATTGAATGTCCACTATGCACTTGCATTGTTTTTGTGCATGTGGTCCACCTTAATTTATGTGTTATATTATATCATTTCAAGGCATGGTCCCTAAAATGAAGTAGATCCGGATCTCAAGTTGACCGCACGGTAGGATCGAATGCCCACTGTTAAAAACCCATTATGACCCATTCTAATGTTTATTTACCATTGAAACTTTTGATAAGGTTACATGGACATGGATCAAGGAAAACACAAGTCGCAACTTAAAAAATAATAATAATAATAATAATAATAATATAAGTTTTAATTGTGGGAATTCAATCCCTATTGTGTGGTCCACCAAAGATTTGGATTTGCCTCATTCTTTGAACCATGCTCTAAAATGAGTTGGAAAAAAGGATGGACAACATGGATATACAACAAATGCTTCAAGGTGGGTCCTATGTTCAGTGCGTCATTCATTAGTGGTCCACCTATGATTTAAATCTGCCTGATTTTTTGGATCATGCTTTAAAATGAGTTGGCAAAATAGATTGAGGGCACAGATATACAAATACATCAAGGTAGACCCTAATTTCTAGGCATCATCCACTAGTAGTCCACCTTAGATATGGATCTACCTCATTTTTGGACCATGCCTTAAAATGATTTGATAAAACAGATGGATGTCATTGATATACAATACATAAATCATGGTGGGCCCTATGCACATGGCCGTAAACATTGTCCATGAGGCATACATTAACTCAAAATTAATAAATTAAATTATGGCACTATTGTTGCCAAGTCACAATTCCAAAATTAAATTGTTTAAATGATTCTCACTGTTAATATGCAAACACTTGTTTTTTTGAAATATGATCACTTGATATTTTTCATTCTTCATTGTTCAATAAATATCCACCAATCCATTAGTGAGATAAGTGTCAATAGATTGCATGAATTTAACGTTGATTTGGGATATCGAATGATTCACTAAATCAGCTCTAAATTGACAACACTATATTTACTTGAATATAATTTCAAAATTTGTCTTAAGATTTATTGTGAAGAATTATATTAACTTGTTAGATATATAAATTACATAATAGGACATAAAAGTCCCTAGATTGTATATTGAAATAAAATGTACACAAGTCACAAGGTATGTAATACACCAATACCTACAAATATGAAATATGAGATATTTTGGTATTAGATTCATTCTAATTAATTTATATTTATATTATATAGTTAGATAATTAAATATAAAAGATCTATAGCCAATACTAGGTTTCAGGTTTATAAATTCATCAGGTAGACCGATACAACTTCTCACCAAAGAGTGGACCATTACACCACCATAAACATGTTCCAAATTATAAATGAATTCATATTTGGAATGTTAGTACTATTTCAAATTTAATCCATATTTTTTTAATATTTTTTTGTAAATATATATATATATATATATATATATATATATATATATATATATATATATATATATATATATATATATATATATATATATATATATATATATTTTACACCATTACGCCCCCGTATCCATATCGGTATCAGTGGGCACCGTTACGCCAACCGATACTGATACGGAATATCTTGCACACTATACACATACATGATCAACCATTATCATGGTAATGAAATACTCTCAAACTACAATTAAACGAAGAAAGCATAAGAAAATAAATACATATCAAAGAAGGGAAAGACTCACCATTTCTACTTTCTTTTAATTTATGTTTGGGAATTTTTAACCTCTAAAACACCGAAGGATCTTCTTCGGCACATGCCCAGTATCACTCATCTGGTGTTTTTTTCAGCAACATGGCCCATCTGCATTGGGTCAAAATAAATGAATGGCCTGGATCTTGTACAAGTGCCCCTCGAGTAAGAAGATTGAAGGCTTGATTAACATGCTTAGCTATGAGTGTTTAGCATTAGATCATTCCTCTACATCTAATGTAAAAGCATAACTTTCTTACCTCTTATCTTTTTCAGCTGAGCTTCCACAGAAACCTTCTTTGTGTTCTCCCACGATCTGATCACCAACAGCTTCTTTTGGGCCCTATTTAAAAGAGTTAGCACGTTCAATACCCTGGCATTGAGGAAAGATCAAATCACTTCAACTCAATAAACCAAAACAAAAACAGGAAAATATGGAGAAAAAACTAGAATCTGAATGTTACAGTAATAACCTAGGACTGATTGTTGCAATTGAATTAGGTTTTATCAACATCATGTAAATGCAATTTTCCAACATTTTCAATTTCATCAACTTAAGGTTTATAGTAACACACCCACATGAATGGCCTAAAGCTCAAGCCGAATGTGTAGGAAATGTAGATATTTGAGTGGACTGTCGTAGGTCTTAAAAATTATTCATCTACTCCTCTAAATATAAAACATAAGCAACTTAAGAAATGTGTAATAGGAAATGTCCATTTTGATTTTGAACTTGATGACGCGGGTTGCTGTAGCCTAGGAGTTGGTCCCATGAAAGCCTAGGAGTGGGCCCCACAAGATGTTTGAACAGAGATTAGGGGGACCCTACAATAACAATCCAATACAGAGTTGAGTAATTGGTCAGGCTTTTTTATATTAAAAACTCTTATGTGGTTAGACATTTCAAGCAATTGATCAACATTTCAGATAACCAATTTCCACAAAATAATAATAATAATAATAATAATAATTCTGACTTAAGGTGCTTCCATGAGGTAATTCTTGGGGAAATCAACTTAGAGCTGGTATGATTCATTGGTGAAAAACAGAGTTTGGTTGAGGAATTTTGTCAAACATGTAGAATAGCATGAAATTCAACCTGCACTGCATCTTCCCTTCACAAACCCCCTTGCTCCAGTTTTTCATTTATGGCATGCACTTACTTTTTGTGGCCAAACACAATAGTGATAGTTCTTTAAAATTTCAACTAACCTAATGATGCATTCGGGCCCAAATTTTATTCATCTCTGTGAAGTTTTGAAGTACAAATTCCATAACATCATTAACAGTGTTTGCATCACCGTAGGAAGACAATGGACAGGGTATAGAGCATTTTATCAGTGATCTATAAAATGATATCATTCATTTTTCAAGATATCTACACCATATATCACATAAGAACCTTAAGATCTGACAAGAAATCAAGGACAATCAAAGTAGAAGGGCACAAAATGCAGACAACGGAGGAAAATGATCTCAGATCTAAGGAAAACTCACTGACTTGGATGTTTAGATTTCCAAAAGGCAATGTTCTAAAAATTGTGTAAATACATTCTAAGACTAGTGAATCAGATTTCAAGATTGAAGTACAACCATAGTTGTCTTGTCATCTAGCAACAAAACAAGTTAGTAGACCAAAATGAAACATAAACAAAATGAGTTAGGAGAAGTAAACTAAAATTCCTTTCATCATTCGGTCATAAAAGAATTACATGCATATATACCTTTTTACCCAAGCAAATTAACCTTGATTTAGTATCAAATATTCTTTATTCTAATTAGGATCATCCATTTAACAAAATATTTTTAAAATCACAAATTATCTAAATCCCATCATACTACTCTTTCCTAATTCCATCATAATAGTTCATTTAAATGATATCAGAGTCACATGTAAGAAAAATGACATAAACAGTCCATGATATTTGATTGTTTGAGAGCTATATCAATAGGCTTTCAAAACAGGACCATTTTTTTTTGTCATTCAAACATCATTTGGGGCCCAAAAAAATTGTATGGACAATTTTTCAGAACACACGTCTCCCTTTTATAAACATTTTTAAAATGACCTTTGGGGAGGATTTGCAATCCCTGGATTTTGTAAGCCAGTTAAATAGGTGAATTTATAAATCAGGATTTGAAATCCCCAAAATCTAGGTTGCTGGACATGAGAATAGGCCCTGCAACTGTGCTGAAATCCCAGTTACCAAATTAACAAACAACCCTAGCATCTGATTAGGAAAGAAACACAAAACAGAGTCCCATCCATCTATAAAACGGATAAATTATTAAAACATATAGAGTTTTAAACCTTTTTTAATCAATTACATAGGTTCCTTTCAAAATGGAGTTTTGTTAATCTAGCAAATTTTCTTATTTTTGTAAAAGGTAGGGTACACCCTCAAGAAATTTTATTAAGATAGAAAAGATGCTTTATATCCGTTGAAGGAAAAAAAAAAAAAAAAAAAAAACTGGGTCACACCTATCACATATCACCTAGCCACAAAATATATACAAAGGATGTTCGATGATTTCGCATCCCTATGGATAACGGATTGAGCATTGCGGCTATGTAGATAATCTAGTGCCTAGGCTACATTGATAGAAATCTTATATCTCTCATCCCAACTGAGGACAACATGATCTTTTTCCTTAACAACACAAATGATGAAAATTTTATTTTAAAGAAGGAACCCTCACAAATAGCTTAGCTTGGACATGTTCCCCAATTCGGGTGGAATTGGCCCAGTGAGCTTGTTACTTTGTAGGTACCTAGGAAGAATAAATAGAAAACAGAATGACCAATCATGGAATATAAGCATTGCTAAGATCATAAACCAAATGTGGTAGTCTCCAACTCACAGCTTACCAGTATGGGACAGATTGCCTAGTATTGGTGGAATTGTCCCAACTAACTCATTCTCACTCAAATCCCTAGACCAATGCTAGAAGCATGGATTTTTGTGATGCTTATTTTCAAACCTGCACTATTGATGAATAGGACTTGCACAATAAACAATATATTAAGCAATATAAGGAAAATAGAACATATAACTTGGAAATGAGACCAAGCGACTGGTTAAGAATCACTGGTTCAAAGATAAACTCACACAACTCATAAACATGATCAATAATTGAGGCCATAGTGAGGGAAACTCAACCATTGAAGGGCAAAAATTCGGTCATTGTCAGCTGAGAGTAAGTCGGTCTGGTCACATTTTGAAAAGCAGCATCAATGTCATCCAGCATGAACAAGTCAACAAAATTTGAAACTTTTACAAAGAATAGACAATAAAGTTCAAACGAAAATATCAACAACTACGCAACCAATTTTCTTACTTGATGCACTGAACTGAAGTTGATCACATGTGCGACAGGCCGTGATCAGAAAGGCTTGTTAGGTGGGTTGCCCTGTGAGGACTCCCATTTAGATTTGGTGGAAATATTACAAGCATAAACCAATTTTTAAGCTTGAGATATGAAATTAATATTTTAATCCAATATCAGCTTCAAAGGATAGGCCAACTTCAAACAAATTCGAATGCTTGTTAATATAAAGGTTTGCTACTCCTATTCACATGTAAAGCTAACAAATTCTCTACCCTTATTTATTTTCACTTATGAACTCATGAAGGACTATTTGTTTAACTACTTTGGGAAAAGAAAAAGAGAGAAAAATATGAAGTAGCCAGTGGAACATTGGTAAATGCAGATTTGAAATATTTGGGTTTAACGACGTTGTGTTTTCTTGACTCGACTCCTTTTGAAGCAAGTGAATGACTAAAGCGGAATTCTAATATTTGGGTCGATGCAAGTTCCATTAAGCTCCTTGGTCCTTCCTCAAGGTGCATGTGACAAACATCTCTATTGCAAGTTCCATGAAGCTCCTACATCAAAGTCCATGTGACAAACAGCTCTGATGCAAGTTCCATGAAGCTCTTACATCAAAGTACATGTGGCAAATATCTCTAATGCTCAGGAGTATTGATCTGATGGGTCAGATGTGGATAGACTATCGGCTGAAAATCATAGTGAGAAAACTACTTACACTAAAAGTTACTTTTCAATAAAAGATTAATTAATGTTTTCAATGATTTCAATTAGGGAATCGACACTACAAATCCTTAATTAGAGATTCGAAACTTAAAAATTCCCTGGTAGGTGCTAAGATGAGGATAATAGGAGCTTCAACTTGTTCTGATCCATAATCAGCAAAAAGAAAAAAAAAATAGATAAATGAAATGTAGACAGTTGGATAACTACAACTGTCAATGGGAAAGGATTGGGCTTAGCAAAATTGAAATTTTGAATAGGGCTAGCTAGATAGGCACATCCAATTAGTTCAAAATCCACACCAAAGGCAACCTAGGCCCAAATCATTAACAACCATATGGATAACAATATTGAAAATGAAAATTTATATCAAATACAAGCAACTTCAATCTCCCTATAAATAGTAACAAGTGGGTGTGGATGTGCATTTATATGAACCAATCTGAGAACTCCAGTGTGAGATCCAGACCATTCATCCAGTGGGCTCAATGGTGAATATTCTCAAGCTCAGTCCCTAGAAGGAGAGACACAACTACTACTGGTCCCAATGGTAATGTCGCGCGAACTCCCCATGCATGCGTAAATCAGCGGCGAAACAAAACTAGAGTCTGTAATGTTTGAATGGCTAGGATTTTCTTGGTGCACTTATTATGTAGATTGTTTTTCTTGTTGATTGCATTTAGATGGCAAGTCTCTCTCTCTCTCTCTCAAATTTTGATGGCTTCATTGTGTGAATGAATTTCTGTTGTATTTATTTATGGTTTTTAATTAGATGTATTCTCCTTGATCCTGGATTAAAGATGGATTCAAGAACTTTTATCTGGTATTTAGGAATATGATGGTCTTAGTTTAGGGTGCATTTAGGATTATATTTCTATTGGTGGTCATTTTCCAACTTCTACATTTCCTAAACTCTACATATCATTTGGGCGGAAATGTTTCTGATGGACTGGCAATTTAGATGCTCTTCCCAATGCACATTTATCTTTCTATATTACTAACTAAATGGGGGATTCTATATATGGCTATTATATGATGCAATGTAGTCAAGGCAATTCATGCAATTCCAACTTCTTCTTTTTTTTCTTTTTGAGCATGGTTGGTGCTCCCACTAAATTAGCAGTTAATTGAGAGTGTTTTCTATAATTGCATGATGTTTTATACTCCATAGGTTAGGACTTCCTGTTACAAACCTTGCATGATAGTGTGATGCATTTGTAGCATGATGGAGGGCTGGACAGCCTACTCCCTATTTACATCTTGGTTGGACATTTGATTTGGTGGAGCGAGAAAGAGGCAAGATAAAAGCAACCGGTATGTTGTGCAACATGTTTAGAAGGTTTGTCCTGATGGGCTGCTTTGTCATCACTACACCAAAATCCATGGTTTTAAACTGTTCATAAATGCTTCAGGAACGGTTTAAAACCGTTCCTAAATGAGGCGAGCAAAAAAAAAAAAAGGAACAGTTCATAACCGTTTTATGTACTGTTTCAAATTTTAGAAACGGAATTTTAAGAACTGTTTTAAATTGTTCTTAATGTTGCCAACGGTAAGATTTTAAAACAGAATTTTAGGAACGATTTTAAACCTTTATAAACACACGAAATTTAGGGTTAAGGGAAATAAATTAGCAGATGTTTTTTGCATTCCATCAAAATAGAGATTAATGAAAAGAAAAACATAAGAAAATAATGTGCTTGAAGATGTTTCATTACAAAATCAAATTTACAAAAGCTACAATAAAGGCTAGCACTTTAAATTATAGCTTTACGGAGATGGCAAAAAATGCTAGCAAATCTATTTGTTAAAGTTTCAATATTGGCTAATCAAAGGAAACAAAGTGCATTTTATGAATAACACCAGAACAAAAATGAAAAAAGCCTACTGCCTGGCCCATCTGTTGCATATGAAATCTGATCTCGAGCATTTCATCTCTTGCAATAAGTAATGATTTTATAACTACTTCCTGGCACGGGTTTGCAGCTTGCTCCAGCCACTGTATAGATGTTACAGATCAAACATTCAGTATAACAATATGAAAAATAGATTTAAAGTTAAGATCGAAGTAAATTAAGAAAAAACTCGTGTAAATTGTACAAGGAATGAATACAAAAGATTCAGTTGCAGTTGAGCACTTGAGCATGAACCAAACCATCTAGCCAAATCAATTTTTAAACTTAATCATTTGATTTAGCATGTGAATTTCATAGTCAATTTGAGATGCCTTATATTAACTTGAGAGATGTTATACGAAAGATAATGCCAATGAGTGAACATACCACCACCACAACAGGGACACATATCACTTTCACTTCACCATTTTTGAAGAAAACCAATTGATTTGCAATAACAGAAAAAAAAGAACATGAGTAAATAATAGGAAAAACTAGTAATCTAGAAATATTTCAATTTTGATATAAAGCATATGAATGCACATGATTTGTATCAGCTTCTTGTAATAATAGCATCCAAAGCCAAATATAAACAATAAATAATGAAGATAAAAGACATTACAGAAGCCATTATGTATCAATCCGAGTGTAAAATATGGATATAAACTCAAAAGATAAAAAATTATACACAGTTTTTTAAGGAAATAGCTAGAAACCATGCAAAGTCTAAGTTGTGGTATCATGTCTGGCATGAATTGAATAGTTTACTGCTCGCTCCATTGACATGAACTACTCTAGCAATGTTTGATATAACATTTAAAAGCAGATGTACTGATTGAAGAAGGAAAAAAATTGAAACAAACCTCTGTGCTAACGGGAAATGCAGCCTATCATAAATCTTCCTGTAAAACAGAAACAATAATTTTTAAACAACAAAAAGAAAAAGAAAAAATAGCATACAACTATTAGAGGACATGTAATGCTAGTACAAGTTGAAGACAAATAGGTTACAAGTAGAATAAGCACTCTCCACTACATGAAGGAAATTCATTAGATACTTTGGTAGATATATAATTACATATGGGGAAGCTAGCCTCAGCACAATGTACCAATTTCCTTATCTGACATTGCATTAAATTGGACATAGGTGTAATGGTCCATGACCAAGACCATCCATCTAGTGGGTTTCACATATCAGATTATGAGATAAGGTGACCTTCTAATGGTAGGTACAAAACAATATTGGCAATAAACAACAATGAAATTCAAGAGGTCCGCCAATTAGATTGGTGAGATTGTCCAATCCGTATAATTTGAAGATAGTGGGGCATCCATGGTGGGACCCACCAATGAGCATGCAAATCCATGTCACCATCCATAGTGTGCCCCTATAGAATACATCTCTAACTAGTTAGTGAAGATGATCGCAACCTGTATAGAAAAGAAAAGATGATAGCAACCTGTATAGAAGTATAGGTTTGTGTTGGATCTGAATTCAAGATGATAGTTTGAGAATAAGAAGTTGTGGGCTCATTAAAAGAGAGAGAGAGAGAGAGAGAGAGAGAGAGAGAGAGAGAGAGAGAATGTTTTGACTTGGAAAGAAGGAGAAGCATAGAAGATTTTGATTTAGAGATAAACAGGTGTAAAAGTTCCAATTGAGGATTTAATAGATAAAAATTAAAAGTAAAAGGGAATAGTACAAATATTATTTTAAAAAGAAAGGGAACTTGTTCACTTACACCAAGGATTGTTCGTGATTTTAGCAAATTTTACATGGGATTGACATAATCTGAGCTTTCGCAAATTAATGGATCGGCTGAGTTAATGCAAAACTGAACCAAGTTTCTATAGGACTTGCATAGCATGAATGGGCCCCCTTTTTGGCTATCTGAATCAACTTGTAGAATCAAAACTTTGAAAAAACAATACAATATCATGACAGATCTACTCAAAGTAGTTTTAGATGGAATGATGACTCAAAGTGTATCATCATAGAGCTGGTTGTTTGGAATAAGTGCATTGAGGTAGGCTATACGAAACTGTTTTTCCACAATACAATAAGCATTTTAGGTCGAGATATGCAGAAACTGGTACATAAATATGGCTCTTTGATGGAATCTTCATAAGAACTGACTCATGTAATATTTAGTTCAGAAATTAGTGTTAGTTATCATTTATTGCTAATTGATTTTAAAAAGCAAATCCAAAATGTATCAGGCAATAGCAACTTCCAACTTCATGGAATTAATGATGCATTACATTCCCCAATAAAGGCTGCCTATACTAGCTAACAAATCAAATATTTAAAAATGATTGCTTCAGGATGAATAATTGGCTGTGGAATCATGAAAGATTTGAAAATATTCAAACATATAAGAGAACTATTCTTCTATTTTTGCGGTAGCATTTGGAGTTTACTGGCAAATCATGGATAACAGTTAGTAGGACCTTCAGCTACCTGCCCACTTTCCAAGCTGACATGGGCTTGACCCATTCCAAATCCCACTCAAGAGCCTTGGCCTGAACCAGATGAGCACTTTTTTTTTTCTTTTTTAAAAATTACCAAGCGAGGTTTACAAGGCAAGAGTAAGACATCCAGGGATCTAAACTGGTTCATTTGTGCACGTTACAGTCTCTGTCGTCTTTACCTGGAGAACAGTGATATTTTTAAAAAAAAGGAAAAGAAGAAGAGAGATTTTTAAATTGATCAATCGAGAGAGAGAGTGAGACCCAACCTGAGTTCGCATGTGTGAATGTGTGCATGTGTGTATGCATCTCATTTATTTTGGTCCCATGGTCATACCGGTCAAATTTCAACGACCAGCGACCCCTAGATAGTGTTTGTGGTCATCCGTGAGTTCGGTCATGTAGACCCGACTTGGATTGACCCAAGACCTATGTCATTGCGACCGCATCGTTGCCGCAGTTTCAACGCCACGTCTCGTGCGTAAATCCAACGTGTCCATCAAAAGTTGTAGGCTGCACATTATTTGGGCCATTGATCATGATGTGGGGCCCACTTTACCCATATGTATGTTTTTCCATGCGGGCTCACCCTAGGTTCCATGTGCCTAGCCTACCCTACACCTCTCTATAACTAGCAATGATAGAAGTTCTCTAACCTAGGCAAGGATAGCCTCTTTTCTAGAAACTCATGATGTGTTGCTCTAACCCAAGTCCTCTATTCTAGCAAAAATCTAGATTTTTCTCTTCTCAAGAGAGAAAACTCATCATTCTCCTCCTCTTTCTAGAAATCCCATCATTTCTTTACTATACCTCTCCCATTCCTCCTCTTTCTCTCTCATTCTCTCAATTCTCTCCACTCTCTTCTCTCTCTTATCCTAACAACATTGCAATTTTCAGCCCCTCGTCTCTCATTTCTCTCCCCATCCATCTATCAAAACCTCATTTCACCCCTTCATCTTGCTTCCTTGGACCCTTAGAAGCTTGGAGTGGAGTTTTGGATAGAGATCTTAAGGTTGGTACTTCTTTATGGTATAATCTGATTTTATTTTTTTTTGTTGTATAGATCCCTTTTTCTCTTCATGATAGGAGTGTAGGACCCACCAATCAATGGTGGAGGTCCCAAAAGTCCCCATAAGTGTGGCCAAATGGCCCACCTTATGCATGCATGTCCCATGTATGGGGCTTTCCTTTATAGACCCCATCATGATGGATCCTTAATTTGATATCTTTACATGATGAGGTCATCTAGACCTTAAAATCATGGTGGGAATGGTATTCCCACCATCCATTTTAATTTTTAGCCATGCATGTGTAAGATCCATCTAGTAGATGCAAATCTATGTATGATGTGTGGTTGGATTACACTTGGGAGGGCTCAATAGTGGTGGAGCCCTTCCCCATGGCCGGATTGCTCTTCTTTCTCTTCTTTTCCCTTATTTTCATCCTTGAGCATGGTGTGTGGCCCACCTTGTGGCTAATAAAAATCTAACCATCCAAACAAGGGAGGACGCCCATGACATTCCACCCTGTGAAATGTGGCCCCAAAATCCAACTAATTAGGGCACATGCAAAGGTGTTTTGGATGGTAGGATGGCTTAGATATTTGTTGGGTCCAGTAGGGTGGTCCATCCTCTAATTTTCTTTGATTAAATCCCATTTTTATTAGTGTTTATAATTATTTTATTCCAATGTATTGTTGATGTCCAAAAACTATCTGGATAGATTTTTGGGCCACCTTGGGACATGATTTTTGGTGATTTAGTGGGAAGAGTAATGCAAATAAGTATGTGATTCTTGTAGTTACATGACCTACCTAAAATCAAACAAAATTTCAACCCCAATGGACCCCATTTGGACTTCCAAAAGGGTGGGCCAACATAGTGGACTGCCAGAAATTTCTGCTATACAGTCCAGTAGCATAGTCCCCCCAAAAAATAAAAATTTAAAAATATTTTCTCAAAAGGTGGGCCATGGTTTTGGGCCCCAACTTGTTGTAGGATTTATGAGGGACCTTGGGTCCAAATTTTAGGAATTTTGGAAGCCCAGAACCCACTCATTTGGATGGCCCAAATTCAGGACAGTTATATTTCTAGCAATATTTTACCCTAGATAGATTGTAATTTTAAAATTTATTAAAATATTTTTGAGTATAAAAAAATTATGAAACTTTACAGAGAGTTAAGAAACCCATGGTCGGACCCACCTACAAATTTTTGGGGCCAATGGACCCCTGTGCACACTGTGGTAAGGGCAGACTGGTCCACCATGTCGAGATGTCCAGGTCAGTCCAATTTTTCTGGACAAATTGTTTTATTTAAATTAATCAAAATATTTTTAGGCATCCAAAAATTATAAAATTTTATGGGGGTGTGTCCCACTTATGGTAGTATCACCCTAAAAATTTTCATACCCAACAGACATTTGAACTGACCGTGATGCAGCCGGGAGTGGCCCAGCAGGAAAGAACGCCCAGGCTAGGGCGTCCAACCTACTTCATGGGCCCACCTTGATGTGTTGTATATCCCACCATCCATCCATGTGGGGTACTTAGGGGATTGATCACCCTTTCCTTTTTTTAGTATTCAATTAGGGCCCATTGGGTGGATTTTTGGGCCAGATACCCCGAGCCCATTGAGCTGCCTACACATGGGACATCCCTGCCTTAGGCTACTACTGGGCCTGCATTCCAACAACCTGGCCCACTTGATATATGTGTTGCATATCCTCTCTCATCTGGTGGGGCCTGCAGTGATGTGTGTAGGCCATTAGAGATTAAATATACTGAGAAATACTTCTATTGTTCAACTCCAACCAACCCAGAAATTTGGGTGGGCTGGAATTTGGCATTGAGCCCAATAATTGTTGCCTATAAATATTCTTTTGGGGTAGTATGGCCCACTATATTTGAGGGGATTTAATTCAGTTATCTAACCATCTTAATTTTATTTTTTTGGGCTTAATTGGTGTATGATTAAAGGCCCATTCCAATTGGATTCTTCTTGGACTAGTCTCCTAGTTAATTATGGGTCTTATAGCCTTGGTTGGGCTGGAATTTTTGATAGGCCCATTGAACCCTTGGGTCCTATATTTATCATGCCATTGTGATGGGTCTTATGGGCCAAATACTCAAGTAGTTGGGCCCTTGCTTGGCCACTATAATAAATCCATACTTGGGCCGAGATGTGAAGCCTAACTTACTTGTTTTAAATATAAGGATTTTCCATATGTTGGGATCATGGGCTGCCCATTAGGCCCACCATAATAAGTGAACCGATGACCCTTATGGTTGGGCCCTAACCTTGCTTAAGGGCCCACCAGGTTGTCTATGTATTGGGCTTAGTGTATGGCTCACTAAGCCATGGATTAATTGTACCTTGGACCTATCTTTACATACGTAGCAGGCTACCCTTTTAGGACTCAGTTGAGGTTGGATGTCCTCCTTGGTGGTCCTAAGGTAGGCCCATAGAGGACCTTATAGGTGGTTGAAGGCCCATCATGGGCCTGGCTAGGACTATTCCTCCTTAGGATTATGACTCTCTTAGTTTGCGGGCCATTCCAAAGTACTGGGCCCCCACTAGAGGATTTTTCTTCTCCTTTAAACACCTGTCTATGTGCTTAGACCTTAATCCTCCATAGGACGGAGGATTCTATATTCCACAAGTAGCACACTTACATGTTTGTGCCCCATATGCATCATCTGTATGAATTAATTGCATTGTGTGGTGGTCATCGAGGGATAGAGTTTCTCCCCTCGTGCACATTGTGTGCTTGCAGCTAGTGCATGATATGTATGTGTGACTCATGCATTTACATTATATTTTATGATAATACCACCCTTACTTTATCAAGGCCTTGCCTCCATAGGGACATTCATGGATGGCCTTATGTGTTGACACCGAAAATGATACTTGAACATACCGGGTGCATAGGATGCCCATGGGTGAAATTTCTAAAACTTCCATAGTACCAAGGATCTACTCCAACGTTGTGATCGAGTGAAAACTATGAGCGCATAAGGGCCTTATACCATTACGCCGTGACTCCCACTGCTATGTAGTCGGTTGGATAGGGGTGTGGCCTTACCTGCCTGGTGTGAGGAGGCATTGCTAGACCGAGTTTGACCAATTCGTAAATGGGTTCGCTACCATCAGGCCTTACTGGTGATTGGTTGTCCACATGCGGGTAGTGAGGTCTCTTACGCTCATTTGACTGTGCGGGGTATGTAGAGTGACAGTCATTCAGTAGTGTAATGGACCCCGGTGATTTCCTTATGATTGAAAATGTACTTGACATGTGGTTTGGATATGAGCACTGACATTACTTACATCGCATTAGCATTGGCTGTGTAAGCCCCCTTCATGCATTACCTTGGTATGACATCCAGTACTCATTGCATCGTATTCATGATAAGCCTTGGTAAGGCTAGTGATATTCTTATTGAGCATGTTTCCTTCCTTGTACCTCCTGCTATTCTTCTATGCACCATTATCACACACTTACACCACCCTCTAAGCTTTTATAAGCTTATGCATAATTGATGCGTGCAAGAGACTCTAGGCAGGCATCATAGTGGCAGAGCGTGGAGTAGAGTTGAGCTTGAGGACTCTAGTGCTGTTGACTTTTCTCTATTGTCCCATTATCTCATGTATGTCATTTCGGATCTAATGTAAGCTTGTAAAAGTTCAAATTCTTAGTGGATTTTATGATGTGTGCCTCTTGTTATTCTCAGATGTACTTATTGTAATCTTGGGTAATGCTCGTATTGGAATGATTATACTATTATGGAAATCTCCCTTATACGATCCCAGGATTGGAACCTGCCTCAGGAACCGAGAATGGGGTACTATGGAGGCTGTTGCGTTCAGAACCGGTCATCGGATTCCTTGTGAGTCAGATAACCGAGTCTAGGGCGTGAGAGAGAGAGAGAGAGAGAGAGAGAGAGAGAGAGAGAGAGAGAGAGAGAGAGAGAAACCTCAGGAGCCGAGAATGGGGTACTATGGAGAGGGGCTTGCGCTGCATGAGTTGAGAAATTTGCCCATCGAGCTGGCTATGGGAGTTTGAAGAAGGGATTAGATTCGTACTCACCTTCTTATTCTTCCTTTATAATATAACATCACATCAGAGTTGGAAAAAAATGTAATCTGTATAATAGGAACCTTGTTTTACAAGGGTTCCTTTATAAGGAACACCACTTTCAGTGTGAGGATGCACAGAAAACATCACATCGGAGTTGGGACAAAAAATGTAAAATAGGTGCACCTTGAAAGAAAGCAAGTAGCTTCTGCTTCCATAGCTTTAGCTTAATAGTACTTATCGAAACAAGACCATCCATAATATATTTTGAAATGTGGAGCATATACAAAGTTACCAATAAGAAAATATATGGAAGCAGCTAGCTCAATCCTTATAAGGTAAGACACTAAAACAAAGTTTTTATTTATGAAAGAAGATTGCATTTTTTTTATCATCAAGATAATTATCTTGATGATTTGAACAAAAAATGGGAGAATGAATTATTGTTGAAGAAAAGGACACAACTCACCTTGATGACCTTCTTCCTTCTCCTTTACCTAGGCTTGGGACCGGCAATGCAAGAAGTTGCATTGGTGGAGTTAAAAAAGGGCTTAAGCTCCATTTGGTTTGAGAAAAAAAAATTTATATTCATAAAGATTGATGTGATGACCAAATGGAGCCTAAGATTTATAACACTAAAAGTTATGATAGGAACTCTTACAATACAAATATGGTGTCCAAGTGACCACTTGTAAAAAGAAAAGAAACAGAATGATTTTACAAAGTGTGTTGGTGCCAAAAGGATGGAGAACATATATGATAAATTCAAAGATAAAATGATAAACAGAAATACGTGATTCATAAATGAGGTGTAGAGTCATATTCACCTTAACAAGATTGTATTTGTAGAAGATTGGAGAAGCTGGGCAAGTTAAATGATATATCTGATCAACCTCACTCAACAAGATGGGAAAATTGTTAGGAGGGTCTGTCTCACAGATTAGTCTTAGTATTTAATACATTGAAACATTTAAATCTATATTTATTTGAGTGTTTCTTTTAGTTTACAAATCCATAGGAGCTCAGCAAATAGAAATCAGAATATATATATATATATATATATATATATATATATATATATATATATATATATATATATATATATATATATATATAATTAGTCTAGTAGAAAATGGAAACTAAAGAATCCAATGCAAATGGAGACTTCTAATATTCAAATATCCATAGGTAAGAACCCCAGTATTAGAAAATGGAGACTTCTAATATTTTTGATATGCATATAGCAGCAATGGAGATGGAATAAGGATCTATATTTCCCACTTTGTTTCCATAGATAGCTAAGGAAGACTCTAATCTTATGAGGAAAAAAAAATACAAGGTGGAAATTTAACAACACCACTAACATTTTTGGCATATCTCCATTTAGAGTAGTGGTTACAAAACATAGTAGGTCCCAGAAAGCTAACATAAAAATATTTTCACATGGATAAGATAGAGAACATAAACTTCTCAACATACAGGCATATCTGCTTTCAAATCAACCTCATTCATGAGACTCTTATTTACTCCAAAATTAGTAGCAGGTTCCATGTTAAAATCATTAGATGAATTTTGTTGTTGCTGTTGGGCTTTTGCTTTCACTTGGCCAGCATCTACATTATAAATAATAACAAATTTTAATTTCAAGAACAAAGAGAGGAACTAAATATCAATAAACTTGGAATGTAGTAAGGGTACATGCTGAATAGTGATGTCATAAGCACCTGCATCTTTCGCTTCAGCTGACATTAGTGCATGCTGAGCAGACTGTTGATGCATGGAATTTTGTTGTAGTGAAGAAGATGTGATAGCAGGGAGATCCATAGGTGAAAAATGAATTAAATCATGACAATACATAAATGAGAAACAATATCATACTCGAAATCAATCACTTTAAGATAGATATAGACACCTATTTTTTGAATATGGTTCAAATAAGGTTTTTCCTAACCTTCACTACAATAGGGGATTCCACCTGTTGCAGTTTTGGGGCTGCACCTACTGCAGTTTAGCTGAATATATGCTTGAACTTGCACCATGAGAGAAGCAAATCTCTCCTATATAGATACCTGAAAATCCCTCTTCTAGGAAATCCTGGATTTGGCTCAGTACTTAAGCAAGCTGAAAATAGGCAACAACAATGCAGGGTTAGCCAAACAAAATAACCTGACCACCATTGAATATACATGATATAGAAATGTTAAAACTCTAAAATCTACATCAAAACTAGCAGTTGTCTTAAAACTCTAAATCTACAACTGCGATATAATTCCTTACCATGCAGTGATGATCGAAGCCATCAACACATTTGTCACAAACCTTCATTACATCTATCATGTCCAGTCTATAGAAACAACTAATCAAGTAAGCTATATAAGATGTACTTGGGATGCAGTTCACAAATACAATCAAAACATACAATCCAAAAAGGTGAATTGTCTAAAAAATAGTTAGACAATTGTCCCTAATTGGTGAACTCAGTAAAGCAAGAATGCCATGCAACAAATGAGCCAATTCCAACTTTGCCTAAAGTCGAATGATATCCATCTGGCTTGGGCAATTCGTTGTCTCCTTTTATAATGATATCAATGGCAAACTTATAAAACTCTTCCCGAAGAGGTTTTCCATGAATCATTTTGAGTTAACGCCATCAGCTATGGCCCACCAAATATTCTATATCCTAACCACTGCATCATGCTCCATGTGTATGGTGCGGATGTTTCAGACAACGCATCGCATTGCTATAGTATTACTCCTGGGGTGATTTTGGTCACTTTGCCTAGAACATCCAATCCATTAAACTAGTAGTCCACACCATGAAAATCACCTGGAGGGAAAACTAGATTAATCTACTCATCAGGCAGGGGTCTGACTTAGAAATACATGTGTGGCCCACCTAACTAAAGGATCGACACATTTTTCGAGGTACATGATCCTGATGGTGATGCCCACCGTTTACATGGCTTGGATCTCTTGTATAAGTGACCCCTTGGATGGAGGGAGCTGCATGCTAACATGGAGCACTTCCAAGAAATGCATGGATGAAAGTTCGTTGACTTTGACAATTTGACGAGTTAAAAGACTATTTTGCCCCTGCTGCTTCTAGAATTAAAATAAAAGTGTAATAGGCAAAACGGTCATTTCGTCCGTAACAAAAATGACCATTTTACCCCTATAAATCTTCCTCCAACTAAGTAGACCGTACGGACACTCACTTGAACTTCCCAAAATGCCCTTCAACTTAGCAAAAAGGCCCATAAGAGGAGCATTGCAGGCGATGGATGGCTCCGTTTGTTCATAGTTCCACCGTTGATCGATGTAGTCATTTTGCCGATTAGGCCCACCTATAAGGGCCCCATGATCGCATTGGGATTGCTACCGTTGATGTGGAACCATTTCTCGAACCCTTTGAGGCAATCAATGTTTGAAGGTAATAGCGATTTCGATTCGCTAGAAGCTCCTTGTGTTGAGGAGAAGCCTTCAATCTTCAAGTTTTCATGTTGTTCGACCAGTCGTGGGGGAGCCACGACCGGTCGTGGGAGGTGCTCGACCGGTCATAGGTTCGAGCCCTGGCACAACTCGAAGTCCAGCGAGTTGTGCTGTTTTTTTTCCAGTTTAGGACCAGTCCTGGAATTTTCAAGACCAGTCGTAGGAGAGCTACGACCGGTCGTAGGGGTCTACGACCAGTCGTAGGAGGGCTACGACCAGTCGTAGGTTACGCAGTTTGTTCCGCGATTTTACGCGAAACTGCGGATTTGAGTCCTTTCGCAACTGGGATGCGGAAGGAAAGTTGCCTAAACTATAAATAGGTGTTCCTAGGGCTTTTCTATGTATGAAAAAAGTTTTCTAAAGGGGTTCTAGGGTTTCTAAAGGGTGTAGCAAGGGTGAGATTCGAGGTTGTTCGAATCGGGTAAGTCCTCTCTCTTTGTAATGGATGCTTTTCATAGTGGAGATTTATCGCTTTATGCCGTGGTTTTTTCCCGAAAGGGTTTTCCACGTTAAATCTGGGTGTTCTCTGTGTTCTCTTGTGTGCTTGGTGCCATTGGATTGCTATCCTAAATCTAGATTTGTGTGATTCCGTAGGTTCAAAATCCCTAACACCTTGATGCTGAACATGAAGCGGGTAGCTCCTTGGTGGATGTTGCAGGGAGAGGGAGATCGAGAGAGGGATGGAGAGTGAGAGGGAGATCGAGAGAGAGGGTTGAGATCGGGAGAGGGAGATCGAGCGAGAGGGAGATCGAGAGAGAGGGTTGAGATCGGGAGAGGGAGATCGAGCGAGAGGGAGATCGAGAGAGAGGGTTGAGATTGAGAGAGGGAGATCAAACGAGAGGGAGATTGAGAGAGGGAGAGGGAGATGGAGATCGGGAGAGGGAGATTGCATTTTGGCATTTAGGGTGTTTTGTAGGGTTTAAGGTGTTTTGGCGATGAAAATAATCCCGTAGTTTGCGAAAGATTTACATAAATGTGACTCTCGGACCATGTGGGGTCCACTTAAGAGGGTTATAATAGAATCCATTCCGTCCATATGTTTTAAAATAATACAATAAACTATAATAATAAGAAATAAGAAGATCCAACACTCAATCGGAACACACCAACAAAACAGTGAAAGTAACAACGTACAGCAACAACTATTCCACTATGGTTCACTCCCGTTTCAAATCAGAAATGGCTTAAAGCCGTTTCTGAACCAAAATGCCAATCGTACCAGTTTGGCGATTTTGGTGTAGTGCATTTTAGACCTATTTGTCTTATTTGTTGATATAGAAGTCAATCTTTTCATTTTCAAGGGAGTCCAATGTAATATTATTGAAGTATTTTAAGGCAACCTGTTTGTTGCATTGCCTCATAACACAACTTGCTTGCTTTGTTGCCTGAAGATGTGCTACCTATCGTGTTTCTATGCACAAATAAAATTGTTGCTGACCATGAAAACATGGTTCGTTTACATCCATCCTAACATGTATACTTTCGTTTGACAACAATGCTTTGTTTTCTTCCTTCTTTTCTATTCCATGTCAATTATTTTCTTTGTTTTTTATTCCATGTGAATTATTTTCTCTGACAACACCAGAGTTCTTGTGCACATGCTATTAAGAGCTTTGTTTTAGGAGCTTGTATGAGTTCTTTTTTTTTTTTTGTGTACCAAGATGACGATGTGGAAATTAAATAAAATTTTACAAATTGAAATGGGAATTAGTGAGTTTTTTATACATTACATTGTTTTTTCAATTTTTCGGTTAATAATGTACAACTTTATGCTCCCCTGCGTACTTCATGCTTGGACTGTATTTTCTAAGATAGAGAAGCGTAGGTGTAGCATCGAAGATCTACTCATTAAGATGGATTGGATGCTTCGGCCCAATGGGTTTGTGATTTTAAGAGATAAATATCATGTTATAAACTACATTCGAAAGTTTATGATGGCACTGTAGTGGGATGGATGATCAAAACTTTGAATAGTCAGCAAGGCATCATATTTCTCCCACCTGCTACTCATTCTACTATAAAAAAATCACTAGCAAGGCATCATATTTTATTCTGATTTATTTTCTGTTGCAGTTTCTGTCATTAGATGTAACCATGGTCTAAAAAAGTGACAAAATCCTGATTATCAACCACATTTCGGTGGTTTTCTAATAGTGACTTCTGTATATGTTTGATAAACATACAGTCCATCTGTTGCATTTGATAAAATGTGCTTTAACCACATTTTTTCTTTGATTGAATTGTGAATCAAATTCTGAAAATCTAGGTCGTAGTTTTCCCTGGAAAACCCATATGTGCATACAAATGTTTATTTTCTCTCATTCCCTTTGGAATCATTCAATAGATCAACAACATTGACTTAGATGGAAAGAAAAAAAAAAAATCAAACCACATTTGGGTATGCAACTACATTGGTTATTGGTGGAATGCTTTGTCTTATCCAAGCCATTTCTCTCATTTTTGGTGTAAGAATATACTTAAACCTCATGAGCATGGACTTGGTAAGTGCATTCATTTTGGAATAATGCTATGAGAACTTGAATTTGTTGCTCTTGTTGTTCGTCACTGCTTTGATTAGCTTCCCTACTCTTTTAAGTACCAGATTACCATCCATCTATTGTAAGTAGATCTGATTATAGTGCTTGAGTATTTTATGCACAACAATCATTCTTGCAATTCCTTGTTGTTGGACTTGATATTTTGATGTCCCGTTCTTAGAAATATGTAGTTTTTTAAGTCTTCCATAGACTCTGCTTGCAACTATTGAGATTGTATTTTTAGTTGTATCTTATAGGGGTGTTTCATAGTTGTAGAATGGAGATTGGACTGGTTCATATATAGTTAAGTCCCAAAGCATGACATAGACTTTGATTATTTCATTTGTCTAGTGTGCATTGGCCCAAATGGGTCATTTTTAGAGTTGTCCCATCCCGCTGATTTCAGAATCATATAGCTGACCTACAATTGGATATAGTAATCCTTCCCTACATAATATTATTATGTTTTAAATTTTGAATAAGATGTGTAATGTTGATATCATATTTTATTAATTTCACTAGAAGATTATGAGAATTACTAAATGATTTTACGTGAGATACGAAAATGATTGTGTGATTTCCGTAGGAAGGGAGCTGACGTGAATGTACCAACTTCATGTGGGTGAGGTCCACACTCTACATAAGGTGCAACACACTGTTCTTGGACCATTACCCAAAAATCAGAAAACCCAAAGGCCTTCCATATATGCAGAAGATCAGTCCTTGTTTCTTCCATATAATTCCTCGGATGGATATATTTCTCTCTTGTTCAACTTCTACAAGAAACAACAGTGGGCGCACGGCATCAGTTCTGGTGGTCAGTTAACTGCTGCACCCAATGGTGGAATTCCTATATTTTCCAACTATTAAAAATCTTCGATGCCTAGTACTATTCCAGATTTTGAACTCAACCTGCCACTTCCAACTATGAATGATTTATGTTCTTTTGTTTATAAGAAGGGAGCTTTGATTTTTAGAGAGGCACCAATGTTGAGATAAAATTGATCATCTATCTGGAATCTATAGGTAAAAATGATCTCCTATGATTAGTTGTAGTTTAGAAGGTCATAGTTTAAAGGTTTTCACAAGTAATGATTAGCGGCACAATTGAGTAAAACATGCATTGTCCTCTCTTCTCTCATATGCATTGCTTGTGTATTTTGTAGGGTGAAGTGGATTGTCCATTCTACCTTAAGACTAGCGGGTGAGATTCATGTCTACAGGAATTATTTTGGTCACCTGCCTAGCCAAATTTTCATGCATTTATACAACTTTTGGCATTCAATGTCTCAAGTAGTTTAGTCTAGGAGTTTATTTACCTTGATTACAATCTAATGTAGCTTATATTGTTCTATTTTCATATTAGCAGGTGTTATGTACTTATTGAGGATGATTATACTCTTGACCTACCTCCACATGAGTCATTTGGTTCCCCAGTAATGACATCAATGAAGTTAAATTTGAGGTTACTTCTTTGTGCCATATTTTCATCAAGGGGTAGACTACAGGAAAACTGGTAGTCAGTAGCAGATAGCATGTCATATTTTTTTATGCCATTTGATTTAGGTCAAATGATGTCTACAAGCACGCTAAAATTTGTGGAGTATAGAGGAAAATAACCTTTAAATTTTCCTTACTGAATTTAGGTCTTCTAATCTAAGACATTTTCAGGAAATGGTCCATTCAAGTTAAATGATGAATTATTTTCTCACGTTGTGGTAAATTGGGCAGGTTATGATATTCTTCGGTGCACATGGGGTGCCAGTAAGTTATGTTGAGGATGCAGGGGATCCTTATAGGGATCAGATGAAGGATTGTATCAGTTTAATAATGGAAGAATTGAAATCTAGAGGAATTGCCAACAGTCACTCTCTTCCATACCAGGTAATTCATTTAAAATTTTAGCTTCTGGTTTCTAGGTTTGATTTTCAACTGCTTTATGTAGTTCCCATCCATTTGCTCACATTGTTTGAAGCCTAAGCATTGTCTTCGTTTTAGAACTTTGGTCAAGAACAACACCAAATTCACTCCTAACTCCAAAAAAATGCAAGAGTAGCCAGTCCTTGATTCACTGATATTATTATTATTATTTTGAAAAGAAGAATTAAAAAGTAGAAAAAGAAGAAAAATGAAAACGTGTGAAATTGCAGGTGCTTTGGGACATTGTAGTTTCAAAATTCAGTTGTACCCTTCTTATAGTGTCAATTATCGTAATACTTTGTATCATCGTGTTGCAATAGAAGGTCTTCTTGTGGGTTTGCACTGTTATCAATTTTTTGGTAAGTCACATTGTTCTATTCCCTTGTTTTGTGACATTACTTAAATATTTAATTCATGTTTTATTCCTTAATTCCCATTAATCTTTGTTACTGAAAAGACATTACAAATTAGCATTTATTCCAGGTTGACTGCACATACTTTGTTCCCTTTTGTTTTCTTGCATTGGGAGACAACTAAACATATTATAACTTCCCAGCTTTAATTTAAGGTTTTTGAACAAAAACGCTGCTATCAGTTGATATTAGCCTCTTGCTCTCGATTGCTATGTTTCTTTTTCCTAAAAGATAAGTATTATTGTAATAACCAACCCATAATAGCTGGGAGATGATGATGATGATTGTAAAATAAGAAAATCAATGGAGATCGAGTTAATTACCACTACACCAAAATCGCTAATTAAAAACGGCCATATTTTTTGTTCATGTACGATTTTATATGTATTTATTTCTTTTATTTTTATATGAAATGGAACTAAATTCAATGTCTGCTTTGTAGATAAGGATCTTCTCCTAATTTAATGATAACTGATCTGCGGGTGGACTTTTGCATTAGTCATTGTCTATTTTATGGTATGTCGTACTCTTCATTCTCTTTGTTCTGTAAGAGTATGCATTCAATCAGGCCCTTTTTTCTGTGTTTTTTTTTTTTACTAGTTGCATTGCAATATTCATAGGTATTTATTATCTAGATAATAGAATGGATTTTTTATGTGCAACGTCTATTTTTAAAATGATTTAGCAAAAATTAGGGATGGTTTAAATACTGTTCCCAAAAAATTAGTTGGGCTGGAAATTGAAAATTTGTTACGGTTTTCAACCGTCCCTTTTTTTTTTTTTTTTTTTTGCGATTCCCTATTTTAATAATTGTTTAGGACCATTCTAAAATTGGAGCAGTTTTAAACCATTCCTAAGTTTTTTGAACACCTTATTTACCCATGGTTTAAAACAGCTCCTAAAAAGGAATTTTTGGTGTAGTGTATGGATACATACCATTGCATATAATGGTAGTTACATGGATGCTCATCATATTACAATGGTTGATGCACATGCCCACTTAAATTGCACAGTTGGCACATATTTACACATGTTGAGCCTTGAAAATGTTGGGGGTTAGATAGTTTGTAAATCATTGGTTCAATGATGACAGCCATCAAATATTTCCTTTCAAGTTAGACCACTCATTATTTTACTCCTAACCATCGTTTGAACTTGATTTTATATGTATGGATAAACTTGATTTTATATGTCTGGTATGTACACTATGGGACCCACTGTTTAGATGGTTTGTATAACTTTAAATTATTGCCACGTTTGAGGAGGATTAGTTACCAATGTTTTTAATGGCCTGATTGATAGTGAGTAGTTCCTTGGAGTCAAAAGAAATTACGCCATTATTTGTGTTTACCAAAGCCAAATCAAACAAGTGAATGGATAGTTAAATACATATGTATCAAGGAGTGAAAAATATATTTTGTAATTATAGCTCTTTTCATATAATTATTATAAAAATCTCAAATCAAATAGTCATATTAATTTATTTTGAACATAATTATGTAACATTGAAGTAATATAAAAAGTTCATCATTACAATTTTATTATTGATAAATTAAAAAATGGAAAAAGATCATTATTGCAATGAAATGCAACTAATCTAAAAAGATAGTAAAGTAATTTGTAATAATAATTTATTTTCTTTCTACTAAAAGAAATCATTCCTTATCAAACCTATGTTAAATGTAAATATTGCAAAACTAACATAAGAATCAACTCCTTTGAATACTTGCATTGAATCGGAGTCATTGCCTCCTTGTCATTTTAAAATCTTGTAGTATGCTTCTGGAAGCCATGCATGACTATATGCAGGTACACATGCCAATATGAAACTCATGTACAAAATATGTTCTTTCCCATAGGTAGCATATACATGTGTTGCCATCCATCATAGAATTCAAGCCGTTTAATACATCGTATGGTACATAACATAGATGTTATGGGAAAAATGGATCAACTAATAAGAAAAAGGTCAGGTCGAATTTTGTGCACTTCACTAGATTGGATGACGATAGATATGGCTAAAAATCTGACCTTTGACCCCAGACTGAGAAGGGAATAAGGTCGAGCTCAGTCTCTCGCTAGCAGGTCTAAATATTCATTGACTTGCCCAACACCACAAAGAAACTCAACTACTTGCCGAAGGAGTTAGATTGGCATAACACTAAGCCAGTACAACCCTAGGTCAGCATTACTCATCCTTTGTTGGTTCCGACCTAATCCCAATTGTATCTACTCAAGATCCTGGCCAAGGATCTAGGAAAATGACCGCCACATGAATTTACCTGAGATCTTAGTCAAGGATCTCAGGAGATCCTCATGGCATATATGAGATCCAAATCCCACTACAACATGTTCCTACTAAATAGAGAGATCTCCTATATGTCACCGCCTCTCCTCTACTATAAATAGGAGCATCTCCAATGGTGAAAGGTATGCACAATATCTAGCCTAAAACTCCATTTACAACTAAACCCAGATTCTCTATATGACTTTGGAATCAGACGGTCCCCTGTACTAGCCAATGTCTCCTTTGTTTGTTCCTTGTGCAAGTACACGAAGGTCCAGGGAAGGCTAACTAGATTTCTGCATCAACAGTTTGGCGTCGTCTGTGGGAACAACATTGAAAGCCATTCTCATAATCCACCAAGGTGCTACAATGGCAAAAGGAAAAAAGAAAGTTCAAACCTCCACCGCTGCACCCGATCTTATGCCACCAGAATAGTCTACTGATCGTGGGATTAGTCTTCCCAACTTTAAACTGACTCTGCACCTACAGGACTGACATAGCGATCCCGGAATCGGGGAGGATGACTTATCTCTCTCAAACAACAAGTTGGAGCACTGACTAACAACATCAACGCGATAAAGTGACTTTTAGAGTAACAAAATAAGGGTGGTTTGCCGCCCTCGAAACGTCCTCTTTAGGCATTTACGACTAATCGTAGCCCACCATCAATTGTGTTTGAGGACTCATTTCCACCACAAGTGTGGGATTTAACTTCACCTGATGCCCCGGGTGATGAATCAACATGGACCTTTCCTAGTAGAACGACCTCAAGAGGGAAACTCCACTCATTCACGTATACTTTTCTTGGTGAGAGGCTCGTTACAACTTTGATCCTTAGCTATCCTGAGGTCTCATCGTATGGTTTGATATCACGTAATTTCGATGAGCCCTATATACGTCAGTGGGCTTATCTATGGTAAATTCACAGCCCACAGTCCAGTTTTAATTCCAAACTCATGCTCTAATACCAACTTGTAACGCCCTAAATTTTAGGGGTCGAGTAAACGCTCGACTCTAGATATTCCGGGTATCACCTATGTCTCGAGGAAGGGTGCGATCTGATTCATTTTTCATTTGGCATATGAGTATTTGAGGAATTAAAATGGATCATGTAACGTGTACTGAATTAAAGGCAAGTTCTAACCTAAAATGTGACTAATCCAAAAATATATAAGTCTAATGTATGGGACCGTATCCCAAAAAAAAATATATGGCTGCAAAATACAGAACGTCTCCGCTCCAAGTCTCATTGTTGCCCCCAAAGCAACCTATGGTGGCCCGCCTAACAGCTGGAAGTATGAAAGCTCCTCATCTGAGTCCACAGATGCCTCATCCAACACATCAGACTCCAGGGTACTTGCATCTATGATAGGGTCTGGTTAGTGTTTTAAAACACTATCCTAGAATGGTAGTGAGTGATTAACTCAGTGGTTCCATTAACATCAAGTTACACAAGTTATCAATTCCACAAGTATAATTAATGATAAAGCAATTTAAACATTTAGTTCCTATATACTCTTATTAATGCACATGTATGATGTTATGAAATAATACATGTCCTCATAATCCAACAGTCCCTCATCGTGACTTCAACGCCTCATTTACGAACACCAACACTCCCTCATCACGTGATCACAATGCCCAAGTCACCACATCCTATACTAATGCAATGCGATGGGTGATCATGTTAGCCAAGCATTTAATTAGTTCCATTCATCCAGCAAGATTAGAGAAGTTGAGGCGCCTCCACTTGATCAATGGACCTAACCTGATCGCTAGGCCCGGGGCAGCCGTAGAGGACCCATGCCTGCGACCCTAGATTCGTCTGGGTTCGTCACTCCCAACTAAACACATAAAGTAAGGTTGGTGAATCACATTTGCTCACGGTCACTATGGGTCGGCTCGTCACCCCAGCATAGGCCGACAACATGGACAAATTGTCACATACCACCATGCCTGGCTCATAAGACTTGAGAATGGTATCGGTAATGGCTATAAGTAAGCTTTCCTAGAGTGTGGGGTGCCCTAGATTCAAGTAACCGTGATCACACAGTGTAAACACACATGGTCGGTCAGCTAGTGAACTAGTTTGACTAGGTCAGGTGAACAGCGGTGCAACCCATGTAGTCCAACTACTGTCGGTTGTCCACGTTTGACCCACATCATTTAGACTGGCCCGAGGCAGCCGACCAAATGGGGCTGCCCTCACAAGTTTACGGTTTGTCGACCAACCTGATTAACCAATTATCCGAGTTAAACAACATATTTCATATACTACTCATCGCAGGAATAAGAAATGATCCGACATAGTAATTTCAAGAGGGTTTAACTTGTATTAGCCAATTTATCAAACATGTGGGCGGAGTTTCCAAATTATCATAATTAGCATGTAATTAGGGAAAATTGGGTGCATTTGTGGGGGAATACAATAAAGCATATGCGGGAAATTTCATAAATTTCACCCTAGTCTAGCATGCAATCAGGTATTCATCTTAAACTATGCAAATTTAAAAATTTAGAAAGCAATCAATCAAGCGAGTGTACACTGGTTAGAATGTGATTGTCCATCCATTACACAAACCATTAATAGTGACATGGGTTCAATAATCAGAAACCTAACGGTAATGGGCCGCACCTAGAGGTGATTCGTAGATTTGTGGTGGCACATCTAAGGTTGGGATCCGTAGGTTAGTGTGTTGGTGCCGTACGCCAGTGAAATTGCTTGTAAGGGCGCATGCAAGTTAGCCTATAAGGTTTAAACTAGTTACCTCATTTTCTCCGCGGGGCCATTTTCCTACGGCGTAGCAAGTTACAGGCTCTGTTGCAACTAGCGAAGGTGGGAAAGTTGCCCAAACTAGCCTCCCCAAAGTCCCACTCTCCTCCGCTCCCCACTCCCTCTCTCTGTTTATAGCTTGAAATTTGTATGGGAGTGTGGAAATGAATTTCCAGGGCTTTCATAGTCCTAAACTTGTGTACAAATGGCCCTGAGGGCCTCTTTTCCGACAAACTTACCCTTAATGTGGGAGTGTAGAAATGAATTTCTAAAGCTTTCATAGTCCCAGGCTTGTGTACAGATGGCCCTAAGGGCCTCTTTCCAATAAGCTTGCCCTTAATGGACTGTTTTTGGCCTACAGGATTCCTTTGGGGGGCCATTGGCTCATCTTAACCAAGGAGTAGGTGTCCCATCATAGGATCTATGATTGATCAAACGTTGATAGAGATTGGATGCTTTAATCAACCATGAGGGCCACATTTATGATGGACAGTCATCGGTAATCGATCGGGGACGTGGTTATACGGATAAGAGGGGAGAAGTATCCTTAACTTGTACCTCGAGTTTGGTCAAAATTCGATAGTCAGAAAGTCGCAACTTCATGAGAGAATGAGGGGGGGGGGGGGGGGGGGGGGGGGGGGGGTATTTCACTTAAATTTCAGATTTTATGCTTAAGAGAATTGTGCATTTCAAGCGTTCAGCTTTTAGCCCAAGTTGAGCAGTTCTAGGCACTAACTTGGGCCGCCGCCTGCGATGGCCCTCAAGCCTAGTGAGGCCAACGATTTCCTATAGTTTCGGACCTAGTGGGATTATAACGAGTGGCCTATGCTTAATTTATTCTATTGGAGTGGACTTTTGGGAAGGCTAGCCCCCGCGGCCCATTTCTGGTCCCGATCACACTTAAGATTAGTTGTTTCTGTGACACCATCCTTTTGTGATTTGTAAAAGTGGCCGTTCGATGTTATTTATCCCTAGTTTATGAGGCTTCACACATGTGCCCTATGTGGACTATCTGATATGGTCTTGTGGCGGCTCTGTGGTGGACGTCCTTGGATCTAATATCATTTTAGCTCAGGTGTTACATCTACAAAGAAAAATAAATGAAACGAGTAAGGTACTAAAAGTAACTAACAGCCTTTAAAACCCTATTAAAATCAAACATACCTACCGACATGGCCACCAACAAGTTGACCTTCTCCAAGAGATTTAGAGTGATCAACTTCCTTCTATCCCACTAGGCCGCGGGACTCTCCCGAGCGATCCTAACTTGGCGAAGATGGGCTGCAGAACTTTAGGGTTGACACGGGTGAGAACTACCAAATAAGGTGTTCAGGTCAGTTAAAAATGACAAAAGAGCATTCGGTAAAAAACTGCAACAATTAGAAGCTACAACTCAAGACCCAACCTGGGGTGGAAAACTTGGTAGAAATTCGATCCTGTAACTTTCCCATCTCCACTATTGAGGCCTCCCACTCTCCAGTAGCAAAGACCCACCTGTTCTTCCAACCCTTATTGGAAGAGGTTTTACTGGTGATAATGGCTTGACCTTTGCCTGGCCATAAAGAAAAATAGTATCAACCAAGAGAGCCCGGGCTGCTCTTGGCCTAGTATAAGTACAAACTCTTGTCTGTAGTAAGCTCAGAGTGACCGAGCTAGTGACACAAAATATAGAACTCAAAGATAACTCATTACATGTTACGATTAATTTGTCCCAGGGCAAGCCTCAGGCAGTGCAACATCTTCCTCGCCACTAGATGGAAAGGGAGTCGTAGGCCGCAAGAAAAGAAAACTGGATAAAGGGATACCTCCCCCTCAGGAGGATTGCTTGGAAGTTTCTCGACTTTGGGTAGTCATAGCTCCACCAAGTCAGAGATCTTAAACTCCAAATGGAGGGCAATTAAATCCCCTAACCATAGCTTGGAACTAAAAGGACGAACCGATGGGGTCAGTCCTTAGGAAGACGAAGAAGTCGCCTCCGCTTGGGGTAGAAGGACCTCCTCATCTAAAGCTACCATCCTCGGTGATGGCCCACTCAAAGACGCTGTTAATTTAGAAATCACACTGCCATAGACGGATTCACCTTAGAAAGCCTTTGATACAGACACACCTCTAGAACCCTCGGAAGACATGACGATAGGGGAAAAATAGAAGCAAGTTATGAATAAGGAGGAAAGTAAAAAGACACATATCAAAAAAAGGCTAAGTGACCAGATGATCCACACAACAGACGAAGAAGAATTAAGAGAGAAAAAAAGAAGAGAGGAAGTAGGTTGGCACAACTCAGACATCGCAATACTAGTGAGCAACAAAATGAGGGGAAACCCCTATTTATAAGGATCCCAGAATTAGAGCATTTAATGCTAGCACTACTTGTGAGTACATGAAAAGATGCCTCGACGCACAATCTCCTCCACCTGGCAATATGGGGCTCACTAAGGGCCCGCATTAATCAAGTAAGGACAGGTGTCCACTTGTGAGTCGCCCAAAAGGCAAAACGTGCTCGCCACTTCATGCACTGCTCCTCGTACAGAACCACTATCATAGTAATCACCACAGCATGCGCTGTCCCTTTCCAATCCTCGCCCTAATCACTAGGCAGTAAAATCGAGGAACACAGATGAATGAGCCAACCTCCCACTATTATAAGTTTAAAATCTTCCGCTTATACATATGTTCGAATCTTCTTACTTCCCAAGCTCGTGAACGTAGAACTTGGAAGTAGAGGGTAACTATTATGGAAAAATTCAGAATGACCTAACGTATGAGACACGTGGAAAAAAGACCATCAAAGCAGATTCTCGTAACTACTAAAGTGCTAGAGAAGATGAGCTAAGCAAGGAGACTCAATGACCAAGCTAAAATAGTTAACCCAACTTGAAGCTAAGGCTCATCAACAGAACTTGAACACAAATGTCGACCACGAATGCCGACCTCAACCTCAGATGCTGATCTTAACCACAGATACTGACCTTGCGCTTGGAATAGATACATCCATAGAGAATCTCGTGCCATATATGAGCAAGACTACCCATCGAAATCCTACCTGAAGATCACACTGATCGAGGCATAGTCGGAGAAATACTTGAGAAGAGATTCCAACTCTAATATGGGCCCCTCCAGCGTATCTTACAAATCTACTCAGATATACAAGTTGTCTAACAATACCTATAAATACATCACCCAACGTAAAGGAAAGGTACACATAACAATCTCAACTCTAACTCCACCTACTTTGATTCCATTTACCTAACTTAGGCATCGGAGGGTCCCCGGCCACAACCGGTGCGCCTAGTGTCCTCTCATTCTCTATTAAAGTGTCAGTACCCACAACTCACAGGAGGTGGGACAACATTGACCAAGTTTAAGCAATAACAATACCAGTTGTGGCTGATCTAGAGGTGGCCTAACCAAGTGGGATTTATGGTCATGATATGCACTACTACCATGTCTGGAGTTTATGGTTCACATTATGACAAGTCATGATATGATTTGCTGCCTTCAAACAAACAATCCATGTTGATAATTTGTCCATATTAGAAAAAATAATTGACTCAGAGATAGTAGTAGGGGTGCACACAGTTCGGTTCGGTCCGGTTATGAGGTGAAACCAGAACCGAACCGTTCCCCACGGTTCTAGGATTTTTGGAACTGGAACCGGACCGTTAGCACCCTAAAATCAGACCGGAATCGGACCATGAAAATTGGTTCGAATCTTGATCGGTTCCACAAATCTGGGCTTGTTAAACTCTAGCCCAATTGCACTTTTTTTAACAATACTATTAAGGTCTTGATGCATTCAAATGTGATTGGGGCCCAGGATCAGAGATTTTATTCGTTGATCTGAGGGTACCAACAATGAATAGGTGACTCCTTCAAAAAAAAAAAAAGTTAGATGAAATGAACGGTTGGATCATAGACAAAGGGATACCATTTGTACAATGTAGATGCATAAGAACCTTTAAAATTCCTCAACACATTTGTTCTATTTTACTTAGTTCGCTATACTAGTACAACAACATTAGCTGGATGGGGCCAACATGGCTGGATGGTGCATAATGTCGTGGATGGGCAATTCTACAAAGTGTTCCTATATAGGTGAATCCTAGCCATATGATAATTTGCCTTGGAATTAGATAGTTGAGAATGAAATATAGGTAATCGTCTAAAAGCAACATGTGAAAGTACTGGTCTTATCACATGGAATTTTTTAAATCCATCATCATTAATCTCGGTGGGTCCAAAAGCAACATGTAAAGCTTGGGTCGACAGTTTGGATCCACGGTTCGTGTCACGGTTTGGATCAATGGTTCAGATCAATGGTTCGGTTCAGTTCTACAGGGCCCTAAACCGGAACCGATCCGTAATCAACGATTCTGAAAATTTTAGAATCGGAACTGAACCATTAGCACCTTAGAACCAGACCGATCCAATGGTTCCGGTCCAGTTACACAGTTCCACCGGTTCGATGTGAACCCCTAGCTGGTAGTGTTCCCGTGACCTGGCTTTTGTACAATGGGTCATCCATGTTACCGTCCATTGGTTGAATTGTCCTGTTTCACCAAGATGGGTTCATTGTTCATCCAACTGGAAAGAAATATCAGTTTCCTTACTTAGGCACAATCCCATCAATCAATATGAACAGTCCTTTTAGTCCAGCCTTAAGCTAAATCGGTCGTAATCTCATTTACAATCATGGATTGAACGGTTAGGATCATTTAATCAAAGCTTTTATTTAAACAGTAAAAAGTAAGTTATGATGACCCTGCCTAGCGTACTGTAAGTGGGCCCATAAAATGTTGGCTACACCTAAGTGAATTGTCGAGATTGATTTATAAACTTTCAACGTGTTCCCGTTCAAGCAGAGATTAGTTTGAGCAGTGTCGCGTTCTAGTAGCATAAGATAGTGCTTTTAACTCCCACTATCATAAAGTTGAGAGGGAATCTCTTTGAGGAAAAACTACCCTCCAGCTCCTCGTACCTGGTACCATCCCTTTAACATAAAGCAGGAGGAGAAAAAATACCCTCTGACATAAAGCAAAGGTGGAATCATTTTCTGAAAACTCTTAGTGATGAAGCAACCGTAACTATCCAATTGGTGTCAATCAAATAAAATGGTTGAAAGTAAAACAGTGAGCCGTCCAAATTTCATAGGAAATATTCCAAAGTCAATATCATTTCCACGGCTTTATTTTTTATCTATGCTCTATCCATGGTTAGATCAGTGATTTGGATGGTCAGGATTAATGGTAGGATTACCTTACGACTATGCCACATGTAAGATTGAATAGTCACCAACATTTTCAAAAGGGTAGGTGTCTAGCTCCCACATGTTAGTTGAAGGATTAAAAAAATGCCAAAAATGCCCAAACTGATATGAATAGATAGGAGAGAGAGAGAGAGAGAGAGAGAGAGAGAGAGAGAGAGAGAAGGTTCGATTTTCCTACTCCACTCCTAGCGGACACACTCTCCCTAAGTGTAATAAATTTCACTATAGAAGGTTTTAAATCAAGTTCACCTCTAACCTTTACAGCCTTACACAAGGATCGTGGCTTTACACAAGGACCCCAACTCTACACAAGAACCATGGCCCAATACAAGACTTTATCTAGTGTACACTTCTGTCGGAGCCTCTCTCAAGAGACTTTAGTTGATTTTCTATCGGCTAACAAATAACCTTGGTCCTAGTCTAAGGACCTACGTTTACTCTCACCAGAGGCTCCCGCAAAAACTAACACGTATACACCCGTGTCTAATGAATTTGGTCATATACAAAAACCTAGGTCCTACACAAGAACCTATTTAAGTTTAGGTCATAAACTCTTACCCTCGGTCCTATACAAGAAAAGAGAGCATGAACCAACTAATTGACACTTATCAAATTGAGCCCATTTGATGCGTCACTTTATCGATGCTCTCCCGTGTTTCTATTTTTCTCCCTGAATCATTAATATCGATGTTTTGTCAATGCTTCAGCTTCAAGATCAAACACCTTACATGCGATGTTCCATTAAAGTGACCAAGGTGATAGGAGTTTGGGTAGAATCTCGTACAACTAATGAAAAATTGAACTCCTAAGGGATTTACCTTAATGGACACTTTAGATGTTGATAGACACTAAAATTTTCTAATAGAATCAGTGTCTAAACTCTAGAGAGGGCTTGATATCACAATCTTCTTGCAGAGGAGTTTGGAATGCATATTAGAGTGAAGAATCAACAAAAGTACAATTGTCACTAAAATCTCATCTTCCACGAGTGTATCAATTATGTTTACCTAGTGGATTTCATCTTTATCCCTTAGTTGTTTGTAAAGATTAAACACATTCAATTTCAGTATCATGTTTCCGAAGTATAGCTTCATGACTCCATTTGAGCAATTTATTAAGGCGCTTGAAGCAACTAGGAATGGACGTTCCAAGATGACTGGAATTTGAGTGTTAACATTCATGACCAACCGCGTATCCAAAATGATAAAATCTACTAGGAATGAGAATTTGTTGATTTAGACTAATACATCCTTAACCACCCCTCTTGGTATTCTAACAGAGCAATCAACAAGTTGTAATTATTGTCTTGGTGAGTTTTAATTCACCAAGGCCTAGGTGCTCATATACCAAGTAAGGTATCAATTTTACACTCACCCCCAAATCTAATAGTGCTTGTTCAATTCAAAAGTTACATATAATATATGAGATGGTACAACTTCCAAGATCTTTTGATTTTGGGAGAGTGTTTTGCTTTATAATAACACCCACTAGTTCCATCAGAAAAGTTTTCTTTTACGCGTTAAATTTGCATTTTACTATGCACGAGTTCTTCAAAAATTTAGCATAGGATGAAATGTGTTTAATCACGTCCAACAAGGGAATATTGATCTTAAGTTGCTAAAAATCCTCTAAAATATCCTGATTTTTAATTGGGTGCTTGGATGAGTGTTCACAACCCCAAGTGTAGGGTTGCAATGTAGTAATAATCTCGGTGAGACCGAGGTTGAATCCACATGGACTTATCTTGTGCGTTTTAGAAAGTAACTAGAACTAGAATAAGAAGAAGATCTAAATCTGGATTCTAGAATAATTGAAAGTGATTGTAAATAAAATTGACTTAAACTTGTGAATTTAAAGGTGGGAACTAGGGTGCCAAGGATCCACTTATAACTATGAAGATGCTACCTTACTTGATTTAATAGATCCAACTGGAATCAGAGTCATATCTTATCCAGTTAGAGAAAGAAAGATGATCAAATTTCTGAACTTTTCATTGATCTAGCCTCAATGAAAGAGGATTGTGAAGATTAGAAAGGGATTCCATCACCCAACCATGCCTAGGAGATGATGACATACAACAAGATTTATAAATCCCATAATCTTAAATAAGAAAAGAAGATACTCAATGCTATCGCAACATTTATTGTAATTTGAGTCACAACAATCCATTAAAAACTAAAAATTCCTTAAAATTAACTAGAAATCAATGAAGTTCAACATAAACAAGAATCAAAGAAAAGTAAACATCCTAATCACGCTACAAGCTTCACCTCTTAGCCCTAGCTAAGAGGTTTAGCCAACCATAGACATGATTGAACTAATAACTCTTAAATAAAACATAAAAACAACTAAGGAAGAAGAAGAAAAACACTTGGCGGCGGCTCTCCACCATTTTGCTCTACTCCTTAAACCCTAGATGATACCTAGGAATGTCCTAGGGACTCCTATTTATACTTATGAAACCCCACCTTACGCACCGACTTGGAATTTCTTCAAACTGACTTAAATTACACAATCCGCAACTTTTCCACGTTACGCTTCGGTCAGATCGAAGTCAAATCTAAAGCCGAGTTTGAATTTGAAAAGGATTCTGTTTCAGTAGTTGTCCAATTTCGGTCGGACCGATTTGGGTTCAGTCGGACAGAACTTAAGTCGTCAGTCAGACCAAATTAATCTTCGGTCGAACTGAATTAATTCCTTTTAGCGCTGGAGCTATCTATGCACTTTCGGTCACACTGAATCGTCCCTTCGGTCGAACCAAATTATCCTTTGGTCGGACCGAATTAGATCCTGAATTTCATTATTTGTTGTTGGACTCTTTTGTGCAAGTTCAATCAGACTGAACCTGTCTGTTTTCTGCTGCAGATCCTGAAGTCTTTCAAGTCCTTTCTTCAGCTTTTGTACTTGGTTTCCTTGGATATTTAACATGTGATTTCTTCACTCTTGGTCTCCTAAGATCCCTCCTTTGCCTTGGTGATTCTTGAGTATCAAATCCATGCTTTTAACATTCTTTTCAATCCAAGTTCTCAGATTTACCTTGCAACCCAAACATGTATAAAATATACCTTTAAGCAGTATCATGTTCATAAAAGTAATATATAAATAGGGGAGAATATGCAATATTTGACACTCAACAATGAGAGAATGCGTTGGGGAAATGAAGTCACCACTTTGTAACTCAGGTCAACCTCTTTCCCTTATGGAGTGTTGCAAAGTTTATCATCCCCTTTAATTTTTTTGGATTCCTCATGTTTCTCAACCTTCTTAGGAATCTCTTTGTCAATTGTTTTACTACTTCTAAGAGTGATGATGAACTTAACTTGTTCCACATGAGAAGTGAAAGGATTTAAATTAGCCACCTCATATTGGCCTTTAGGGTCCGGTTGGGGTTAGGCAGGAAGAGTGTCATTCTCCCTCACATTAAGGTAGGATTCAATTCTCTCCACCAAAGTTTTGATCTCTTATAATTTTTGCATTATTATTTGGTTTATTTGTGTTTGACCTTACATGAATGTTTACAGCGTGTCCTTAAGGGTCTTCTTTGGTGAGGGCACATAAGGTGTACTTTGATGTGCGGAAGGCCCTTAGGAGGTGCACTTGTGTTGGCGATTAACCCATTTTTCCAACTGATGTTGGGATGAATCCGCCAATTGGGATTATACTGATTTAAATTTGGGGCACGGGTTGGTAAGCATTCATGGCATTAGTGTGAGCTTGCAACACCTCTTGAAAAGAGGGAATTGTCAGGTAATCCTTGGTTAGGTGAACATTGGTCTCACATATGCTATAAACACTCTCAACGGCTTCCTTGTGGAACTGCATCTACTTTTCTAAGTTCCATGGCCTCAACCTTTCTTACGAGACCAGTGATCCTTGCGTTTATGTCATCTTCCTCCTCAAGGATATAAATCTTCATTTCTCTTTAAATGGAGGCTTGACACCACCCGATTTGTTAGAGGTATCCCATAATTGTTCATTTTTTTATCCAACATATCGAAGTATTCCCATGCCTCATTGGGATCCTTGCTCATAAATTTGCCATTGCACATCTCCTCTACAAACTGGCATATGTTTAAGCTTAATTCATTATAAAATAAGCTAATTACGTGTCAAATCTCATAACCATGATGAGGGCGGGCAAGTAAGAGATACTTGAATCTCTCCTAGCATTAGAAAAATGTTTCATCTTTTTTTGGGAGAAGTTCATGATGGCATGCCTTGATGTATTGATCTTATGAATAGGGAAGAACTTTT
This sequence comes from Magnolia kwangsiensis, assembly GCA_037074715.1. Classification (NCBI taxonomy): domain Eukaryota; kingdom Viridiplantae; phylum Streptophyta; class Magnoliopsida; order Magnoliales; family Magnoliaceae; genus Magnolia; species Magnolia kwangsiensis. Next base: position 26,866,838 of record CM073586.1, read on the forward strand.
TAAGGGACTCTCAGGTCATCTTAGCCCATGTCCCATTAGATCACAACATTAAGGAGTGGAACCATGATTTGGACCTCTCCTTTAGAGAGAAGGAAAATAATTTTAATCTAAATATGTCTTAGGAGACGTTATTGTAATGAAGGGTCGCAACTATCTCACTGAATTCTTTGAGGTGCAGGTATGAACTTCGAAATCAATCCCATGAAACTTGGGAAGTAATTGGATCACACCCGATTTAAAATCAATATTACCTAAATTGACTGGAAAAATCATGCAAGATGGTGTGGTCGTCCTTATAAGTTGTAGGTAATCCACTAAAGTTTTAATTGGATGAACATATTGTGCCTCATTCTCATCATGTACCATCCTACCCGGTGGCATATTGTGTTCATCGTTCTCATCAAAATTTAGCTCATTCTCAACTATGGCTCTAGATGGTTCAAAAGTATTTAGATGTTTTCTAACTTGTCAATGGATTGAGAGTCCTTCAAGTAGACCTCATTTACTTAAAAGTCAAAGTGTATGATCCCTTACCCACTTAGACATGAACCACACATGCAACAAATAAATTCTAGACCTAACCTACAAAAAATCCTACAACAATATGAATCAACTAGAAAGCAATTAGAAGATAAGGAGAACAAATATACTGGATTAGGAGAACTAGGATTAGAAGATAGTACAAAATAAAAGACAAATATTGTTAGTGATCTTAATCAGAAAATCTGGAAAAACCTAGAACTAGAAAGTCTGGAATTTAAAAGCCTTAGAACTAACAAAAATTCAGAAACTAAACCCTAATTTAAACCTAATTTATTTTCAGTGCAACAATTCCCCGACAATGATGCCAAAAACTTATTGAACAATCACAAGTGCAGGAGTATGCAATAGTAATAACTTGGTGAGACTGAGATCGTTCTATAATGGAAGAAAAGGAAGGTTTAAACAATAATTAAAATGAATAAGGATCTAAGAATCCCCACTTAACAAATTCTGAAACTAATACGTCTTCTTCAAGTAGATAACTCAATTAGAACCGAATTCTAATCTGTTCTAATCGGAAAGTAACTCTGCAAATTCAATCACAAACATCCAATAAAAAATATGAATCGAGATAGATCAATATCTCATAAAGATTTAGGAAATTGACTAGAGGGATTCATAATTTTCAATTGTACCTAAAGTTCCAAATAGATCAATCGATTTTACAAATCGATTCCTTCTCCAATCTAAAAATTCAATCAAAACAATCACAATTCAATAATCAAAACAAATTAACTTAAATTAAAAATGAATTAAATAACAACATTCATTAAGAGGCTCGTCCTATAAGTGCTTGTATTTAAAGTACACTTAGAGTTGTTAAATTTCGTAGAAAAAGTACCGGATTGATCGCAAGTACACTTCAGTCTTCTTCGGCATCTCATGAAGATCAGCTCAGGATCGGCTTAACATCTCAAGACGTAAAAACATCGTATAGTTTCAAGATTAAGATCTATGTATATGCCAACCATCAAGTGGTATGACCCTAGAAAAACCCTGAGTTAGGTATTTTTAAATCATGGCCATAACTATAATATGTATAATGTAAAATCACTAAAGTTCGGCCAACCTAACCAAATTCAATCAACCTGACAAAATTCGGCCAAGTATATAGCAACATTCAGAAAATCTGTTGCAAGTTCAGCCAGCTCAACTTTTAGTCGGCGAGCCCAACTTGACATTGGGTCAGCTTGAAGGATTTTTCGGTCAATTTTCTAATAATGGAGTTCTTCAGTATTTAGTGGGATTCGACCAACCAAATTTTGGTTTAGGCTAGTTAAATTTTTGATTTATCATATCCTGCACAATTCGATAGTCATTGGAATAAAATTGTTGGAACTCGACTAGCCGAATTGATTTTCAAGCTGACCGAATTTTTAAATCTTTTGGCGATAAATAAGGGGCTTCTCTCATTCATTTCATTAACGAAAATTAGAGAAATTCCTTCCCAAAGTCAGAGGGAAAGTGAGGCCCTCCTTAAGTTATTCATGTGGTAATTCTTATTCTTGTTTAGCTTATTCTATTTTCTTTTTCAAGTTAACTTTAAAAGCATTTAAGAGAGTAATCTAAACTTTACTTGAGATTTAGAGAATTGTATCTGCAGAAATTAGGTTTTCTTTTATTCTTTGAAAACACATTAGATCCCTATATTCATTCTGATTGAACAAATATTGCTTTATCAAATCTCAAGAAAGAAGATCACTGCATTAAGATTTGGTTACATCTTCGAATCGACATTTAAAGATAAGTACCTTATAATTATTATTGTTTTATTTGGGTTTTTTAGAGATAGCCGGGAAATCTCTGTGGGTTAATTTGTGATAAGCCCATGAAAATCACAAAGGGGGTTTTATTGTGATATCCCGTGAAAATCACAAGAACTGTATAAAGTTGTTAAGGTGAACTTGTGAAAACCTTGAAATAGTGAAAGCCAAAATTACGAGGGTTTAAGCATCGAACCACTATAACCCTTTATGCATTGGTTGTGATTGTTTTATTTCATTACTTGTCTCTTTCTAGTTTGATTTCAAAGACGTCATGAAATAAGGTTATCTTGCCTAAAATTCTATGTGAAGGTTGTCATACGAATTATTTAAAATCAATGTTTCAATTCTTTGTGTAATTAAGATTATTTGTTTATTTATTCTACATTATCTCGAAGAATTGGGTATTGTCCTAATCACCCCCCTCTAGGACATTGATAGCTCATCTTTCACATTCCTTAAGTCTTAGCTAAGAGATTAGCATAGCATGACTAACATCTTAAATAAAAACAAACTAGGAAGGAATGATTGACGAAGAAGAATGGTGTCAGAAGAGCTTTACCTTCACTTGGACTCTCCCTAAGACTTGATTCATGTTTATAAGAGCTTAAAAACACCTCCATATAGAGTATATATCCAAACCGACTTAAAATTTATGTAGTAACGTGAACCGTCGATCGATCAAACATTTCTAAAAACATCTAGCGACTTATTTAAAAAATTACTTATATTATCAATCGATCAAACTTTTCAAAATATGTCCAGCGAGTTTTGGAAGAGAATCTAAAGTTCTTCAATGTCTTCTCCCAATCAATCAAGATTGATCAATGATTCCTTGATCTATCGAACCCTAATCCTCAGTTAATTGAAGGTGACCAATTATGTCCAGTAAGCTTTTTAAAAAAAATCAGAGTAATTCTAATGCCTAGCATGAATGATTAAGATCACTTGAAAGTGTTGTCGATCAATCAAGCCATGTGGTCGGTCGATCAAACTCTACTTTGATTTCTCCATCAAATGCTCATATTCTTCAGTTGCTTTCCTCAACCTCAATACATGATTTCCTTGGATCTTCAGCATTTCAAACATTTAGCTTCAACCTCCAAATCTTCAACTCTTCAAAGTGTATTCTTTCATGATTTAATTTGACAATTTAAGTTTGTATTCAACTCTAGTTTTGAAATCATCCTGCATGAAGAAAACACATCTAATTATATCAATTTAACACTTGGACAGAATGAAAAACAATGTATAAGAGAAAATAAATATGTAATATTTGAGTCTCAATAGTCACCTTTAGATTTATGATTCCACTTGCAAGATTTAGAGTTTAGAATAAGAATTTTGAAGGTGGGGCACTATCATGAATGGAACATGTGAGTCGCAACAAACATGCATGAGATCGAGGCCATCCATTTGGTGCAGTTCATTTTGAGCACGCTCAGTTTGAACTCAATTAAGGAAGATCCAACAACTCGGTAGGCTACATGTGGATGAGAAAGATGCATAAGAATAATGATATACATTTAATATAACACTAAACTTTATATCTTGAGTTCTATCCTAGTTTACCTGAAAACCCCCTAGAACTCCATCAGCATATTTTAGGTCAGGGAATGCTCAAAGTATGATAAGTGTGGCTTGGATCTCTCACAAGTGTGCCATGATGACATTGAAATCAAGGCCATTACAAAAAAAAAAAAAAAAAAAAAAAACAAAATCTTAACAATTTTCTCATTCCATGTAAAATGGGCTTAGAAAATTAGAGAAATCTTATTTGACTGTAACACCCCGATTTTCAAAACCCGATTGTTAACCTTTGAAGATATCTTAAATTTCACGTATATTTTTTTCTTTATTAGAGTTAGCATTTATCAGAATATAAACAAATTAAGTATAGGAGGGAGTCCAAATATACGAAACTAAAAATTCGAGTGGTTGCCAGAAAACTTATACAAATCAATATCTAAATTTTTATAAAACATGACAGTATAAATTAAATACAAATGAAATCAGGAATAGAGAGTCACAAGATCATCCAGCTCCTCCTATACCACATAAACACCAGCATGAGTGTCATATACATTCCCTGCACATTGAATACAATTTGATAGCGTCAATGGCTATCCCAGTGAGGTATAACCCCTAAGATTTATCGTATCATCAAGATAATTAAACATAGTTATAAGGAACAGTCTATAATGAATATTTCATAATGACCATCATATTAATAAGATAGAGTTTATTAGATATGCATACATTAAATAAATTCCATAAAAATGTTCTTGTTTAAATGCATGAATGCATGCACATGCTCATAGACTTGGGGATGCACATCCAGCTGGCAAAAGGTCACTTAAGGAGAACTAGCCACCCAGAAAAGTATTCAAAGGCACGCCCTAAGGAGAACTAGCCACCCGAAAAAGACCATGCAACAAGGACACCCAAGGTGACCTAGCTTCCTGGAAGAGTACTTTATGTACGTCTAAAGAAAACTAGACACCCGAAAAAGTACATGCAAAAAGGATAGCTATTAGGCCCGTATCCTAGTCTATACCATTCCTTAGACTTCCGTAATCCTCTTGGTCGAATTTCGGCAAACCGTGACCTATAGTCGGCATTTATGCTCGACCATGAGTCACACCCAGTCATTCCGAGTCGACTCGACTTGAACTTGTACCCTTACAACCGGGTCATCGCTGTAGCTTCAACGCCGCGTCTTGTGCACCGATACGATACCCAGGACAGTAGATGTGGGCCCACGTTTATTTTGAGGAAAATGCCATACAAGAGAATCTCTATAAAATGTCAAATCAATCCCATCAATCAATCAAGTACAACATCCATATCTCTCTCACTCAAAAGTCAACGCAACCTTACCTCTCAAGTACACCCATCACTCACCTATCACACCCGTCCCTCTCTCCCATCCATCACTCTCTCTCTCATTTCTCTCTTCACTCCCAAAAAACCCAAGGAGAGGAGAAACGTCCAAGATCTCCATGAGAAGAGCCATGTGTGGCCCACTCCCTACCCAAGATCTCCCATCTCCACCCTTCAATCTTCATCTTCCACCATCAAAGAGAAAGATTAGGAGCTTAGCATTCCAAGGAGCCAAGAAAGAGTGAAATCAGTTGATGATCTAGGATTCCTACCATTGTTCTTGATGATTTGAGGGCCCACATGTGGTGGGACCCATTTGATTTATGCATTGTAAGAAATGGAGGGCCATAGTAGCGGGTTCCCTCCCCCCCTCTCTCTCTCTCTCTCTCTCTCTCTCTCTCTCTCTTCCCTTGTTGTGGACCATCGTGATGTATGTGATCCCGGCCGTCCTGGGCAGCAGGCCCACTATAGGTGTTTCATCTAGGCCATTCGTCACTAGGTCATCCAGCAGGCTCTAGACGAAGAGCAAAATACAAATTTCAGCTTTTCCTATAGCTGGTGGGTCCCACACGTGTGGACCCACCTGATGCATGTCTTTCATCCATGTCATCCACCGTTCATATGAAGGTGGAGCCTACCTTGATAAATGCATTGTATATCCTCACCGTCCAGCATCTGGACGGTGAGGCCCACGATGTATTCTGGACGGTGAGGCCCACGATGTATTTGTTGTATCTGCACCGTCCCAATGGACGGTGGGCCCTGTGATGTATTTGTTGCATCTCCACTATGTATTCTGGACGGTGAGGCCCACGATGTATTTGTTGTATCTGCACCGTCCCAATGGACGGTGGGCCCTGTGATGTATTTGTTGCATCTCCACTGGCCAACATGGATCGTGGGACTCACCCAGATGCGCGTGTGATTCATCCACGCCATCCATCTGTAAGGACCACCGTGAGATATGTGTTATATCTCACTGTCCATCTAGATGGTTGGGACCCCACTTGTACGGCTGCTGGTTTGACGTCAGTAGTTTTGAGGGTTTGATCATGAGCATGTGTTATATCCAAACCGTCCGTCCGTTTAGGGACGTGGACCCCACCTCCTGATGTATATGTTTTATACACACCGTCCATCTACTGTTGTGGGTCTAGATGTGATGTATGGGTCCTATCCACACAGTCCAACAATCTGGACAGTGGGACCCACCTTGAATGTATCTGTTTCGTCCCTACTGAGGGACGCACCATGATGTACGGGCCTCATCCTCATCGTCTAGATTGCAGGATGGTGAGAGCCCACCTTGATAATGCGTGTGGAATCCACTCCGTCCACCCAGTTCCAGATCATTTTAGGGCATGGGCCAAAGCAGTCAGGCCCAGCTAACAGCAGGTCCACCTGCTGCTGGACCTGTGTCCAACAGCAGCTGGGCCGAGGCCCACCTTAATATATGTTTTATCCCTGCCGTCCATCAGTTTTCAGGCCCACCATGATATATGTTTTATACCTGTCGTCCATCAGTTTTCAGGCCCACCATGATATATGTTTCATCCTTGCCGTCCATCAGTTTTCAGGCCCACCACAGGCATGTGTATTATCAGGCCCACTTGCTGATTGATTGAGGCCCATTGTGAATATATGAGGCCCGCCGTGATGTGTGTTGCATACACACTATCCATTTGGTGGGGCCCATCTTGCAGGCCCACTATGTTGTATATGTTATATATTCATGCTGTCCATTTATTTTTAGACCATATGGGCTGCCCCATCAGTCCCATTATGAGGTATATGAGGCCCATTGTTGCGGCCCATTGTGATGGACATGAAGCCCATGAGATGCGGCCCACTCTGATGTATATTAGGCCCATGTGAGAGGGCCATTGTGATGTATTTGTAGCCCATATATGAGGCCCAATGTGATGTATTTATGGCCGATTGATGAGGTCCGATATGATGTATATATGGTCCTTGTGATGTGGTCCACTTGATGTATATGAGGCCCATTGTGATGTGTATTAGGCCCATGAGATGCGACCCATTGCATTGTGTAAGGCCCATGTGATGCAGCCCATTATGATGTATGTAAGACAGATGCGATGCGGCTACTTGATGTATATGAGGCCCACGCGATGTGGCTCACTTGATGTATATCAGACCCATGTGATACGGCCCATTGTGATGTGTATTAGGCCCATGTGATATGGCCCAATGTGATGTATATTAGGCTCTTATGTGAGGCCCATTATGTTGTATGTGAGGCCCTTATGTGAGGCCATGGGCCCCACTATATGTTTGACCCTATGAGGGCCACTCCTTGGGAGGAATGTTGGTTAAATGTCCACATTATGACCTTCCGTTAGGCCTTGTTAGGCCTATTCTCATCATTATCTAAGTGGGTTAACCTAAATCTTTAGGCCTCATTGATGTTTCATAGTCCATCATTGCCATAAACGGATGGCTCTGTGCTATTGGATTTGGTATATCCACAGCCGAGGGCCGATCTTTATATTATGGTTTAGATAGGTTGTTCATCTATGGACCTCGCCTCGCTTATAGGACAATTATCGATGTCGATTAATGATACTGATTATGAGTATGTGACAGCATAGCATCATGATACATGCCCATACACATCATATGTATGCTTGATATGAGGAATGATTGATCATAGCACATGCCATTGGGTGGATTATTATGGAATTCCTTGAGAGACGGAACTGCCCCACATGAGCACGCGGTACATGCAAATTTGATGCATGATTAGATGGTATAACTCATGCATCTCACATTTTGTGATATGACCACCGTACGCCCTAGTGACATCAGGGTCGTAGCCTCTATAGGCATGTTGTGGATGGCCAGATGGGACACCAAAAATGTTTGGTTCTAGCATATAAGCACCATAGATGTCCCTGGGAGAAAATCCTTAAAACCCGAGGCAAGGGGATGCTCCAATGTCTAGATCAAGTGGATATATATGAGCGCATGAGGGTCATCTACCAACAGGCCTCGCCTCCCACTGTGTCGTGGTCAGTTGGAAAGGGGTGGACCTTACCCACCTGAGTGAGGGACAATTTCTAGGTTGAGTTTAACCAGCTTGAGAAATGGGTTCGTTATCGACGAGCCGGGCCCGATATTGAAAGACGGATAGTGAGGTCTCTTCTACTCTCCCATTATTCATTCAAATAGGGGCGACAAGCTGGCGTAGAGTGTACTAGACCCCAGTGATTATCCAGAATGAGAACTGTATTGATATTTGATGAGTTGTATTGATATGTGGATTTGGATGAGGATTGGTATGCTTGCGTTGTATCCCGCATCTCATGGTCTTGATATAGCTGATAGCATTCATGTCCTACACTACATAGCCTTGGTGCAGATGATTGCATTAATGTACTCATTAGCATGATTTCGCATTAATTTGACCTTGCATTCTGAGTACGCTCACATTGCGCACACACTTACACCGCTCTCTAAGCTCTCTATAAGCTTATGTACGATTGATGCGTGCAGGTGACCTCTAGACGCAGCTGTAGCCCCGTCACAGTTGGAGCGTGAAGTCGAGCTTTTGGAGTTTCTGTTATTATCATTATCTTGTATTTTCCTTCATACGCACTATACTCAAAGTTTTTTTTATTATAGTAGATTTTGTGATGGTGTTCTTGGAGTTATTGTTCGTGGGTTATGCTTATGGTTATGCTCATTATAAATCAAATTGATGTTAAAAATCCTCCTCGTAGGATCGTAGGATTGAAACCTGATGTATGGGTATCAGGAGCCGAGAATAGGGTACTACGGAGGCTGTTGGTGCCGGATTCGATAATCGAGAATTTTGTTAGCCCGGGCCCGATATTGACAGGCGGATAGTGAGGTCTCTTCCACTTATCCAGTTGTGCACTCGGATAGGGGCGGCAAGCTGGTGTAGAGTGCAATAGACTGGGTGATGATCCCAGAGATGAAAGGTACTAATATGTGGACTTATTAAGCAGGAGTTGCATACTCGGCATTATACTCATTCATTCATTCATTCACTATCCACTCGGGCTGGTGGTGCGTAACTAATTATTATATGTACCTTCACAATGGTTAGGATTTCGGTTGGGGCGCGTGACCAACCTGAGATCAGAAGTTTACCACATTAAGTCTACTTGTTCAAATTTAGGTACGGGACTAGTTTGGATAGAAGTCCCTTGTGATGGACCCTGTAGCCTACGATACTACGTACTGTCATCCCGAATTCACACTCCAGTTTGGTCATTTTATTCTCACCAGTTATTGCATAACATCCTCAATATATGATATTTGGTTTACTCTGTTTTTGCATAACTCTAATATTGCATACTTGACACTTATCTTGTGCATACACTTACACCACCCTCTAGTTTTATATAAGATTATGCACGATAGATGTGCACGGTGGCATTACGTTGCAGCAGCGTTGAGCTTGGAGCATGCATCGGTCTTCTGGAGCTTGATTTTGATATATATTTTCCCTTTCGGCACTGTATTCAACTGTTTATATTAGTGGATATGTGATGATGATTTTGCCTTTGTGATTTGGGTAAACTTGTGGTTATGCTTATTACGAGATAAATGTATATTTGAAAATCTTCCTTGCAAGATCCCAGTATCAGAATCTGGCGTATGAGTGCCGGAAGTAGAGAATGGGGCACTACAAAGGCTATCGGCGCCGGATTCGGCGAACGAGAATTCTATTAGCTCAGTTTCCGAGTTTGGGGCATGACAATAGCCCATGGTAGTCGAATGCATGCAACGAAAACTTAGGATCACTAGGTAAAACACTCTACGGTACAACCCGTAGTGACCTAAGAAAACCTCACGTTTTGTATCGACCACCTAGTAAAGTGTTCACACCCCAAGTATAAGGTTATGATATAGTAATAATCTCTATAAGACCGAGGTCGAATTCATATGGACTAAACCTTGTACATAATCTGAAAGCAACTCGAACTAGAACTAGAATAAGATGTAATCTAAATCAAGTGAATATGAGGGAATAATGGTGAAATATGAAACTAAAATTTGTAAAATTCAAAGGTAAAAAACTAGGGATTCAGAGGATCCACTTATAGAAATCAAAGAGATCTACTCTTGATTCATGAACTCAACTAGACTTCAAGTCCCATCCTCATCCAGTTAGAAGATATATCACTAAAGATCAATTTAAACTTCCTTCAATCTAGTTTTTAAAGAGATGAAAGGTATAAGAATTAAAGATGATTTCATTACAAAACCATGCCCATGAGATAGAGTCAACAATAGAATTAAACTAATCCGTAACCAATTTAAAAAATGTATGAATGTTAGGAAGGATTCCCTCATCCAACCATGTTCAAGGGGCAATGGTGAACAACAGGGCTTCCTATCTTCACGATCTAAATAAGGGAAAGAAAATACTCAAAGCCATCACAGATCTATTGTAATTTAAGTCACAACAAATCATTAAAAACTAAAAGCATTCTTATTAATCAAACAAAATCAATATCAATTGAATCTAACATGAATCAAAGCCATAGAATTAGTCTAATCACACCACAAGCTTCACCTCTTAGCCCTAGCTAAGAGATTAAGCCAACCATGATTGGGCTAATCCTAAAAAATCATCAGAAAGAAAATAGTAAAATAAGAAAACAGCAACTTGAAATTCTCTCTCTCTTTCTCTCTCTCTCTCTCACTGCTATCCAAAGATTGGATTAAATCGAATACCTCTCTCTCTCTTCTCCTTGCTCTCTTATAAGCATCAAAGAGTCGATTGGCTGGGAGTCGGTGGGGTCTTTTGCAGCCACGTGCGCAGGAAGGAGAGCTTACGCAAAGTCGGTGGCTTACGCAACCACAGATCCGTGCCGAGAAGAAGAACGGTTGCTTGTGCACACACGAGTGTAAATCTTCGTCAATTGGGATGGTTTTGGACAATCTTCAAGATGGATGGTCTAGATTAGCCATCCGATCAACGATGGTAGCCCACTTGGATCGACCGCAGCTTTGTTGGCGAAACAGAGCTTGCGCAATACTGCGCTATGACGCTGATGGGGCCCATGATCTTTGTTAGTTGAAAAATCCACACCTTCCATTGGATTCGCGTTGAAAAACCATTCGGATATGGATTTTTTGGATCGGATTTAGTGTGGCCCACCAGAGTTCCTATTCTACCATCCAACCTGTGTTTGATCGAGATTTTCTTGTGTGCGAGCATGGGTTTGAAAAAACTTCATTTGTACAGTTGGTTTGCCCTTATGGAACGAATGGACGGTCCAGATTGACTGCATGGTCGAAGGTGGTGGCCCACTCATCACCCCAGCGAATGGCCTGCGTAAGGAAATTTCTTCTTTGTAGGTCAAGAGACGGTTTGACCGTCTCTGCGTTTCCGTGCACGGCTAGTGCACTAGTGCATTATGCACACCCAACTCAGGTGGGATCTACGATGATGGTTTTAGGAAATTAGCTCCGTCCATCCATCTTGTCTCCTTATATAATGGGTTAAGACCAAATTTGAAGCATGTCCAGATCTTAGGTGGGCTCAGAATCAATGGTTTATAGGTTGATCTGTCCATTGGGTCACTTCCATGGGGATCCAAGAGCTGAATTTCGACGTGTACAATTAATTTATGGTCCTCGGGCTAGATATCAAGTTTCGAACCAAATGGATGGTGGGAACCCTGTGATTGTCAAGCCCCGAAATCCGGCACCTGGGTATATCCGACCTCGATTTCATACCCAAAGGCATGACTTATGTTTTGTATGTTTACACTTCATAATCCACACGTATATTGACAAAATGATCTCATTCATAAAATATAACAATTCAAAATTTTAATAATCAAACATTTATTTAAAGAAGAATAAAATGTCCATGTTCTGACTATTCAATATTACCATCAAACACATGTCATCGTCATGCTATCATACTACACTTAATGTTCATTACACTTATTTAGAAAATGGTAAGGAAGCAAAAATAAATAAAAGAAAATCTCTTTAAACTCCTCCATGTGATCCCGATCCTGAAATTTTAAAATCCCAACAGGGTAAGCTGCGAAGCCTAGTGAGTAATCTCAACACTGGTGTAAGACCCGTATCCTAATCCGCACTGTTCCGTTGATTCCTGCGACCCTTCTCGTCAAATTCCGGCAATCCGCGACTTATGGTTGACGTTGCGCACGACCGTAAGTCGTATCCTATTCATTTGAGCCAGCTTAATCCGAGACTTGTATCATTGCGACCGCACCGTCGCCGCGGTTCCAACGCCGTAACTCACGCACCGATCCGATACCCAGATGATGAGATACGGACCCACGTTCAGTTCGAGCAAAAACACAGCGCGTTGCAAATCCCAAGGAATCTCTACAAAGTGTCCCATCAATCACATCAATCAATCCCATCAATCACCTCTCATGTCAAGTACAAGCATCCATACTTCCTTTCTCCACAAGTCAAGCAACCACCCAAGTCAACTAACACATCACCTCACCCATCACTCACATCCATCAACCATCATCCCTTCACATCACTCCATCTCTCATTAATCACACCTCTCTCTCTCTCATTTCTCAACACTCCAAACCCAAGCAAGGGAGCCCTCTCACGTCCAAGCTTTTCTCATGAGAATGTGCATTTTGGTGGCCCACTTCCCACTCCAAATCCCATCATCCTAGCCATCCATTTCCCATCTCCACCATCAAAGTGAAGCTCTAGGAGACCGGCTATCCAACGGACCAAGAAGATCAAGTGGTGGGTGTTCCTTTAGACTATTTTTTTTGTGTTTTTAAGATGGGCCAAGTGAGGCCAATCGATCAATGGTTTGGATCTCACTTGGGACCCTAAGATGTGGCCAATGGCTCATCTGGATCATCAAGATCATTCCATGATGGGGCCATTCTCCATGGACCCCATCATGATGTTTACTTTCCTTGTATTGAGGAGGTCATCTAGACCGTCCATTTCTAGTGGAGTGGAATCTCCACCATTGATCTTTTGTTGATGGTCCATATGCAAGGGGACCTTTGATGTATGATTGGATGATTGAAACGGAGGGCCCATAGTGCCGGGGTCCCTCCATCATGCGTGTCCCACTCTTCTTCTCTCTCTCTCTCCTTTGGATTTCTTTTCTTATGATAATATGGCCTTGGGGCCCACTTGGATGGACCCACCATGAAGTATGTACTTACCTAAGCTACCTAGAAGTGGAGCTCACTTTATAGGTGTTGCATCGACACCATCCATCATCTGGTGGCCCACCTGAGCAGGCCCACATCCTTGGCCCCTGGGACGCCGAATCGTCCAGCGTCCCTGGACGCCTGGACGTCAAAAAAAAAACAAAATGTAAGCTTTGTTTGAAGCTTTGTGTGGGCCATTCATATGGGCCCCACGTTGACATATGCTGTTAATCCAAGCCGCTCGTTCCATTCCTTAGATCATTGTAGGCGTTGAGCCAAAAAAATGAGGCTGATCTGACTATCTGGTGGACCATACCTTAGCAAAGACTATTTCTACCATTCAAATTCATCTAAAATTTTTGTACATGCCGAGAAATACCCAATATCGGTCTTGATGGATGGGGCATGAACTGAAGAATTCATTGGACGGGATAGATTTGCTTGAAGCGGGCCCCACAGGTGAAAAACCGCGGAAAAACCGCTTTTCAAATTTTTTTTTTAAAACAGGTAAGCAGCAGAGGCGCTGCTGCCTCTGGCGTTACGGCAGGACGCCAGGCATCCTGCGTCGTCAGCGGGCGGGCGGACGAGGCCGACCCACGGCCCTAGCCGTGGGCCCCACCTTGATGTCTATTTCATCATCCAACCCATTCATTAGGTGGACCACCCTCCTGACGTGCCCCCCTCCAAAGATCAGACTGATCTGACGCTCAGGTGGCCCACACCATAAGAAACAGTATTGATTGAGTGCCTACCATTAAAACTTTTGGTGGGCCACAGAAGTTTTGGATCACGATGATATTTGTTTTTCTTCCATTCATCCAGGCCTTTGTGACCTTACCGACAGGCTGGATGGAAAATAAACATTATGGTGGGCCCTACGTGGGACCCACTATCCACGCCAGTCCCTTGCACTGGCGGACTGAGTGAGATACCTCGTTTCAACAGGTCTTGGTATCGATCCCTGGTGGTGGCTAACGTGTAGTGTGTGCTGGCGTGGGTGGGACCCACCAATGATGTATTTGTTTTATTCACACTGTATAAGCGGTCAGTGGACCCCCCCCCCCCCCCCCCCCCCCCCCCCCCACCATGATGCATGTGATGCATCCAAGCAATTCAGCCCCTTTGAAAACTCATTTTTGGTGGCATGGGCTAAAGAATTAGTCAGATACATAGTCCAAGCGGACCCCACCACTTAAGTAATGGACAATGACGTCCACCGTTCAAGATTCTAAGGGCCATAGTATTTCACTATTAAGCTGATACCTATTTCCCTTCATCTATTACTATGTTAATGTATGAGCAGGTTGGATGGGAAATATATGTTACGGTGAGCCTAAAGAATTTTAATGGTGGGAGTCATCATCACCATTTATAGTTGGGTGTGGCCCATTTGATATATACGGGGCCAATTGGTGTGGCCCATTTGATATATTTAAATCCCAAATGATTAGGCTCACCTTGGTGCACGTCTAAGGCCGTGGGATCAAGCTCATTTGGCATATGCAATGCCCATGAGATCCGGCCCACTTATTCTACATAAGGTCTATGGGATTCAAGCCCATTTGATACATATTAAAGCCTATGGGATCAAGCCCATTTGATGTGCATGGGGCACAAATGGAGTGGCCTAGTTGATATATTTGTGTATGGGCCCATCTAACATATTTAAGGCCCAAGTAGTGAGGCCATTTTGAGGATTTCGAGGCCCACGGATCATGGACCATTGCAATGTACATAAGGCTCATTGGTGAGGCCCATTAATGCGACCCATTTGATATATCTAAGGCCCAGGGATCGAGGCCCAACGGATGTCCTTAGGGTCCATTGCAATGTACGTTTCTCATGGTTCATGAAATGATATTTATGGCAAGCCGTGCCTAGGAAACAATGGTGGTTTGACGTCCACATTGTATGTACAATGTTGGTTAAATGTCCGCATTGTAACTTTCTTTAGGGCCCATTGATAGGTCCATAACCGTTGCTATTCATTGCCTTATAACATGCTTAGAATAATCTCATGACTCATGCCCATACGCATCATATGTATGCTTGATATGAGTAATGACTGATCATAGCATACGTCATTGGGCAGACCATCTATGGGGCTCGTTATGTGACTGAGCGCCCCACATGATCGCGCAGTACGCGCTGGATTGCTGCATATTTTGACAGCGTGATTCATGCATCTCGCATACGTATGACTTGATCACTGCACGCCCTAGCGACATCAGGGCCGTGGCTCCACAGGTACATCGTGGATGGCCGTATTGGATACCGGAAATACATATTCTAGCACTGTGGGCACTTAGGATGTCCTTGGGTGAGAGTCTCAGAACCTTTTTGGTACCAGGAGATGCTCCAACGTCTAGACCGAGTGGATACATGAGCGCCCGAGTGCCGAATACTAGTAGGCCGCGTCTCCCACTGTATCGTGGTCGGTTGGAAGGGGGTGTGGCCTTATCCGCCTGAGTGAGAGGGCTATAAGCTAGGCTGAGTTTGACTAGCTCGCAAATGAGTCCGCTATCGACGAGCCGGGTAAGTATTGGCATACTACTGGTCAGGCGGATAGTGAGGTCTCATCCACTTGCTTGACTGTGCAGTTAGGGAGGTGGCAGTCTCTGCGAGGTGTATTAGACCCCGGTCATATCCAGAGAGGAACTGTACTAATATACGTACTTGATGAGTACTGACTTGCTTGGATTGCATTTCGCATATGACATTCGGCTATATAGGCCTTGCATTGTATCGGTGTGGCCGATGACATTCATATCCCATCGCATAGCTTTGGCATGGTTGATTCTATGGACTTACCACATATTTCCGCATTGTCCTGATACTGTACACTTGGCGTTTGCCTTACGCACACACTTACACCACCCTCTAAGCTTTTGTAAGCTTATGCACGATAGTTGCGTGCAGGTAGTGTTGGACGACAGCAGCGCTGAGACAGAAGTGCACATCAGGACCTTTTGGAGCTTTTGATCACTTTGTATTTCCCCTTCTGCATTGTACTTAAAATTTTGTTATAGTGGATATGTGGTGACGTTGTTTTGTGACTTGGTTATGCTTGTGGTTATGCTCCTTTACAAAAAAAAAAAAATTCATTCTGAAAATCCTCCTTGAAGGATCCCAGGATCGGAATCTGGCATTTGCTTGTCAGGAGCCGAGAATGGGGCACTACAGAGGCTGTCGGCACCGGGTTCGGCAATCGGGATTCATGTGAATTCGATTTTTGGATTTGGGGCGTGACAACAGGTTTCAAAATAATCTCATGTAATATGAATAAAATGTATAAAAAATACAATGCATATTTAGGCAAAACAACAAATGAGAAGATTTAATAAACAAAATGTTTCAATGTAAATTCAAAGAAAAATGAATGAATGAAATTAACGAATGTTATACTCCATAATAACATGTGGACTTTATTCTTTTTAACACCAGGGCCAGTTTACACCGGTTGGCCAACACTCGCACCAATACAACACCTAACCTGGCAATGAGAACCTCTTGCATGACATGCTCGCCTATCCAAAGTGCACTTGGTGAGGGACCCATTTGTACATTAGCTGGTCAGACTACTACCCTACCAAACTTGGCAATGAGAACCTTTTACAATCCTGATATGCTCACCCACTCAAAGGATACGATAGAGGTTCTAAAAGGTACCAATTGGGTTTCTGGGACTTTCAACTTAAGGGGCTTGATCGCCCCACCTATTTACGCTTTAGGGATTTTCAACCTAGAGGACTTGATTACCTCACCTATTTTCTGGTGTTTCATAAATATTTTAATGATACATAATTTTAATATTTCATAAATCAAATATTTCTAAATATCTTCAATGACCACTATTCTTCGATCAATCTATAATACTTGATGTACATGATTTATCAAATTAAAAATAAAATTTTCAATCAATGTAAATTGTACGTAGATAATTAAAATTTTATGTAAAAAAATAAAATAAACATTCAACATAATCTATTAGATCATGGTTAAAATACAACATAAAAATAAACATGCAACATGATTTATTAAATTTTGATTAAAAAGATAAGCATGCAACATGATTTATACAATTTAAGAATCTATAAAAAATATATATATATATAAACTCAAGATTTTGCAATAAATTTTAACAAAACAAAATTTAATTGCAAATAAATGAACTTCTTTAAAGATGAGATTAACGATAAGACTATAAAACTTCAATTAAAGCATATTAAAGCAATGACAACTAAAAAATTAATTTCAACAATATTTTAGGAAGCAAGGTAAGTAATTACATTAAATTAAAAAGAACATCTAAGGTGGCAATTTTGTATTATAAGTACAAATGAATTAACAAATAAAATGAATTAAATTAAATTATATAAAGTTTTCATAAATATAAAGTGAGAGAGAAACACACCTTTTTCTTTAAAAAAAATTATTTTCTTTTCTTTTCATTTCTTCCTCTCTTCCTTTTTCTCTCTCCTCCTTTTCTTTCTTCCTTTTTCTCTCTCTTCTCTCTCTCTCTCCCTATCTTTCCAACGTACAACTTTTTTTTTCTTTTTTTTTTTTTGTTTTTCCTCTCTCTTCTCTCTCTCTCTCTCCTCACTCTTCTCACATCCTTACACTTGCTCTTTATCTCTCCTCACGTCACACACTTCCTCACTTTTCACTCACATCCTGGTGATGAGCGACCCGCTTATTTATAGTGTTGTTTTAAACATGTGCATTGAAGCAACTCTCACCTTTATTGCTATCGTTTTCATTTTCTTTTTTTTTTTTCTTTTTTTTTTTTTTTTTAATTTCACTTATAGTTAGTTATTGTCTAGCGTATACATGTACCATGCATTTCACAACTGCCACGTGTGTGCCGCACGCATTTGACAAATGCGTGTGCATGCCACACGTGTGTAAGTGTGTGCCTCATGCATGTGCCACATGTGTGTGCATGTGATGTATGTGATGTATTTAAAGCATGTATGCCAAGTGTGAAAGGTATGTGTGCATGATGTGTTTAGTGCATGCATGTGGTTGGGATGTATTTGATGGTACATGATGATGTAGATGGATGGATGGATCAATCTATAATAGATGGACGAATGGATGTATGTGCATGATGTGTTTGGTGCATGTGCGTAGTTGTGATGTATTTGATGGTACATGGATGATGTAGATAGATGGATGGATGGATGTATGAATAGATGGATGGATGGTTTGATGGTTGTATCATTGGATGGATTTATTAGTTAATGAACAGTTAAATCAGATATGTTCAAATCAATGGTTAAGATTGAACTAGTTGAGGATTTCTCATTCCGAACGCCAAATGAACAGTTATATCGAACAAATTGGGTACGTCGATCAATGGTTAAAATTTAAAGGTCAAGATTTATTACAGTGATCTTACATTTTGGCTGACTTTTAGGTTCGTTTAACATGAATGGTGTGATTTCTTCAGATTTCTGGCGTGTAAATTCTTCGATCTCGGTCCCTTGGGGTCCGTCCCTTACCTTGGTGACTTTGGAGTATTAATTTCATATTTTTAATACCCTTTTTCAATCCAAGCTCCTAAATACACCCTGCATTACAAGCACGATTCAAATAAGGAGTTAAACAGTATCATGCTCATAAATTCAGGTAATAATTGGGGTCTAATATGCAATATTTGACCCTCAACATAAAGTTTATATGCCATGAAGAAGCATGATTAGTTCAAACATTATTATTTCAATTTCAAACAACCATTTTAAGGAAGCTTAAAGGTCACTATGGAGGGTTTGTCACCCAGCATAGGCCGACAACCCGGGCATAGTGTCCCATTCCACCATTCCTAAATTATGAGACTAACAAATATAATGTTTTTAAGGGTAACATCTTCAACTAGTGGCCAATTATTATCCAACAAGTAAAACTTACTATCACAAGGTCATATGAAAATAGTCCGTCAAAGCAACATATGCAAATATTCCATCAAAACTACAAGGGAAAATAGTTCATCCCAAGGATGCAATAAAAATGGGTTGATCACCAAAAAGCCACAAAAGCACTAAGGACCCACAAGATGGTAAGGCCATAATAAGGATTTCCCATTTAATCTATTAGACAAAATGGCCAGGAATTTGAGGGCTTCCAAAAACACCATCAAATAATCACAAGTGGTGAAACAAGCCACGTACAATATCAATATCGTCTGCACATATTAAGTATTCATTTCAAATCAGGGTAGAGATATTCGAGTTCCATAACATGTTCAAATACTTGAATTTAATCCCAACATCAATCATTTATAAAGAATAACTCAGTCAAATACTAGCATTTATAATAATTTCTACTTAATACTACATTAAGCAATCAATATCTTCAATCAATAAGAATAAATGAACAAAGTTAACTATCAAGATGTAGAAAAGCTTGAAGGGTGATCCTCACCTTAGAGTTGAATTATCTCTCAGTGTTTGTAGGATTGGATGTTTGCACTTTAAGATCGACATCTAACATGATTAACATAATTAGTATAGTTAGATAATAATATACCTAATTTATATGGTCGGGGTTAAAGCTAGGTATTTCAATCGATAGATTTAGGGTTTTGATGTACCGTCTAGAATTTAGGGATTTGAAATCTAGTTTGTGCAACAATAAAATACAAGTCAATATATAGTACTAATGATATAAGAATTTAAAATTAAAGTACTAATAATATTTAATATTATTATAAAAATAATAATCTAATTAAAATTAAAGACAATTATAAAATTAATTGATAGCAATATTTCAGTAAGAGTTTATAATACTAACAATTATAATGATAATAATCATAACTAAACTTGAAAATAATAATAATAATAATAATAACAATAAATATTGTCCTAAATTAAATGAAATAACAAGAGAATACCTCTCTATGGCTCAGGTTCGCAATTCAGGTGAGTTGAGACAATGCGGCACACCAGATCATTTTCTCCTCTTTCATCTCTTCCTGGTTCCCTTCTCTCTTTCTTTTTGCTTTCCTTTCTGATCGTCTTCCTTCTTTTCTCCTTCCTGAATCGGCCAGGAAAGAGTCTGGCTTCAGCCCAAACTCGCCAACCCACACTGACTCGCCTCGAAGCCCGGCCAACTTGATTCGAGTTGAGTTGGTGTGGTAGATTAACCTGCTCTCTCTCACTCTCTCTCTACCTTCTGCTTCTTTCTTTCTCTTGCCCTGCTAGGAAGACCGGAAGCAGTGTCGGACTCGGCCCGGGCTCGTAGCAACTTGAACCGAGTCGACTGACTCAGTGCAGCAAGGAAGAACGATGCCCTCTCATTCTCTTTTTCTCACTCGCTTTCTAGCTTTCCTTCTTTGGAAAGTGTTGCCCTAAAAAGGCGGTCTCTTATAGGCTACACTAACCTGTTTCTAGACGCTTCTTTCTCAACTAATTGTTGGATTAGTTACGAGTTAATGTTTTAGCTCACAAGAGTTTTAAGACGATAATCATGGCCATTAGTCGCACGGTGAAGATTCGACATTATAGATGGGTTCTAGGCATCATAGGTCTTTGAATGGATGTCTCAGGAGATGGGACCCACTTAGAGAAGATGGGTCATCCAGCTAAACGTGGAAGACGATCCAACCGTTAATGGTCGATCATCAACATATGGTTAATCTTCTGGTCTAATGCATCTAGGTGGCTGAGATCTGTCCGTCAATCACCTTGGGGCACACGTTGTGAACGAACAAACAGGTACCTCAATGACACGTGAGGATTTCTCATTCCGAACGCCATTTTCTCAAGCCGACAATTTCTCTCCCAAGATCTCCGCACCATAAGTGAAAGGGCTTCCTAACGCCCTAATTTCGACGCCTGGGATGATCCCAAGAGATCTCTGAAGAGAATGAATGGTTGGGATTGCGCCAGCCCAACAAAACTGGAATATTCTCTTACCCTTTTACGGATTCGGATTGCGTACTAAGTAACTCAGTACCTTAAGCGTACTGAGTAAACTCCGTGGGGCCCACCTTCATTCATTCATTTTATCCAACCCGTTCATCCTTTTTACCAGATAATTTTAGGACTCTAAGCAAAAAATGAAGCTTATAAGCAGATCAAGTGGACCACACCAACGTAAAAAGTGTGAATTGAACTTATACCGTTGAAAAGTTCTTAGGGGCCACATAAGTTTTAGATCAAGCTGATATTTTATTTTTTTTTCCCTTCATCCATATCTGTTTGGTCTTATGAACAGGTTGGATGAAAAATAAACATCACTGCATGCCTTAAAAATATTTCAAGGGTGGAAATCAATATTTCCACTGTTTCATGTGGTATGGTCCAGTTGAGGTGGGGATATAATTCAATTTTGGTCTCAACGTTTACAATGATCTTTAAAAAGGATGGACATGCATTCACGGTGGGTCCAACAGAGTTTAATCAGTTCCACAAGAGCCTACTGAGTAACTCAGTACGTAATCCAATTTCCCTTTTTACGCCGCCAAGCAATCGCTAAAACAAGGCAAAAATGGAGGGCTGGATCTTTCCAAATGCACGGCTGGGATTACGGGGAAAACAGGCACAAGTGGATTGCCAGCTGGTCGGTTTGAAATGGATTTCCATTTTCAGAAATGAGCCATGCGCACAACTCAGCTTGCGCTGGAGTTCATGTGCACACAGATGCATAACGATGTTTGAGGATACATGGGGTTGATTAGAACTCCTTGTCTGCAGTCGATGGACGGTTCGAATTGTCCCGATGAGTAGTGGTGGTGGGCCACACTCGATCGAACGGAGCTCATTCCGTTTAAACGGGTCTCGGCGGGAAAACAGGGAGAAAGAGAGATTTCTCTCTTTTTTGAATTCCATTAGGTCAGATGGCTTTGATCAGACTGCACATTCCAGCGCACCATGGGTGTTCTTGCACTGTGTACATGCTCATCTTCAGTGTGGGGTTCACAGTGATGTGTGATCTAATCCACACCGTCTATCAGCTTCTTCTTGTCTCATTGGGGCATCTGAGAAAGGATGAGGCAGATCAAAGGCTTGAGTGGGTCATATCGAGTGATTTCATGATCAATTTATGATTTCCACTACTCTGTCATTCAGATGGATTTCTAAGTACGATCCACCCCGACCAATAGCTTCTCCACCTCAAGTTGGGTCCATAGTTAAGGGATGAAGTAGATCCATAGCTCAAGTGGGCCATACTTCTCACTTTTGTGAGTCTAACTAACAATTTCTAATTGTTTAATGGTCGGATCCTTTCTCGATCTGGACATCAATGGTCTGAATATCCTAGACTTCATTTTGAGTGAGAAATCAAGTGGTGTATTATTGGGTTGATGGTTGTCATAGTCTGAATCTAATGGTCAAGATGGACAGATTGTAGATTACTGGATAGAGGTATGCGTGACGTAAATTTAATCTGTTCCTACATATGCATAAATT